>OZ018392.1:57025455-57625455 GCA_963969525.1 Ontholestes murinus | reverse complement strand
AATTATTTTTTATATATTGTTCATGTAACCGATACTTTTAGAGGGATTTCAAAAAAGGTAGAATTTTTGTTTCTTTTCGAAATATTAGATTTTTATAAAAATGTCAGTTGTTTAATTTTTAATTGTCTGTAACTTTTATTTAAAATATGTCAATTTTAGTATTTAAAGGAACATATGAAAAAATTAGATTAGTTTTACCAAAATCAAATTCTTGAGAAAAAAAAATGAGCTTAAGTTTCAGTTTCTGCTTTTAAAATATAGTGCCCAAAAATGTTCGAATCAGACTCAATTTATCATCTTAAAATATATATTTCCATTGATATTTCGGATTCGAAATAATTAACACTTTAGATTTGCCAAAAATAGATATATCTTGAAAGTGTCTTCTAACATTTAGTGATATTAACAATCGCTGCATCATACTGTTGACAAATTGTTCCTATATTCTTGAATTTTGGAGGCGTTTACTTCGTGGTACGTTTTCGATTATTAAATAAAGAAAACACATAACTTTTTTATACCACTATTTGTCTATTTGTTCGCGAGAAGTGGGAAATATAGGTCGTATAAAAAGTTAAGTTTTTTTTATTTAATGTTCCTATATTGTTAATTATTAATATATTTAAGAAATTTGGGCGATAACTTCCATAAACTTCCTTATAACTGATATAGAGTTGGTTATTAATGATGTTGCTTGGTTATTAATGATATGGTTGTCATATTTCTTTTCCTGCGTCTTGTCCAAGAAGACTAATCTTTATAAATCCATAATTTTATTATTCTCTCCAGTTGTTTTTTTTTATATAATGTAGCTGATACGTTTAGATAATATTTAATTTTGTCCCTCATAATACCAAAATATTTATGGAAATGTTGTTTAAATAATTGGTAAAAGCTCACAATCTGAAAATGAACATAACTTGAATGATTGTTTCGAAAATAGCAATTTGATAGCACTACTAAAGAATAAAATAATTTGAATTCAAGTAGAGTACAAAATAGATTGTTGAAGGATTTTGAAGACTGTAGTAAAGAAGGCAATTAATTTTGTTCCCGTTAAATTGCTCAAATTGTTTATATTTAACTAGTAATTTAGAATCTTGATAGTTTTGGCAATAATTTTCATTTAAGAAAAGGTACCAATAGACAATTAAATTCTTGATGGTAGAAGCGTTTACTTCGTAGTACAAACAATAATAATAATAATCTTTATTGTGCCAATAGCTTTGCAGCTTTACATTTATCAATACAATTTTAAATATGTTTATATCTATTATAATAATACTAATATCTATACTATGCTAATATTAATTAAAAATACATTAAATAAATTATATTATCTATTATACAGATTAAATTTAAATATTTGGTATTAATCGTAACAACTTTGAATAATTTAGAATAGAAGAGATAACAACTTTGCCAAATATCGAAGAAAAACTTCTAATTTCATAATGACTAATCTATATTCATTACAGAAGCTATTTCTTTAATACTTGTCTTAAAATAACAACAATTAATGACTATTTGTTTAAAAGTTAACAATATTTTACTTGATATAAATAAAGCATTGAATCCTTCAGTGTTTATTTTTTTTTTGGTTTCGTGAAGAGTGTTCAATAAATAAGCATAGAAATATAGTATGAAGAAAATTTATACTAAAGTCCTTTCTTCCATTTTCGGACATAGAGTGACCATTATTAAAAATAATTGATTTATTTCTTCATTTAAAAATATTATTTCTCTTAATCAGTTCAAATAATATTTAAAATGAATTTAAGAGGATAAAATAAACCACAATTATATAAAAATCAATTAAAATCGTATTTTTTAAATGAATAAATCAATTGTAAATTGGTTGATTGAGTGTGAAGACAGGTTATTAGTGCTTTATTCGTCAAATTAATCAATTGTAAATAAGAATTATATTTAACATTGTTGTAAGAAAGTTGATGTACAGCAAATACAATACTCGTATTTGTGTGCGAGTTGTTTATTGTTTATTCATGCTTTACTGTAGAGAACGGTAAATTTACATATTTTTTTTGTTGCCAAAAGGTTTGCCATCCGCTGATATTATTCTGGAGTTTATCAAAATCTGCCAACGCGCGGAGAGTCCGAGTTTCGGTGCTGAATCCGCACACTCCACTCATGTGTGTGCCCCGACTGATAATCAACCCCGCAACTCTGTTTTTGAGGGTGATTTACCGTCGGCTTGACGTTCTGCTGATACGTGCAACTTCCGCCGTGAAAATTGAAACGTCAGAATTCGACCGGCGGAATTGTTAATAAACACCCCGAAAATTTTCTAGGCGGGCAACGGGGATTAGCGGCGGCCACCATAGTTTTTATTACTGTCGGCCATTTTGATTAATAGCAGCCATCATTGTAGAAAACTCACCCCTGGCGGGGTAACTCCACCCCGCACTCAATCATCGCAGCGGCGGTGTGTCGGGCCGGCCCCGAAGGTCCCTGCCCGAAACTTGCCTCTTGCTGCCATCTATACGTAATTTGTGAGGTTCCTTGACCCACTCTGCCGGCTGTAACTCAGAGAGCTGCATAATGTGTACTTTATCACTTTACGGCTAGATGGAGGCAATAAACGGGCGCCTTTCGATTCCCGCGGAAATCGGCCCACAAAATTTAAAACAAATACAAAACGCAGAATATTACGTTTCTTATAGTATTTACTACTTATAATTACTCGAAGATACATGATTAAAAGTGTGGATTTGATAATATATAATAATAAAGTAATAGGTCAATAGACATTAAAAAAAATATTTAAATTTGAATATTTTCACCTTTTCAAAGGTATATATTACGGAAATTAGAAGCTGGAATATACAAAAAATAGCGATAGGAATTAAAATAAACAGAGTTATAGAAATACTTGTTGAACTCTGTTGACCAGTTAATCAACATTATATTGTTATAATAACTACACATATAGAATTATAATTGAGGATTTTTTTATTTATTACCAGCATTGAAGAAATTTATTATTATTGTTGATTATTAGAATATTACTTGTAACACTAAGTGTAAAAGATAGTACATTATTAATAATAATAAATTATATTCATTGTTATTTTGTTGTATTTCAAAATTAACCAGCTGTTTTTTGTAAATATTAATGTAAGTAAAATAATTAATTATTTATTGAATGCTGAGATGAAGAAAACAATATTTTTAACAGTCGTGGTATTTTTTCGATTGAAATTGTTATTCAAAAGTAATTCTTTAACACAAAACTTTTACTTTTTTTTACCAATCCATGAAACTAAATTAAATTGATATTTTTGAAATACTCTATGTAACGAAATTACAAATTTTGATAAATATGAGGTACAGTTTTATTGTTACTTATATTATCAAAAATTTCATCAGAAAGTAATTTTTTAATCTTTAATATTCAGCCTTTATTTTTTGTTTGTTTTTCAGTGTCGTGCTCCAAAAGAACTAACTAATGAAACCAAATTTAATTGAACTTTTAAAGATAGGATGATTTTTTCGATTATTTTGATCGAGAAAATTACATTATTATGTTTATAGATTATGAAGCAAATTATTATTATTTATTTATATTTTCAAAAATTATTTCTGAAAGTATTTTTTAAATCTTTAATATCAAAAGTCTTATATTTTTTTGGTTTTATGCGTTTTACTTTCCAAAAACTGAATAATGAAACCAAATTAAATTGAAATCAAGGTTTTGTTTACTTTTTTTCCAATATTTTGTATAAAGAAACATTTTTAATTATTTTTTACCCTTTAATTGATTTAGTTTTATGTAGCATGCCTAACGAAAATTACAAAATTTAAATTGAGTTTTCAAAGTTACGATGATTTTAACATTTTTGTATAAAGAAATGTTTATTACTTATTTATATTTTTTCCAAAAATATTCTTTAAATTAATTTTTAGTATTCTTCATTTTTGTGGACATTCTCAACAAGAGCTAACCAATGAAACAAAATTTAATTTAGGTTTCAAGAAATAAGCATAGAAAAAAAGTGTGAAGAAAATGTATACTAAAATCCTTTCTTCCACTTTCGGACATAGAGTGACCATTATTAATGATAATTGCTTTATCTCTTCATTTAAAAATATTATTTCTCTTATTCAGTTCAAATAATATTTTAAATTAATTTAAAAGGGTGACAGAAACCAGAATTATATAGAAATAAACAAAATTAAATATAGGTTTCTATGTTTTTTTTACCTTATATGAAAAATTGACCAAATATTTCTAAATGTGAAGCAAAACTTTGTTTTTTTATTTCTTATTTGTTTAAAGTATAACAACATTGGTATAAGTGTTTCTATACTTAGCTTCTGTTCATTCATTCATCCAAAATTGTATCCTATTTATTGCATTTTCCATTTTTTAACACTTTAGGTTTTCTAAAAACTAAAAACTGAAGCTTTATTTATTTAGTTGCACTTTAGTATTCCTTAATAAATTATATTTCAAAAATTAATAAATAAAATGATATTCCACTCAAACCCTGAGTTTCTTCCTATGATTGGATATGCCATAATTCTTTCTGTTATGCCAGTAGCTTCTATTATTATTAGAACAAAGAGCCTTATATTATCTTTGATTAAAACACCTTTCTTCAATATTTTATTTTGATCCAGATGCACATTTTGGACATAAAATATTGAAGAAAGGTTCTAAGTGTTTTAAAACAAAGTTATTATTATTATCTTCAAGTAACTCAATCAACCAAACCTTATATTACGTCAACATGACAACATTTTGGCTTCTAAATATGTTTAGTTCTTTAAGTTTTTGCTCAAAATTTAGCAGCTTTAATTTTTTTCTTTTTTGGAATTTGCACTTATGTCGTATTGTTGAATTAGGTGTTTTTATATCAAATGAGAAGAAATCCATAATTGACAACCTTGTAATAAGATAATGTCGGACACCTACCGAAAAAATCCACTCCTCCATGATCGCTGTTGTGTCCAGAACCATTAGTATTCTTTAGTCTGAAACTCAAGCCAAATAATCACTAAGATTTAAGATTAGGTATTACTAAATAATCATTTTTGGGCATAAAATCGCAAACACAATATCTTGACTTTACAAAACTTCCTGTTGGAATGTAAGATTTGTGATATATGGTATACCTGAATACCTGAAATAAAATCATTATACATGCCAAGGAATTAAAAATTCTTAAAACTTAAGTAAATAAATTATTAATGAAATAATATGTTTAATCCAGTTTCTAAGATTGTAAGCATCTTAGGTGTATCTTTCTTTAAATACAGCTTCAATAAGCAAGTTAAACCAAATTTTTTAATGCTGTCCAAGGAAGATATTTATAGTACTTCAATTTTAGCAATGGACGTTTTTCAAATACAGCTTTAACATCAATAAGTTTAGTCATATTTTGATAAGTCGTCAACTTTTACACTTTATTTCAATTGAAACTATTGCATGTCTAGGATTTATTATTTTTTTTTAGGCAAGTAAATGAAAATTATATACAAATGTTTTCCCGCCGAAGAAGATTGTGAAATTCTGTATAAAGTTTTTTCCAGTCCTTCAGCCAAGCCACTGAAGCGTTTGAAGCTTCTAAACATTTTTGGTATTTTATTTTTGTAAGGGGCGTTTCGTACTAATGTACTAATGTAACAGCCACTGAAACTTACATACGTCTCCAAATATTTTTAGTACTTAAGGATAAGTCAAGATTTCTTCACCGGAAGAAGCTACAGTGTAGCGAAACAATTGTAGTGAGTAAAGTAAATAATTGAAAATCATCAATAGTTTACTGTTATTATTATTTTAAGTGATAAGTCAAGAGCGTTTCTGCTGAAACAACAGTCACTAGAAACTTCTGTATTCAGTGTTTTTGTAATTTTCACTTTTGCCAAAGCGATGAATCAAGTGTTACATCTTGCTAAAACATCATTCCTGCACGTGAAATCTCATACACAACATTTTGACCATATTCACATTTGTTGGGAGAATTTTGATCGACCAAAATTAGTTTCGAATCAACTACTTTTATTTTTTGCTAATGTAACAGTTACTGGAAAATTTAGTATGCAACTTCCATGTTATTTGTAATATGCGCTCATGCCAAAACGTTGAATTAAGTGTTTCATATTACAGCACATAAAATTGCACACACACTATCTTGACTTTTAAAAATCAGCTTCATATTTAAATGTAAGGTCCATGAAATATTTCTTGGAGAATATCTTGATTGACCAAAATTAGGTATGAACTACTGATAAAATCAAATTTTTGTAACATCCAAGAATTTTAAACATTCACCTGAGAAAAATGTTATTCTATGTGTTTCATTCAGCTTCAGAGGCTAAATAAGCAATTTGTAACCATCTCATTCTTAAAATATAGCTTCAACATCAATAAGTAAACCAGATTTTCAGAAGTTGACAACTTTGGTATAAAATCAAAATTTTGCAACATCCCAAGTAATTCTAAACATTCATTTGAAAAAATTGAATTTCATGTGTTTAATCCAGCTTCTGAAGCTAAATAAACAATTTTTTAACTATCTCATTCTTTAAATATAGCTTCAATATCAATAAGTTAACCAGGTTTTCAGAAGTTGACAACTTTGGTATGAACTACTGATAAAATCAAAATTTTGCAACATCCCAAGGAATTCTAAACATTCATTTGAAAAAATTTAATTATATGTGTTTAAACCAGCTTCTGAAGCTAAATAAACAATTTTTAACCATCTCATTCTTTAATTATAGCTTCAATATCAATAAGTTATCCAGATTTTCAGAAGTTGAAAATTTTGGTATGAACCACTGGTAAAATCAAGTTTTTGTTGCATTCCAAAGCTTCACTTAATAAAAATTTTATTCTAGTTGTTTAAACCAGCTTCTGAAGCTAAATAAGCAATTTTTAATCATCTCATTCTTTAAATATAGCTTTAATATCAATAAGTTAACCAGATTTTCAGAAGACAACTTTGGTTTGAACCACTGATAAAATCAAATTTTTGTGGCACGACAAAGAATTTTAAAGCTTCACTTAATGAAATTTTTATTCTATGTGTTTAAACCAGTTTCTGAAGCTAAATAAGCAATTTTTAATAACCTCATTCTTAAAATATAGCTTCAAGTTAATCAGATTCTCAGAAGTTGACAACTTTTTCTTTTTATTGTAATTTAAACTGTTGCATTCCTACGATTTCTTATTTCTTTCAAAGGTGCTATTCAAAAAAAGTTGCATATAAAATATTTTGCTCCTGATTAAGTTTTCTCATTCATAAAAATCATAAATTTTTGTGACATGCCAAAGAATTTTAAGGCTTCACTTCACTTCAATGAAAATTTTATGCTATGTGTTTAAACCAGCTTCTGAAACTAAATAAGCAATGTTTAACTATCTCATTCTTTAAATGCAGCTTCAACATCAATACGTTTTCAAGATTTTTTGAAGTTGACAACTTTTTCTTTTTTTGTAATTTAAACTGTTGCGTTTTTAAGATTTCTTATTTTCTTTTAAGGTGTTATTCAAAAAAAGGTTGTATATAAAATGTTTTGCTGCTGACTATTTTTTCTCAGTCATAAAAATCTTTATAAAATCTGTTATTATCTTCTGTACTAATGTACTAATGTAACAGCCACTGAAACTTAGCAAGTGAAGCTTTTCAAGCTTCTAAAGATTTTTAGTACTTTATTTTTTAGGTGCTATCAAAATAAAGTTGCATATAAAATGTTTTGCTACTGATTAAGATTTCTCATTCATAAAACTTTATAAAATCTGTTTTTATTTTAGCAAGTGAAGCTATTAAACATTTTTAGTACTTTATTTTTTAGGTGCTATTCAAGAAAAAGTTGCATATAAAATATTTTGCTTCTGATTAAGTTTTCTCATTCATAAAAATCTTTATAAAACCTGTTTTTATTTTAGCCAGTGAAGCTTCTAAAAATTTTTAGTACTTTACTTTTTAGTAAATGCTAATGCAGCAACCTCTGAACCCTTTTTAACTTCTTAATATTTTTAGAACTTTAGGTTAAGTAAATTACGTTTCTGATAAAGGAACATCCACCGGAAAATCCCGAATGTGCTACTCAAATAAAAGTTGCATATAAAATGTTTTGCTCCTGATTAAGTTTCCGCATTCATAAAAATCTTTATAAAATCTGTGTTTATTTTAGCAAGTGAAGCTTCTAAACATTGTTAGTGCTTCATTTTTTAGTAAATGCTAATGCAGCAACCTCTGAAGATATTAAAACTTCTTAATATTTTTAGAACTTTAGGTTAAGTAAAGAAATTTTTTGATAAAGCAACAGCCACTGGAAAATCCTGAATGCAACTTCCACATTTTTGTAATTTGCACAGATGTCAAAGATGAGAATTAAGTATTCCATCTTACTGAAACAACATTCCTGCATATGAAATCATACACACAAAATTTTCGTATTTGTTGAGAAAATTTTGGTCGACCGAAATTAAGTTCGAACTACTTACTTTAGCTTTTGCTAATGTAACAGTCACTGGAAAATTTGGTATACAGCTGCCATGTTTAGCGTAATCGGCACTCATGACATTAATATTATAGGTTATAGGTTAAATAGTGTCCTAGTAAGATTTTTTAACTTCTTGTGCACTGAGACCTAACAGATCTATTGTTCTACCCTTAACCAATTACTTCCCAAGCAGTCCCACGTCCTTCATGAACCTGGTAACTTTCTAGGGGGTGATACTGCTAACTTCTTCTTGGGATACCTAAGTGTGAGCCATTAATATTACTGAATCTTCATTACTGCACATAAAATCTCACACGCAATAACTTGAGCGTACAAAAAAGCTTCATATTTGAATGTAAGGTCGATACAATATTTCTTTAGAATATCTTGACTGGCCAAAATTAGGTATAAACCAGCGATGAAATCAAATTTTAGTGGTTCAGTATATAGCTGAATATCTTATTGAAGAAATGATGAACTCAATAAAAGTCCTTGTTTCACTTGTTTTTTTTAAATTTCATTATGTACATCTGGTACATTTCGATTACTACATATTCAGAATGAGCTTCTGAAGCTTAATTAATTTTTACGCATCTGATGCTTTTGTTTTATTTTAAATACATCTTCAACGTCAAATTTAATCAGATTTTCAAAATACGATAAAACCATAAAGGTCCCATCTATTGTCTAAATGTTGTACTAAATCCCAAATGGGTGGATAACCACCAACATTGAAGGGATTTGTCAACAGCGACAAATATAACAATAATAATAATGTACACATTAAACATTGTTCCCCGTCAACAACAGCCATACTGATGAGATCTAAAAAGATCGAAACCGGTCCGTGGCTGTTCATGATGAGGCACAATATTTAAGATTTTCAAAAGCTGACATTTTTAATTTAAACTATTGTGTTTCTAAAATTTGCTATATTTTCTAAGCCTCTGATCAAACTTTACTTGTTTGAAGAGAAGACTTGCATATAAAGTTTATTATCCCAGAATAAATTTCCTCATTTGTAAACACCTATTATGGTTATGCTTTTATTGTTATTGTTATTGTTTTATTAAAGTAAAATGGACATTTTTGCTAGTGCAAGAGCCACTGAGGCTTTTGAAGATTCTAATCATTTGAGTACTTTACTTTCTAGTGAAGGAGGTTCCTGCTATTCTAACAACCAATGAAAATTTTGAAACTTCTAAATATTTACTTACCCTAAGTTATTTTAGATTAAGTCAAGGGCGTTTCTACTAAAGGAACAGTCACTGGAAAATCCTGAATGCAACTACCATTCTGATGTCAAAGCGATGAATTAAGTGTTTCATGTCACTGAAACAATATTCCTGCACATGAAACCGTACACACAAATTCTTGACCATATGTACATTTGTTGGGAGAATATTGATGGATCGAAATTAGTTTCTAACTACAGAAGAAATTTTTGTGACATGTCATAGATTTTTAAACTTCTAATCATTCAGTAGCAGGTTAAACATTTTTTTATATGTTTAAAACAGTTTCTAAAGGTTCAGAATCTATGTGTATACTTTTTATGGTTGTTTTATAATTTATATACACTTTTTCCAATGAGAAAACTTATTCAGGGGAAAACGCTTTATGTGCACTTTAAAAAAAAATAAAAGTTCTAATTGGTCTTATTGATGTTGAGGCTAGATTTAGCTTCAAAATAAAAGTTCTGGTTGATTTCATTGATGTTGAACTTAGATATAGCTTCAACATCAATAAGATCAATCAGATCTTTAATTTTTTCTAAGATGCTGTCCAAAAAACTGGAAAAACGTGTATATAAAGTGTTTGCAGCTGAATAAGTTTCATCATTTGAAAATGTCTTCTAATCTTCGCAAAATACATAACAATTTTATAAATTAATTTTACTTATTTGCGACTGCAAGTCGCTCAATGAAAAACTTTTCTTCTGAAGCTTCTGAAGCTTTTAAAATCAAGTTTGACAGATTTGTTTTTTTCTTTCTTTAAATACAGCTTCAACGTCAATTATTATGAGATGTTTTTCAACTTTTTAAAATTTTCTAAACCAAGGTTAGTGATGTTCATTTCTTGTGCTGTCATAAAAGGATCATCATGTATAACAATGCTAATAATAACCCTTAATTTTTGGGTTAGTGTTGTCGCAGCTACTTTTTGTGCTTACACCAATTTCTGGTTGTGCTAAAATTGATTACGAAGCTTAATCAATTTTTACACATTTTATGCTTGTTTATTTTTTTCTACAGCTTCAATATCGATTAGTTAAACCAGATTTTCTGAAGTCATCAAGACTATTTTTCCTTTTTCTTTTTTTTTTTAATTTTAAACTATTGCATTTCTTGGATTTCGTATTTTTCGAAAGTGCTGTTCAAAAATCACTTTTTTTAAGTGTCTCATCAATGATTTGTTTCTTGATAGCGCGAAACAGTTTGAGTTAAATAAGTTAGAGAATAAAAACTGAATATAATAGAAATAATTTTTATCATTCAACAAAATTATGATAGCATTCTTAAATAATTCTTTGAAGTAAAAATAGAGTAAAGTGAATATTTTTATGTAATTGTATTTTGTGAATTTAACTGGCGCCCTCTAAACTTCAATAACTTAAAAATTGTGTCTGATTACATTCTGGTGATCGTTGCAAAAATAACATCTTCAAATATAAAATATGGTCGTCACGTGGACGGTGTTGTCACAGTTGGTTGCTTTCAACATTTTTTGAATCAAAGATTCCCGTGGAAATCCGACACCGAAATCGGTATCTCGACAGTGTTCGATACAGGAAATGAAGAGGAACGCCATCCCGAAATTTATCTAGTTCCGTTCGGGACGCAGATTGTTTTAGCCCGATTAAAATTCCTATCTGGTGCTTTGTCCGGGTAAACCCACCCACCCACGCACCCACGGGTTTGCATTTTCATGAAGTTACACGAGTATTATCGATTTGGAAGCCCGGCGGAGCGCATTGATGAATTGTTTTCATCATGTGCGATTACGCCGGCCGATTTCAATTGCCCCTTTTGAAACCGCCCCCGCCGTCCTGCCCGCCCGCCGAAATGTGTATAGCGCGAGCGCTGGCGGCCGTAAATCACGGGACACTATCAAATACTGATACGTGCAATAGGTTGTCCGTTTTAATTCGGGATTATGTTATCATATAATGCATTTCGATGTCCCGTCCGCATATTGTCGACGAGTCGGGGCGCGAATCGAAAAACGCGTATCCCTGCCGTACCGGCCTACCAGCAACCACCACCACCACCGACTACCGGCCGAAAGCTATTAAACCACGAAAAAGTTCAGTAGTTTACCGTCAGGTTCGCTGACGGTGATAATTTACGCGCTACTTTTAAATTTCGACGACCGGTTTATTGATTTTACAGTTACACACTACACACACACACACACGCAGGAGACGGACAGAAAACGTTACACTGTAGCACCGGGTCGTCGGTTCTTCCAGTATTAATCAATATTTATCGCCGTCTCATTCTCGTGCAGGCGGCAACTCGGCGTAAGCCGGTGCAAGCAGGAAAGCTGTCGATGATGATCTTGGAATAATTTTGATTATCTACGCCACTGACTCGTTATTGCCAAATCGTCACCAAACGAGTCGTTTCGGAATCTTTAATATCGTCCCTAATTAATAAATATCTGATGTTGGACAACGTCCGGCCCAAATATGCGATTAGATTTAATGCGGCTTAATCATTGCGATGAATAAATTTACTATTTATAAACTCCTCATGAAATAGTTATTATAATGTTAGAAGCGTTTCTTTTCTAATATAATAGGGATACTGTTTTAAATTGAAATATCAAAACTCTTTTTCAGAAAATTTATAGAAGCAAACTAATCAAATATTGATTTCTCAGTGTTCTGTTATCTAATAATGAAGAAATGTAACACATCAAGTTCATAATTTATCTTAATTTGAAAATATATTACCTAATATTTTCGATTTGAATCAATTAACTTATTTTTGATCAAAGCAGTTAAACAATAACTTAAATTCCTTTTTTTAGTAATAGGTATATTTATTTACTTTCATCTTTCGTTATATAACAATACAGCTTATAATGCTGTATAATTGTACCTCCAAGTCTATCGACTAAATGGAAATTTTCGTTTAGGGTAAAATTAGGACAACAGGAGTTTTTAAATTGCTTAAAGTTATTCAATTTGTTTTTTTCAAATTAAATTCGCTGTCTTATATTTGGACAAGATGACATGGCCTAGATTGACCTTGAATTTAAATACTTCGTAATGTAAGTGAATAAGATACTTCTGTAAACAATGTTTTAATATTGAATGAGCCATGAAGAATTTTTTACGTATATCCTAATTTTCTAATTGTAGAGTTTACCAGAATTTTATTTTTAATGAGGATGATAAATTTATCAATTTACAAAATCATTTAGGTTTTTATAATTTACACAATTAAGAAGTAACACGAACGATTAATTGTTTTGAAATAAATCTTTATGTTACTATAAAATAAAGCACTAAAAACCTTTCTTAAACCATTGATAATGGTGCCTTTGTGTCCGAAATATATATTTGGTATTTCAAATAAACTGTGTGAAGAAAGGTTTTTGTGCTTTATTTTATAATCAAGTTTATCTTCACGTAACTCATCCAATTAATTTATTATTACTTCATGTTACTGTTTACGTTATTTAGTGTACTAACAGTTATGGGTTTTATTAAGACTTCAAAACAAAATACTTATTGAATCAAATACTTTCCTTAGAAAAGTAATTTTTGTGTTAAATAGAATAGAACAACCATTAAACAACACTAATTTAAAATATTGCATTGATGAGGCGTATATTTGGTGAAACTCTATAATACTTTGAAATAAATCAACACTGTTAGGACAGTTTTCTTTTTTGTTGTTGATTGCTGACCAATACTGCATTATTTCTACCTAATGAAGCCATTAGGTAGTGAAACATGTTGTAGTGATCAACAATAAAAACTAACTAGTTTGATAGTTTGATTTATTTCTGTCAAATAAACTTAAAAAATTTTTATTTTCAATAACATAAAGGATTATTTTTAGGTAATATATGTTTTTCATAAATATGATGAAATAAGGCTGAAAGACCTACGATCCATAGCCATGAAGAAAAAGAAAAAAAAAGAAGGCGAAGAATTACAAAAATTGTTATAATTCTATGTAACTACTATTTTCAATTGTTTCAGTGTTTTCTCTCTCTATGATGAAATTTTAGAATATTTCAGCATTTTTCAAATATCTACTGTTCATCAACAATTCCTCTACCAAATTTATAGAATTATCTAGCATTTCTCTTGAAGTTTCTTTAAGGGTTCTGGAATTTTCCAGTTTTCCATATTTCCGGAATATTCCAGCAATTCCCACATTTTTTTCCAATTTTCAAAATAGTTTTTTTTCTTTAAACATTTTTAACCATTTACTTTTTCATTAATTTTTTAAAACTGCTAGATTTTTCATATTTCTAGAATGTTTCAAGATATTTCTAGAATTTCCATGTTTCCAGAATTTTTCGAAATTTCTTTTCCAGAATATTGGAGTCTTTCTCTAAAATATGGAATTTCTAGAATATTTCCTATCGTTTCTTGCTGCACCTTAACAAAATTTTACGACTTTCTCTTCTAATTTGCTTGTTTTTTTAAAGAGTTCTAGAATGTTTTTAGCATTTCTGTTGCAATTTCTAGAGTTTGTTTAAACGGTACTCGAACCGATTGCCAATAATTTCTCCTCCATTTCTAGAATTTTTCAGCATTTTCTGTATTTATCCAATATTTCATAATTTTTCTTTTTTAAAAATTGTTACCATTTCTTATTGCTTTATCATCCAATATTTCATAATTTTTTCATAATTTTTCTTTTTTAAAAATTATTGCCATTTCTTATTGCTTTATCTTAACAAATTTCTCCTTCAAATTGCTAAATTTTGTTTGGTGGATTTTACAATTTTTTGCAAAATATTTTTTATTTTTGTAAAATTTTTAAGTAATTTAAATTTAAACAATTCTTTTACAAGTTTCTAGAATATTACTGATAATTTCGTAATGTTCTAGAAAGAATTGCTGAAAAATTGTTTAAATTTGTTACAAAATTTACTTAAAAATTTTACAAAAATGAAAAATATTTTGCAAAAAATTCTAATTCTTTCTCTTTGTTTTTTAAAATATAGCATTTCTAGAATTTTGCAAAAACCTTTGTTTAATTTTCCCGGGATATTCTATGTTTTCTTTCTTTACTATAACAATTTTTTTCCACGCAATTTTCTTCCGAATTACTTGATTATATCAAGTATTTTAGAATATTTCACCAATTTCTTGTTCAGAATTTTTGAATGTTTCAGCATTATTTTTCAGAATTTCTAATAATTTCTATTTTCGATTTAAAAAATTGTTTCTAAGCGTTTTCTAAAATGTTTCTGGAAGTTTAAGAATTTTTCAGCCATTCGTCTCCAATTATCTTCATTGATTAACAATTGGTTTTGTTTCACACAGTGAATCAATCAAAATTATTCGAAAATGTTTCAGAACAATCATAATGATGGTTGCGACCGTTACTACGTGGTAATTCATAATGACAACTGAATAAAACACCTACTATGTTTTTCACCACTATAGTAAGTGTTTTATTCAGTATTCGTTTCAGCACAAATTAAGTAAGAAATTACTTTAAATTCTACAAATCTAGTATTTTCCCTGATGATAGGATTTGTAAATTGTAAATGATTTTGCAAACCTTTTTGGTGAATTTTCTTATAATTTCTCTTCTAAAGTTTCCAGATTTTGATTTCAAGAATTCTCAAATTCTCCAGATTTTTTAAACCTGCAGAACTTTTACATTTTTTCCACGAGTGTTTTACTTTTTTTTTTAATTTGTCGTTTTGCTTTGTCTTAACCAAATTGCGTTGTCTTAATTTTCGAAAAAACGTTTTTTATGATTTTCTTTTTTGGTGTTCTTTTCGTTCAAATTACTAGATTTTGTCTGGCGGATTCTAGAATTTTTTACCAAAATCTCATATTCAAATTTTTAGAATGCTTAAATTTGTTTCTTTGATGTTTATTGAATTCTTCAGCAATGTCTATACTAAGTTTTAAGAACCATTATTGCAATTCTTTTTCGGTTTCCCGGAATTTCTTTTAAGGGTTTTCAAATTTTTACTAATTTCTTTTACAAATTTTTGCTAAAAAAAACATTATGAATTACTGGAATTTATATAGTAGAATTTTCTGAAGAATTCTAGAAGTTTTCAGCAATTTCTTGTACGTGATATTTACAATGCTTTAGCAGTTTTTTATTACTGATTTTTTTCATATTTGTAAAATTTGAAGTTTCTTCCAAACATGGATTTTCTTTAATGATTTTTGCATTTTTTAGTAATGTCTTTCCCACACCTTTGTAATTATCTAGCATTTTCCCTGATTATAGAATTTCTGGAATTTTGCAAAAACTTTTTTGTGAATTTTCTAATAATTTCTCTTCTATATTACTAAAATGTTGTTAGGGTTCTAGAATTTATCAGTAATTTCTTGTTCAGATTTTTTGAACGTTTCGACATTTTTTACGACATCTAGATTTCTGCAATCAATTTTTGTTGGTTCTAGAATTTCTCAGCAATTTTGGTATCAAATTTTAAGACTTTTTTTTCGGTTTCTTTTAGCATTCACAGTTCTTTTCAGAGATCTTGGATTTTCTTCGATAACTTTTGAGTTTTTTATTAATTTCTTTCCCACACCTTTGTAATCATCTAGCGTTTTCCTTGATTATAGAATTTTTTGAATTTTGTAAAAACTATTTTGTGAATTTTGTGATAATTTCCCTTCTAAATTACAAAAATGTTATTGATGAGTTCTAGAATTTTTCAGCAATTCTGACGTTTTCGAACGTTTCAGCAATTTTTAGGACATCTAGATTTTTGCAATTAATTTTTGTTCGTTCTAGAATTTCTCAGCAATTTTTGTACCAAATTTTAAGAATTTTTTTCAGATTTTTAGAATTCAGCTTTTCCAGACATGTTGGCTTTTCTACATTATAGTTTGAATGCTTTAGCATTTTTTTAGAACCTATAATTTTTGGTTATTTTTTTCGGATATTTAGAATTTACAGTTTTTTTCCAATCTTTGATTTTTTCCCATGACATTTGAATTTTTTTAGTAATTTCTTTCTCAAACCTTTGTAAACATCAAGCGTTTTCCCTGATTATAGAATTTCAAGAATTTTGTAAAAACTTTTAATTAATCAATTAATAATTTCTCTTCTAGAGTTGAGTTCTAGAATTTTTCAGCAATTTCGTCTTCAGATTTTTCAGATTTAGATTTATTAGTAATTTTTGTTCGTTCTAGAATATTCAGCAATTTTTGTACCAAATTTTAAGAATTTTTCAACAATTCTCTTTCGGGTTTCTAGAGTTTGTTTCAAGAGTTCTCAATTTTGTTGAGTAATTTCTTGGAATCTTCTAGCATTTGTCTAGAATATGGAATTTCTAGAATTTTTGAAAAAATATTTGGTTTATTTTTTTGAGGCTTTCCTATCGTTTTTTGTGTTATCTTAAAAAAAATGCTTCATGGGTTATAGAATTCTCCAGTAATTTCTCACACAGCATTTTTCCAATTTTCGAGAAGTTTTTCTTTTCTGTTTTTTTGTCATTTCATCTGATTTGAATATTTTGAAAGACTTCTCCAGACAATTTTTGATCCAAAATTCAATCATTTGTTAGCAATTCTCTTCCAGGTTTCCAAAATTTCTTTCTTGAATTTTCATCACTTCTATCACTTCTTTTGCAGATTTGTAGAATCGTCCTGCATTTTTCTAGAATTAAGAATTTCCAGAATTTAAAAAAAGCTTTGTTTAATTTCTCGTCTTCTATCCTTCCTTATTTAACCATAACATAACTCACTGCAAATTTCTCTTCTACATTACTAAAATTTTTAAAAGGATTATAGATATTTCTAACAACTATTCAGATTTTTAGAATGTTTCAGCATGTTTTAAAGATATATAAAGATAAAGATAGTATTTTCAATAATTTCTCTTTGGGATCTAAAATGGTCGCAGTATTTTTCCATACATCTGTAATTTTCTCTGGTATTTCTACAACTTTCAGAAATATCTATTCAAAATATAACCAAATTTTCTAAGAATTTCTCTTAATTGATTGTTGCGGCCATTTTGAAAATTAAGATAACGATACTGTCAGATTTTCAAATTTAGTTTATTTTAAACACTACATATGTTTCGCCACAACGTGGCATCTTCAGGTGAAGACAGTGTCGTTATCTTAATATTACAAATTTATCTTCTAAATTAATAGAATTCTTTTAAAGGGTTCTAGATTTGTCATAAGAATCTTTTCCATATGTTTAGAATATATCAGCATTTTTTTTGTTGTACACCTAGATTTTTCTAATAATGTTTTTTGAGATTTTTATAGTGTTTCAAAAATTTTTTGATTCATTTTTTTGGGTATTTTTACAATTTTTCAGTTATTTCTTCACAAAATATTCAACAATTCTCTTTCCGGTTTCTTAAATTTGCTTCAAGGGTTTTTTGGAATTTCCTAGAGACTTCTTTTCCATATTTTAGGAATCTTCCAGAATTTATCTAGAATATGCAATTCAAACACAAGATGGTCCCTCAAAATGTATCATAAAATAATGGCCACTATGAATCATATAAATTTTGGTTGTAGTTATATACAATACAAATTTGATTGAATTCTCAGCCCTAATAATTCTGGCAGTCAAAACGTATTAAGGCATTGGAGGTATTAAGTGAATCTTAATACAGCTTAAGCTTTTAGTAGTTTTTTTTTAAAGAAATCTTAACGACCTTGAGTTTAAAACTCAAGGTCATGAACATATCCCAGACAAATTCTTGATTTTGGGATAACCGCCTTGTCTTGATGGAAACGCCCAATTTCATCCTTCGTATATGTGATCATACTCTCATGCATTTAAATGAAACATCTCAATATTATCATTACCACGAGGGCTCATGTGTATACACGCCGTTATTATCACGGCGTGAGTGGTGAATATTAATTGGCGCTAAGCGGAGACAGGTTGCACAGCCGCCCCAACCGCGCAAACCGAGACATTTACACCTCATGCATTAATGTCTCCCCCTCTCGACGTCCCCCCCACGCCGGCAGCCACCCCCTCCCGGCCTTCCATCCGAAAACACCCCGGAGCGTCAAGTTCTTTGATTAAATTAAAAGTTGGACCCTGCTGCGACCCCATTTACATGCAAATCTCATTAAAGCATTTAGCCAATTACAACTTGTCTTTAAATAAAACCCCTTTTTTCATTAAAGCCCACACCCCCGCACTCTGGTCGGCCTTCCCCCTCCCCTACGCATTCCCTAAAAGCAATTGTATTTTTCGATGAATAATTTATTTTCATTTCGTGGCCCATGCCAGCGACCGTTTTCATCCGCAGCATTATTTTTTTTTTCTGCCGCCGCCGTCTCCTTCCCTCTCGCCCGGGGGCGCCCACCCCCCTCTAATGCCTGACGGGATTATGCCTTTCTAATTATGCACATCAGCGTTATTTAATTAGAAAAGTTCAGCGTTTGAATTGAAATTTATCGGGAACGCAAATTAAGGTTTAATTGCGTTCACCTCGCGCGCGCATCTAAAAGTCAATATTAATGATCACTTGCCTAATACTCGGATTTAAATGATATTCACGTAATGGATATATACGGTACAAGTAATAGGGAATAGAGTATTGTGCAAATTTTTTATGGTGATTATACATCATATTCGAAATTGCAAGTGTTGGACAAAATTAATTGAGTTGTTATCTGGGATCTAACCCGAACAAATTTTTTGATTCATGGAATATTGAACATATATTGGTTTTACTAATGCCTAAGGATACCTTAATCTTACGATAAGTCACATGGCGATTTTACAAAATGAGTTCACGCACAGTTATGTGTTCTAGAACAACCTGGATGACCTTAATTAATTAGAGGTTGGTTAAACTCATGGTGTTGTTTCACAATTTTGACCTTCACGAAATTCCTCACAAAGCGAACTACCGTCATGACTGGATTCCATATATCAACGATATAAGTTGGTTTTTGATAATGTTTCGTCTTCAAAAGTTGGATTAACTTTATTAACGTCAAAAGTTATAAGGACTTAATTCCAATTTTTTTTGGCCGACATCAATTTTTCATGTCAATGTAAACAACACAAATGTTGTGTTGAAATCATAACTTTCTCTCTACTGACAAAAAGATAAACTTAACTTAGGGACGCCGGTTGTCAGATGGCAGCACCTACATCATCTAATTTCGAAATATATAAGGCATCACTGGTACACTGTTTTTTCATGTGTTATTCAATAATTGACTTTTGCCAACCGAAAAATAAATAACTAACACTATGCGTTTGACAACAATAATGAAAAATAAAATAATGATATGCCTTATTAAACCACAACAGGAATAAAAACGTAATATTTAATGCCTATATTATTATTGTAATTATACCCTTAATTACAAAGTTATCGCTTCTGTTCTCTAGTATACAATCATAATTATGTTAAACTCACAACTGAAATGAAGTTGGTATTCTCGCAATTAATAAAAACGCGATTGTCATTTAGATTACGCGTTCATATTTATGTGAATTTCACGATATCGAACGCTAAATATTTATAACGAATTGTTATAATTTTTAATTACAATATTAATGAGCGACATTTAAAGATGAATAATATTTATGGCGGTTTCCGGCCGAGGAGGCGACGTTTAAATTATTAGATCCATTAAACCTCTTAATTAAAATCTAATTAATTTTCGAATCGTAAATCATGCCACTTTATCTATTTACATCTGTATTACTTATACGTGGAATTGTTATTGGCCAATTTCCGCGCTAATTTTTGCGCATTTTTTTTTCAAAACCGGCGTATAATTGGGTGTTAATTGAGTGCGAAGTCATTTGTTTAGAGATAGTCATGTGAAGGAAACAGGACTAGGTTTTATTTAAATTTTGACGTTTTTACTTTAGTTTACTTGCTAGTCTTCCTCACATCCCTTCCAATCCATTAATATCGTAATTTTTTTACAAAATGGTGTTCCTCGGGGTATAGTATATGGACCGCTATTGATCACCGTGGCGTCCTCTTCGCTCATGCATTGTGTTAGTAATTCCGATCGATTAAATCTATTAAAGTTGAAATTCCGGAGCGGAGTTTGAAAAGAGAAACTAATTGCGTACACCCACAAGTATGGGGGGCTGACGGTGAGAAGGGGGGGCGCCCCCGGGGCGATTTGTCAAGCTGAAAGGTTCCGCACACATGCAATTCGTTAGCCGCGGAGGCAGCCGACGTGACGCCGCCATGAAACGGCGCTTTATGCGAATCCGTTTTATGTATTATATATTATTTCGTGATATTTTCGTCGGGTCGTCCGTTATATTATTTTTCTTTTTTTTTTTTTCGGTGTGTGTGTGTGTTTTGTTTTCGGTCGGGCGGTCGCGTCCCGGCAGAGACGAGCGGCGTTTTGATGCGGGGGCCCCCTCCGCCGCCGCCGCCCCCGCGCTCTTTGTTTTTTGCCGTCAGGATTTATGGCCGGGGTGTATTTTCGAACCGTCTCCTCTCGCTCGGACTCGTTTTATTAAAATTCCTGCTACGCGGTGGTAAATACTCCACCGTAATCAACATCAACGGTTATATAATTTCCGATGATTAATTCGCCGCGGTGATTACAAAAAACCCCCCCGTATACATCAACTCGGGCCGACAGTGGAGAGAAAAAAATATATACAATAAAAATGTTCCTGCATTCAATTCGAAATTTACACTGCGAAAGATTCTATTTTATACAAATGAATAATATTGTAACCAGAGAGATATTCTAATCTTTCAGCTGAGAAATGAAAATTACTTATAGGTCAAAAAAATATTACATCAAGAAACACAATTTATTATTAAGATTACGATTTTTGGTGGTTATTGGTATGCAGCCAAATATACGCTATTAGACATAAAGGGTTGCATACCTTTAGTTGTGATAAATAATGGATAATGTTAATTTGCCAAAAATCTCTCAACCAGAGGTCTTTTTGCCTAGTTTTTTTAATCTTAATCTGACATTTTATCATTATTTCGATTATGTAGTTAGTTTTGTCAATCTTAATCTGACATTTTATCAATATTTCGGTTATGTAGTATAGAAAATATTTACACGTCAAATGCAATTTTGGAGATATTAAACATTTCATTTAATAAAGTTGTTACGAATAATATAATTACTTTAATAGACTTTAATTAAAATTTATTTCTTCTTAATAAAAGTTATTCGTCGTTGCGATTGCAAATTCCAAATTCCTTTTCTTTAATCTCTTGAATAAATTCAATACAATAATTTTAATCACCTAATGATGACTCTTTTGTCTTATTATTACCATCTCATTGTATCTGGCAACTTGATGTATTTTCGCCGTTGCATTTCACCGAAAAAAAAAGGATGTGTAACGAAAACGGCTTGCTCTTTGTTCCTGAGATTCGGAATTCCGGACTAACTAGCTGTGGGGGCTCGCAATGCGGGCGCATTCCGCGGACACGTGTGTCTATGATGCGTGACACTTAAATGACGAACTGTCTCCTTTTACATGTGTCACTCATTTCGCTTCTGAAAAAGAAAATTTCAGCCAACGACAGTTTAGTCCTAATTTTGCAATCGCTCAGAAACGTACCGAACAAAAAGTGCCCATCACAATGATACCTCTTCAAAAAACAGTGTATTTTTTGATTGGTTAGTGTTCATGATGTCAATATCAAATAACGAAAAATTTATTATTGGAGAGTGGTGACATGCAGGTTTTTACACAGTGAGTACGTATAATTACAATGATTTATAAAAAATGATTGATAAGATGATTTTAATTAAGAATGCAATCATTAATTAGGACAATTATAACATTTAATATGAGTAAATAATACTTATACATTTCAACACTAATAAAAAATATGTAGAATAAACATTTCATCATTTTGAGGTTATGTTTTTGCTACTTCATCGTGATGCAATTGTTTCTTTTCTTTAATACCATCTAGATTATGTAGTGTATAATACATTAAATATATAATAGAACATAATTACTTACTTTAAATGTTTGCAATTGAGTTAATCCAAAATGCAAAAAACAAAAATGTTCATTTCCATAAATTATGCCAATTAAATAGTATTTCCACATAAACTGGTTAATGTCATTGATGGTTTTTAATGTAAATCTTTAAAAAAGTTATGTTTTATTATTACCTTCAATTATTTTTATATAATTTTCATGAAATTACTATACTTTTTCATAAAAAGCAAAAATCAAAAAGTTTAATTTAATTGATTGTTCATAATGATGTGGTAATTCATAATGAACACTGAAAAAAAAGCGTTTTATTCAGTGTTAATTTCCTGTTTTCAAAAACTAAGCCATTTATTAATGTTTTGTTCAAATAAAAGAAAAATCCGAAAAAGCAAAAGATGATCTCGAGCAAACAACGAACAAAATTTTCCAAAAATGTTTACGATCACAATACGTTCCAGACTTCGTATAAGGAAGGTCAAATTGAACTTAGAGGACATTTAATGCGTGTAATTTCGTAGAATTTTCGAAATCCAAAAAGTCACCACCACAATAAATTCCCTATATGAATTGTTATACTTAAAAGCATGCTTTACATCATAATATGATGTGATTAACTTTTTTTTAATTATAAGTAAATAACGAACTTTTGTTTATTACTTAAGTTAATAATTATTTTGTTTTGTTTGTTACAGGGTGGTGAATTGGGAAGACACTGCTGAAACCATCGTCGACATCTAGGATTACGTCCGTTTTGTTTTCAAAAAAGCTAGTGATATTATATTTAAAAAAAAAATAGGATAAAGTTTCGAAACTTAAAACGAAGTTGCGATGATCATAAGATGTGTTGTTAGTGGTTGTCCCAAGTGAAATTGGTGATAGTCGTGTTCGATAGCGTTTTTTGGTTTTTGTTCAGTGAGCGCGCGTTTTCTGTGATCTCAGTCAAATGGAAATGAGTTCGTATTTCGCCAACTCTTACATGCCGGACATGCGGAATGGTGGTGTGGTGCCCGCCGAACACCCTCACCAGCACCAGCACTACGGAGCCGCTGTGCAGGTGCCGCAGGGTGGCGGCGGCACGGTGCCCAGTGACCCGAACTCGTGCGGTGCGGACCCATCGGTCGTGGGGCTGCGCCAGGGTATACCTCCCCACCACTATGGCGGGCCTCCGGCTGCGGGTCAGCCACCGCAGGGGATGCCATACCCTCGGTTTCCCCCCTACGACAGGATGGACATCAGGAATGCGGGGTACTACGGGGCGCAGCAGCAGATGGACGGCAACCAGGGTTACCGGCCCGATAGCCCCAGCAATATGCACATGGCCGCCGGGAATGGTGCGCCTAATGGACATCAAACACCTGTCGTGTACGCTAGTTGTAAGCTGCAGGCGGCGGCGGTGACCCAGGGCGGTGTGCTCGGGCCCACCGGTAGTCCGCCCTTGGAGACGACGCAGGGAATGAACAACCACCACATGGGCCACCATATGCAGGAGCAGCATCCGCAACACCACCAGCAACCTCCCCACCACCAGCAGCAGCATATGATGTACGCTGGTCAGCAAGGGGCTAACATGCACCAGCAGCCGCCACAACACCAGCCCACCCTCCAGCAGCAGCAGCCCAACCAACAAGCACCAAATAATACGTCGTCCTCGTTACCAAGTCCACTATACCCGTGGATGAGGAGTCAGTTCGGTGAGTAAAAATCAATTGCTATAACATGTCTTATGATTCAGTCTAAAGTAATGTTTAAAGCCAATACGTACTTTTTCTAGAATACCTTTATGAAAAGTATCTTCATATATTTCATCAACAAAAATAAAGCATACCGATGATATATGTAAAAGCTTTTAGCTGAATGACTTTACAAAACTAAGATTTTTGGCAATCATCTGACTACAGTGATTTTGACTATCTATTTTGTAAGGGTCTTGCATTCTGCAATCATCTAAGTATAGACCATGCTTATGTAGTTTTCCAAAAAAGGTCTACTTTAGAAGAATCTTACTTTACAAAATCCTTGGCTTTTGGTAATCACTTATCATAAGTATAGCGTTTCAAAAAGTATATACTTTAAAAAAAATGAACAATATTATTCTTGATAGTGATATTAAATTTTAGTAAACCATTTAATTCAAGGAAGAAAAATTGTTGATTTTTTGACTACATTTTTTTATATACAACTATACATATTTTGCAATTATCTAAGTATTGTTCTTGGCTATGCAGTATCCCAAAAAGTTTGGAAGAATCTAAACTTTTTAAAATCTAAGGCTTTTGGTAATCTCCTAAAAATATGCTGAGCTTTTGCAGCGTTCCAAATAGTATCTACTTTGGAAGAAACGTACAACATGATTATTGATAGTATGTGGAATTAAATTTTGGCACACTATTTTATTTAAAGAAGCAAAATCGTTGATTTAAACAGCTTCATTGGGATTACTCAAAGTCAAATTCATGTATTCAAATTATTCAAATTATTTCGAAGTCAAAATCCATAGCTATATTTTTTTGTATATACAAATATAAATATTTTGCAACCATCTAAGTATAGACCATGCTTATGCAGTGTTTCAAAAAGTATCTACTTCGAAAGAATCTTATATTTTAAAATCTAAGGCTTTTGGCAATCATCTAAGTATATGCTGTGATTTTGCAGCGTTCCAAAAAGTATCTACTTTGGAAGAAACGAACAATATGATTCTTGATAGTGAAATTGACTTTTAGTAAATTATTTTATTCAAAGAAGGAAAATTGTTGATATTTTGACTATTTTTTTATGTACAACTATAAATATTTTGCAATCATCTAATTAATTAACGAATCTCTATAATTAAGTATTGCCCATGCTTATGCAGTGCCCCAAAATGTATCTACTTCGAAAGAATTTTACTTTTTAAAATCTAAGGCTTTTGGCAATCATCTAAGTATATGCTGTGCTTTTGAAATGTTTCAAAACGTATCTACTTTGGAAGAAACGTGCAATATGATTAGTGATAGTATGTGAAATTAAATTTTAGTAAATTATTTTATTCAAAGAAGCAAAATTCTTGATATAAACATCTTTATTGGTATTACCCTTCGCAATAAGAATGCCAACAAAGTCAAATTTGTTAGTTCAAATTATTTCGAAGTCAAGATACATAACTATATTTTTTTGTATACAACTATAAATATTTTGCAACCATCTAAGTATAGACCATGCTTATGCAGTGTCCCAAAAAGTATCTACTTCGAAAGAATCTTACTTTTTTAAATCTAAGGCTTTTGGCAATCATCTAAGTATATGCTGTGATTTTGCAGCGTTCCAAAAAGTGTCTACTTTGAAAGAAACGTACAATATGATTATTGATAGTATGCGAAATTGAATTTTAGTAAATTATTTTATCCAAAGAATCAAAATTGTTGATTTAAACACCTTCATTGGTATTACCCTTAACAATAAGAATGCCAACAAAGTCTATATAGAACTATAAATATTTTGCAATCATCAAAGTATAGGCCATGCTTAAGCAGTGTCGCAAAAAGTATCTACTTCGAAAGAATCTTACTTTTTAAAATCTAAGGCTTTTGGCAATCATCTAAGTATATGCTGTGATTTTGCAGCGTTCCAAAAAGTATCTACTTTGGAAGAAACGTACAATGTGATTATTTATAGTATGTGAAATTGAATTTTAGTAAATTATTTTATCCAAAGAATCAAAATTGATGATTTAAACATCTTCATTGATATTACCTCTATCAATAAGAATGCCAACAAAGTCAAATTCATGTATTCAACTATTCAAACTATTTCGAAGTCAAGATCCATAACTATATATATTTTTTATATACAACTATAAATATTTTGCAATCACCTAAGTACAGACCATGCCTATGCAGTGTCCCAAAAAGTATCTACTTTAGAAGGATCTTACTTTACAAAATCAAAAGCTTTGCTAATCATCTAAGTATAGACTACTTTTGCAGGGCTCCAAAAAGTATATACTTTAGAAGGATCTTACTTTACAAAATCTAAAGCTTTTAGCAATCATCTAAGTATAGACTATGTATCTACTTTGGAAGCAACTTACAATATGATTCTTAAGTCTATATACAACTATAAATATTTTGCAGTCATCAAAGTATAAATTATGCTTAAGCAGTGTCGCAAAAAGTATCTACTTTGGAAGAATTGTATTTTTTTAAATCTAAGACTTTTGGTAGTCATCTAAGTATATGCTGTGCTTTTGCAGCGTCACAAAAAGTATCTACTTTGGAAGAAACGTGCAATATGATTCTTGATAGTATGTAAAATTGAATTTTAGTAAATTATTCTATCTAAAAAAGTAATATTGTTGATTTAAACATCTCCATTAGTATTAAATATAAATAAATAATCATCTTTATTTCTATAAATACAAATAAATTTACATAGTATAGAAAGTGGCGTCAAAATAAAAAATATACATACAGGAACAAAAATATATCCAAATAAGTACAATTCATTCATTCATTCATTTTGAACATAAAAAATTCTTCTAAATTATACGGTTCTACAGCGAGTAGAATTTCTACAATTGATTTTTTAAAGATTTTTATATCATTTTCCTCTTTCAGTGATTTGGGTAATGCGTTGAAAAATTTTATGCATTACCCTTAGCAATAAGAATACCAACAAAGTCAAATTCGTTAATTTAAACTATTCAAACTATTTCTGAACTATATATTTTTTTATAAACAATTATAAATATTTAAGTTTAAGCCATGCTTATTTAGTGTCCCAAACAGTATCTACTTTGGAAGGACAAAATCTAAGGCTTTTGGAAATCATCTAAGTATAGATTATGCTTTTGTAGCGTTCTAAAAAGTACAATATAATTCTTGATAGTATGTGATATTGAATTTTGGTAAACTATTTTATTCAAAGAAGCACAATTGTTGATTTTTTGACTATATTTTCTTTTATATTTAACTTCAAATATTTTGCAATTATCTAAGTATTGACCATGCTTATGCAGTATCCCAAAAAGTATCCTCTTTGGAAGGATCTACAAAATCTAGGGCTTTTGGTAATCACCTAGGTATAGACTTTATTTTTTGGGCGTTCCAAAAAGTATCTACTTTGGAAGCAACTTACAATATGATTCTTGATAATGAAATTTTGTGTTTCCCTTGGAAATAACATTGCTAACAAAGTCAGCTTCATTAATTCAATTATTAAAACTATTTCGAAGTCAAGTACCATAACTGTATCAACAATTTTTACAACTATAAATATTAATTTTCGTATTTTTATTGATATTAATTAGTTTCAATACAGTTACCTATATTAATAAGCGAGTTTTTCATACTAAAAGCAAATATTGTAAATTACGGTAGTAAATTTTTGTGCATGCCTTCCACACATTCCTTTAGAAAGAATCATAACACACCTATCCGGATCGTCGGCCGATTACCATATTCAGCTTTCTAAATGATTTATCACCGGGCAATTAGGGCAGCTCTAGCCCCGAAAGAAAATTGCCCCGACGAAAGATACAAATCACGTTAAACTAGAAAATAAAAAAAAAAGAAAGAGGGACCGTTAAGGAAACGTCTTTGTGGCGAGCTGAGCTAGTTCCTTGCGGTTCAAGAGGTCGCAGTCTCTAGATAGCCATCTAAATTTTGACGTTGAACTCGACGTACTTCTTTACAATTACCGAGAAACTCACGTTATGCATACTCGTCCGAAGCATAATGTGTACGCGTGATTCCACAAATTCTACATTACTCGGAAAATGTCATATAATAACCGGGAATGCGGCTTCCTACGTGCCCGGTTATGTAAGAAAGAGAGGTCTCGGGTTTAATGGTTTTCAAGGAATTAAACGTTTACAGTTAACGATGTGTACGTAGGTTTTACTCGATTATGATTACGTTTTTAATAACATAAGTAACTTAGAAAAATAAAAGTACTCATAATTAGAAATTTGATCATATTTAGAAATTGCTTTTATAGTTTTTCAATTTATTAATTACCTTGAATATTATTATAATTCTAATAATTATTTATTAAAATTCAAAGGAGAAAATTTTTCTTTCAAAACATTTTTCGAACGCCTAAGACTCGTTGATGCAGGCCAAAAAATTTCTCTATCCTCCAAACAAATTTTTTGGCTTGCTTCTATAAAAATATCTAATTGGCATGCCTCGTACTGATTTTTACTAA
Organism: Ontholestes murinus; assembly: GCA_963969525.1. Lineage (NCBI taxonomy): Eukaryota > Metazoa > Arthropoda > Insecta > Coleoptera > Staphylinidae > Ontholestes > Ontholestes murinus. Next base: position 57,596,669 of record OZ018392.1, on the reverse strand, counting down.
TGACCATATCGTTTTTGTCTTGTTTTTCATGCGAAATGAATGCGTGTAATTGGACAGACGCTCGTAAGTGAATCTTTGCAATTACCATATGTTTGTGTTATTGTTTGCGCTTTGTACACTCCACACAACTGTAATTTTGTGATTGATTTATGAAACGGATTGTCATATTTCATGATCAAAAATAGATGCTCCGAACTACACTACAAGGCGGATAAATCAAAACGTATATAATCTTACAGTTACGTAAGGTTGATAGCTTAAATTTATTTTTAGAATTGTTGAAGCTCATGTTACTAGCTTGTATCGAAGATAAGAAGAAACGTTTTCTTAGAGTTGATCATAATTTATGACATAATCTTGAAGGTTTTGGTTTTGAATTTTGTTGAATGAATCATAAATTATCTTTAACATTTTGTTGTTCTTGTGGATCACTGACAATTATTAGTGATATTAAGCAAGGGGGTTTAATAAAGGATGAGAATATTTCATGTAAGAATGTTTGGTCTCTAATGAGCAAAAAAAAAATATTTGAAGTTTCTGTAAAAATATGTGTAGAAGATTTTATTTGCATGGCTTTCAAAAATAGACTACTAAAACAGAAAAATCGAACGTATAGTTATACAATACAACGTTATCATAAATTTTCTCAACTGTTGAAGCTAAATTTACTGGCTTCTATCAAATATAAAAACTTTTCTTAGAGTTGTAATTGTACTTTTCTTAGATTTGATTTTTTCCTTTTTTTTATTGAGCAGTTTTTATTTCTAAATTTCGTGTGAAGTGTTTTTATTAGTACCAGACGTACATTTCGACTTCCGTCACAGATTATGCTATTCGAAATGTACATCCGGTACTAATAAAAATTAAGAATTGATAAAATATAAATGAATGGTTGTCTTAATTAGTGAATTATTAATTGATTAATTAAGTATAATTAATATGCTATTAATGTTAATCGGTACTATTTCTTTAATTGTTTATTTTATTACAATAATTTCCTTATCTTGAGGTTAACATGATGAATTACTTCGCTCTTGAAGTGGATTGATTACTAGCTCGTAGTATTTTACTGAGCATAGCAGTTGATGAATACCGTTGTAACATTTGATTTAAGTATTGATGCATATTGGCAGTGGGTGTCATTAATTCCTCGCGTTCACTCATCAATGTGGACTGTAGGTTTCAATTATAATTACTCTACATTGTGTTTTGAAGAAGTTGGGCATTTGTAGTTGTATGATAAGATGATATAAATGTGATTGGATAGTAATTAATTTTTTGTTGTTGTCGGGAATGGCCGTTGCCGGGGCAGTCTAGTGTGGGTGATTTATGGGGTTCCGTTAATGATGTATGGGTGTCTACCAATAGCGCTGCCGCTCCGTGGAACGGAAAAGAAACAGGAGGGTGCAAGCGACGTGCAGACGTCGGCCCTGACGAAGATGAATGTTCCTCTCTGGCGGGAACACAGAACACAGCCGCGCGAGATCCAAAAAACTAACATGTGGGGGGAACACGGTCGGGTGAACGCCGACAGGACCAGGCCAATTTTTAACCTTCATCCTCCCTTTCCTCCTTCGGCATCATCTCGTCCCTCTATGATTAAGCAGCGAGATAAAGAAGACATTAATAACTCCAGCGGCGAACGGATTTCGTTTTAAATCCCGCCCGGCTCTCCTCCCCCCCCGGCGGCCCCGCACTCCCCCCGTCGAGCTTTTTCTGTTATCTAATTAACGATATTAGATTCGGATGCAGCGGCCTCGTGATGAACGCTACACTACCCTGGACAAGACGTGTAATTATTTCAGCCCGTCCGTTCCGAGTTTGATTTATTTCCACACAGACACGGGCCCTGATTAGTTCGATGCTTCTTTAATTAACGTGCCTCCCTTCCTCCTCGTCCTCGCCATGCACGGCGAAAGAAAAAAAACCGAATTTGCATTTCCCTCTTCACTAAACACACCGTGACCAGCGCCGGATTCCTGCATACAACCTTGAACTTTCCTGTAATTTAGTACTCTTTCGGTTTCGAAAATTATATCAAACAAATACCTTCATTAAATTTAACTTTATATGATTTTGCACAATTAGAAAACTTCCAATATATGAAGTAAAAGGTGTGAGCTTTTTTTCACGTTGTTACGACGACGAAATTAACAGAGATATAGATTTTCGATTTCGATCAGATATGCAAAAATTTTGCCCATTTTGAAGGCAATTTCGTTTGAAGAAGTCCTGGTCTCTATAGAAGAGCTAATTTTCACAAGCCTGTCCTAAGACCAGTTTTGTATCATCAAGGAAATTTTGTAAGTGCTTCTGGACTTTAAATAGAGGTGCGATAGTACCTTCCATTTCAGCTCATTATTGCGGCCTGACACTGCTTGATGGAACAGAACAAATTTCTTAATGGCCAATCTCTTGTATTTTCTATATTATTTTGTAAGACTTAATAATTATGTTTTTGTTCCTCTTTATCTCTTTCTTACCGTTTGCTATTGTTTTCCACTTTTGCTTCATATCGACATTTATCTGTCATTGTACTACCTTGCCTTTATCTCCACCAAATTGCTTGTTTCATCGCCCTCTCTGTCTGTCTTAATCGTTATTCCTTTCTTTTCTTGTTTGCCATTAACTACTTTTCTTTTTCTTGGTCTTAATTTTCCAATACTTTATCTTCTGATGGAAGGCAAGATGCCACAAAGAGTGCACAAGTGCAAGACGGAAGGCAAAACGCCAATTGAAAGGCCAAGAAAGCTTTCGAAGAAGACGCCAAAAAAGTCCTAAAACTATGGGGTTGTCGAAGAGTGGCGATGGACCTTACAAAATGGAGGAATAAATTAATTGAAGCCAGAGACTTAATCGAGGTCATTGAATTGAATTGAATCTTTTGTTTGTCTTTAATCTATCGGTAACATCTTGTTTTTTTCTTATTTGCAAAATAAATAATTGTAGTTTTATGTCGCTTCATTTTTCCTTTTCTAGTTGTTCGTATTTTGTCAGCCATCGTTTGTTGATTTTTAGCCTAAATTATGATCGCCTTACCATGTATCTGTTTCATGTTCTTCTTATGTTTCTTCTATATTCAACTACCGTTTATTTAGCTTTTTTTGTTATTTGTATTTACTTTTCTATTTTGGTTTGTCAAAAGTGGTCAAGTGGTTACCTTTTTTTGGCCCCTCGCTTTTGTATGTCTATTGTCTATCAGATGCAATATTTTTTCCTTATATGTACATCAATAAGAATCGTTTGTTAGTTCTTTGACTTTGAAATAGAATATTCTTGGTTATCTGTATTTTGTCATTTAACAGTCTTCGGACATCTTTTGTTGATTTGTAGTCTTTTTTATCCATGTATTCTTCATCTTATCTTCTTCTATATTTAATCTAGTTTCTCTTGGTCTTAAATTTTCCTACACTCTTTTTTTTTGCTGTAATATCTCTTGTCTATCGGTTGTATGCTAGTTTCTCATTTGTAAATAAATAACTATCTTTTGTTGGATTAATAAATTTTTATTCTTTTTATTTTATTTATTTCTTACCTATATATTGTCATTTGTCAGTCGTTGGCAATCTTTTGTTAATTTTACCCTTGATTTTGTTCGTTTTATCCGTTTGTTGTTATCTTATGTTTCTGCCTTTTGTTTACAATTTGTCTTTCTTTGTGAAGAAACGTTATTAGTGCTTTATTCGTCAAATTAATTAACCAATTTATTTTGTTTTATTTTCGAGTTACTGTTTTTGGTTAATATTTCCTTTGCCTTTCATATAATCTGTGTTAATTTTTTAGGGAAAATTTAATGTTTAAAATTGAGGGTTGAATATTTTGGGATTTGCAGAAAGGATAATGGCAATTTATCTTTTTGGAAGCACAGTCAGTGAAGAGTGGATTTTGAAATATGTAAAGTGTGTAGCTTTTGTTTTACTATTTTAAAAATCGAGTTGAAAAATGTGATTAATAAAAATTTAATGTTTAAAGTTGAGGGTTGAATATTTTGGGATTTGCAGGAGGGTTGATAGCAATTGTTTATGTTTTTGGAAGCATAATTAGTGAAGAGTGGATTTTGAAATATTTAAAATTTGTGCCTTTTGTTTTACTATTTTAAAATCAATTTTGAAAATGTGATTAATGAAAATTTAATGTTTAAGATTGAGGGTTTAATATTTTGGGTTTTGCAGGAGGGTTGATAGCAATTGTTTATGTTTTTGGTAGCATAATTAATGAAGAATGGATTTTGAAATATTTAAAGTTTTTGGCTTCGGTTTTACTATTTTAAAATCAATTTTGAAAATGTGATTAGTGAAAATTTAATATTTGAAATTGAGTGTTGAATATTTTGGGATTTGCATGAGGGATGATAGCAATTGTTTATATTTTTGGAGGCACAATTAGTGAGGAGTGGATTTTCAAATATTTAAAGTTTTCAGCTTTTGTTTTACTATTTTAAAATCAATTTTGAAAATGTGATTAGTGAAAATTTAATGTTTGAGATTTAGGGTTGAATATTTTGGGATTTGTAGGAGGGTTGATAGCAATTGTTTATAGTTTTGGAAGCACAATTAGTGAGGTGTAGATTTTGCAATTTTTAAAGTTTGTAGCTTTTGTTTTACTATTTCAAAATCAATTTTGAAAATGTGATTAATGACAATTTAATGTTTGAGATTGAGGGTTGAATATTATGGGATTAGCAGGAGGGTTGATAGCAATTGTTTATGTTTTTGGAAGCATAATTAGTGAGGAGTGGATTTTGAAATATTTAAAGTTTGTAGCTTTTCTTTTACTATTTTAAAATCAATTTTGAAAATGTGATTAATGAAAATTTAATGTTTGAGATTGAGGGTTGAATATTTTGGTGTTTGCAGAGAGTTGATGGAAATTGTATATATTTTTGGAAGCACTAATAGTGAGGAGTGTTTTTTGAAATATTTAAAGTTTGCAGCTTTTGTTTTACTATTTTAAAATCGATTTTGAAAATGTGATTAATGAAAATTTAATGTTTGAAATTGAGGGTTGAATATTTTGGGATTTGCATGAGGGATGATAGCAATTGCTTATATTTTTGGAAGTACAATTAGTGAGGAGTGGATTTTGAAATATTTAAAGTTTGTAGCTTTTGTTTTACTATTTTAAAATCAATTTTGAAAATGTGAAGAATGAAAATTTAATGTTTGAGATTGAGTGTTGAATATTTCGGGATTTGCAGAGGAGATGATATGAATTGTTTATAATTTTGGAAGCACAATTAGTGAGGAGTGGATTTTAAAATATTTATAGTTAGGGCTTCGGTTTTACTATTTTAAAATCGATTTTGAAAATGTGATTGATGAAAATTTAATGTTTGAGTTTGAGCGTTTAATATTTTGGGATTTGCAGGAGGGTTGATAGCAATTGTTTATATTTTTGGAGGCACAATTAGTGAGGAGTAGATTTTCAAATATTTAAAGTTTGCAGCTTTTGTTTTACTAATTTAAAATCAATTTTGAAAATGTGATTAATGAAAATTTTATGTTTGAGATTGAGAGTTTAACATTTTGTGATTTGCAGGAGGGTTGATAGCAATTGTTTATGTTTTTGGAAGCATAATTAGTGAGGAGTGGATTTTGAAATATTTAAAGATTATGGCTTCGGTTTTGCTATTTTCAAATCAATTTTGAAAATGTGATTGATGAAAATTTAATGTTTATGATTGAGGGTTGAATATTTTGGGATTTGCAGGAGAGCTGATGGAAGTTGTTTATATTTGTGGAAGTACAAATAGTGAGGAGTGGATTTTGAAATATTTAAAGTTTGTAGCTTTTGTTTTACTATTTTAAAATCAATTTTGAAAATGTGATTGATGAAAATTTAATGTTTGAGATTAAGGGTTGAATATTTCGGGGTTTGCAGGAGAGTTGATAGCAATTGTTTATGTTTTTGGAAGCATAATTAGTGAAGAGTGGATTTTGAAATATTTAAAGTTTATAGCTTTTGTTTTACTATTTTGAAAATCGAGTTTAAAAATGTGAAGAATGAAAATTTAATGTTTGAGATTGAGAGTTGAATATTTTAGGATGTGCGGGAGGGTTGATAGCAATTGTTTATGTTTTTGGAAGCATAATTAGTGAAGAGTGGATTTTGAAATATTTAAAGTTTTTGGCTTCGGTTTTGCTATTTTAAAGACGATTTTGAAAATGTGATTAATGAAAATTTTATGTTTGAGATTGAGTGTTGAATATTTCGGGATTTGCAGAAAGGATAATGGCAATTATTTATATTTTTGGAAGCACAATTAGTGAGGAGTGGATTTTGCAATATTTAAAGTTTTCAGCTTTGGTTTTACTATTTTAAAAATCTAGTTTCAAAATGTGAAAAATGTAAATTTAATGTTTGAGATTTAGGGTTGAATATTTTGAGATTTGCAGGAGGGATGATAGCAATTGTTTATATTTTTGGAAGCACAATTAGTGAGGAGTGGATTTTGAAATATTTAAAGTTTGTAGCTTTTGTTTTACTATTTCAAAATCAATTTTGAAAATGTGATTAATGAAAATTTAATGTTTGAGGTTTAGGGTTGAATATTTTGGGATTTGCAGGAGGGATGATAGCAATTGTTTATATTTTTGGAAACACAATTAGTGAAGAGTGGATTTTGAAATATTTAAAGTTTTTGGCTTCGGTTTTGCTATTTTCAAATCGATTTTGAAAATGTGATTGATGAAAATTTAAAGTTTGAGATTGAGGGTTGAATATTTTGGTGTTTGCGGGAGAGTTGATGGAAGTTGTATATATTTGTGGAAGTACAAATAGCGAGGAGTGGATTTTGAAATATTTAAAATTTGTGCCTTTTGTTTTACTATTTTAAAATCAATTTTGAAAATGTGATTAATGAAAATTTTATATTTGAGATTGAGGGTTTAATATTTTGTGATTTACAGGAGGGTTGATAGCAATTGTTTATGTTTTTGGAAGTATAATTAGTGAAGAGTGAATTTTGAAATATTTAAAGTTTTTGGCTTCGGTTTTGCTATTTTCAAATCGATTTTGAAAATGTGATTAATGAAAATTTAATGTTTGAGATTGAGGGTTGAATATTTTGGGGTTTGCAGGAGAGCTGATGGAAGTTGTATATATTTGTGGTAGTACAATTAGTGAGGAGTGGATTTTGAAATATTTAAAGTTTGCAGCTTTTGTTTTACTATTTTAAAATCAATTTTGATAATGTGATTAATGAAACTTTAATGTTTGAGATTGAGTGTTGAATATTTTGGGATTTGCAGGAGGGTTGATAGCAATTGTTTATATTTTTGGAGATACAATTAGTGAGGAGTGGATTTTGAAATATTTAATGTTTGTAGCTTTTGTTTTACTATGTTAAAATCGATTTTGAAAAAGTGAAGAAATAATAAAATACGCTTTGTTGTTCAATTATTCTGATACGAAATCTATCATAAAGTAATGGCTTAAAGTGTCAATTCTTTATCTTTTGTTTTCCCTACTTTTATTTTCTCTCCTTATTATCATGTCTTTCGATTTTTTTTTATCGCGTCTCTGTTTTTTTTTTGGAATTATTTACCTTTCATATAATTCTTGTTCGTTTTTCCAGGAAGATTAATAAAACAAACTTTGTTGGTGGCTTTAAGCATCAATTACCGTATTTTTCGGACTATAAGACGCGCTTTTTTGTATAGAAAAATGGTCTCAAATTTTGGGTGCGTCTTATGGCCCAAAGGTAACATTTTTTAGAATAAATTTGTATCAACAATGGTACAGACGAAAGTAATATGAACGGCGACAATAACGAGACCAGTGATAATATCGAGAGTGAAGATGACAAGATGAACTGAATATTGTTAGAACGATTTATGTTTATAATAAACAAAAATTTACACTGAATTGAAAAATTCACTATGTTTTAACCACAAATAATTATTTGTGTAAGTATGGATTACCACGTAGTAACGGTCGCAACCATTCTCTTTAACAAAAATTTAAATTCGAAAGCAACATTAAAATATATTTTTCTAACAATATATTTTATAAAAAAATATATAAATTTGGGGTGCGTCTTATAGTCGCAAAAATGATGTACATTGCTTGTCTTTTGTTTCAAGGTTAGCATTTTTTATTCTTCTTTAAAGAATCTTCCATCCTCCATTCCTCTTTTCTATATATCTGTCATTTTTTGTTCGCAATCTTTTATTTATTGAACTTGTTTCTTTCTTGTTTGTATTTTATCTATTAACTATCATTTTTCATTATTGATAGATTAAAGTATTCTCTTTTGCTGTCCAACTTCAATAGTTTTAACATAATCTTAGCACACTCCTTACTTATCCCAATAATTTGTTGTCATTTGCCTATGTTTAGTCAATATTTCCTTTGCCTTTCACATAATTTTTGCTCCTTATCTGTTGACATGTTGACAATTTTTGTTCATATTTTACGAATCTTCCGCCCTCCATTTATCTATTCTTTTCATCTGTTTATAAAATAAAACACGTTTGTTTTGGAGTTACACATATTTATTATTGAAAACACTACAACAATTGCTTCGCCATGCAGTAACTTCATCAGGCAGATGAACTGTTAAATTTTGTTTATTTCCATCACAATCTTTTATTTGTTAAACTTGAAGCTCCTTCCTATTTTTTTTTTATTATTGAAGCCATAACTTTTTGATACATCTTGAACTTTTACACAAGTAAAATAACAAGAACTCCCGTTTTTGTCGGAAAATCATATGCACGAAAAATGTGGTGCTCAGCAAAATCTCAAATTCTATAGTCAATAGTAAGAGGTTTTTGTTGCCAACAGGATGAAGAATTTTGCTTAAAAGAAATACATTTTTAGCCATTTTCCGATTAAAAACTAGAGGTCGAGTCATTTTTTGGTAAGACAAATTCAAAAATAAACAATTGTTATATAAGACTGGGATTTTATCACTTTTTGTCACTTCTTCCTTTTTATTTTATCGAGATAAACAAAGCTGATGTGATTTGAAGTGCCACCATATTGCTTCTAACCTTGAATTCGACACATAAATATAATAAACGACGAACTTTATCAGATGATAAATATTTATTATTTATCATCTGATAAAGTTCGTCCTTCCTATTTGTATTTTTCTTATTTAATGTCATTTTTCATCATCCTACATTTAACAAAAAAATATTTTTTATTGCCTTAGCGTACTCTTAACCTACTACAATAATTTTTGCATTATCCTAGAGCATGCTCTTCACCTATGTCAATATGTTTTTTTATTGTATGTCGTATTTTTTTTCTTGGTTAAATTTTACTTTTCCTCTCACTCTATTTTTAGTTTGTCTTTTGTTTCACCACTGACATTTTTGTTCCTCTTTATAAAATCTTCCGCTCGCTGTTTCTGTATTAGCTGTTAAGCATTATTTATTAATAAAATGTATTAAAATCTTTTAGTTCGTTGTAGAAAATTAAATAATAAGTTTTCGTATTTTTAAAGTATTATTTATTATTTTTAGTTTGTCTTCTCTTTCACCATTGACATTTTTGCTCCTCTTTATAGAATCTTTATGTTTTTTTTTAATTCAATATCATTTTTTATTATTCCATCGCACATTTAACACATACAAAGTTTTTTTTTATTGTCCTAGCGTACTCTTAACCTACTTCAATAATTTTTGCATTATCTTAGCACGCTCTTCACCTATGCCAATATGTTTTTTTTATTGTGTGTTCATTTTTTGTTTTGTTAAATTTTACGTTGCTTTTCACATTAGTTCGTCTTTTCTTTCACCATTGACATTTTTGTCCGTCTTTGTAGAATCTTTCGTCCGCTATTTCTGTATTAGATGTTAAGTATTATTTATTTAATTCAAAATGCTAACAAAAAGATTCTAATACACGTAATAATTTTCTACAGAAATTTTGATCGCATTTGGAAAGGCTTAAATTCACAAACTATGTGTTATTCCATTCCCACCCTCTAATTTTCTGATGACAGTCTCTTCTATTGTTGCTATCTGCCACTTATTGATCGTTAAAGCCGCAATTTTTACATAACTTTCCATATTGTTTGCATTTTAATTCTCACCCTCTTATCTTCTGGTGACAGTTGCTCCATGATGACTGTCTCTTCTATTGTTGTTATCTGTCAGTTATTGATCGTTAACGCCACAATTTTTACATAACTTCCCATATTGTTTGCATTTTATTTATTTACAATAATATTTTATTATCCTAGCGTATTTTAGGCAAATTACAAAAAATTACTACCTAAGCGCACTTTTGACCTACTGTAATAGTTTTTGCATTATCCCCAATTCACACTCTTCGCTTCGCTTTTGTCGTGAGTCTGTTTTTTTTTTTTGTTAATATTACCTGATCGTCATTTATTTCATAGTTGACATAATAATAACACCAACTCCAGATTATTTATCGGAAATGATTAATAATATTACACCTGAAAATATTGATACTGAAAATACGATATTTTCATCATACTTCACTATTAACACCAACCGGAGGTAGAACAGTTTTCAGGGAAATTGCAGAATTGATGAAATCTGCTATTGGAAGTGTAAAGAAATTTGTAGAATCCATCACAGATTCTGAAAGTATTGCGCCTTCTATTTCTCTTTGAGTTTCTCTTGAGTTGAGATCGTCTACAAGAGCGAACTCCGCCCTTCGGCATGGTGTTAAAATTATATGTATGTTCTTCCTTCAATTTTCTATATATCAGTTTATTTTTATTTTACTTAATCATATTCGATAATGTTTAAATAAATAAATAAATGAATAAAGAATCCTCGATCCACTATTCCTATATTTTTCTGTAATAGTATTTGTATGTTGAAACCACACTCTTTTATTTGTTCAACTTTTTTTTTCTGTATTATCATTGCTTAACCTTTTTTTATTATCCTAGCTTACTCTTGGCAATTAATATATTCTATTCGTGTTTGCTATTGACTTTCTTCAATAATTGTTTTATTCTATCTCTATGTTTACCTATCCCAATAATATTTGTAATATCTTATCTTACTCTTCACTAATCCTAATGAATTATTTATTGTCGTAACGTATTCTTGACCTTCTTCAATAATTTTTGTTTTATTCATTGCACTGTTTAATAATAATAATAATAATAAACTTTATTCGAAAATAGAGAACAGTACATGACATTACAATACAAATTACATATAGCTACGCCATAATATCTACTCGCTATTTCGATACGTCAGTTCATATATGGTAGCATTTAATAAAATTAAAGAATTATCTGCTAAAATAATTCAATATAATAAGACAAAATTAAACATATGTACATACTATTCATTAGAAGTAGGATAGCATACATACATTTTTGTAACCTATTTACGATTTAGATATTCAGACACTGAATAGAATTCTTGGTTCAGTAAGTATTCTTTTAATTGTTTTTTAAAAATGTTTTCACTTGTGATGCTTTGCAAATACTTCGGCAATTTGTTGAACATCTTCAAAGCGGCATAAAGAGGTGATTTCTCATACATAGTAAGTCTATGAACCGGGTACACATACTGTTCGGTACCTACCCCAATAAAATTTTCAATATTCTATCGTAGTCTTCACCAATGCCAATGGATTATTTATTATCTTAACCAACTCTTGACCTAGACTAATACATTATTAGTTGCCCTTTCGTTCTCTTGACCTACCTCAATAAATTATTCTTTGCCTCGGCGTACTCTTGACCTACACCAATTAATTATTCATAAGCACTTAACGTACCTTTGACAAAAGCTAATGCAACAGTCTTTAGCCTAGCTGTATAAAGTTTACTTTGTCCTTGCGTCCTCTAGACCTATCTTAGATAATTATTTATTATTCTAGCGTAATCTTGACCTAGGTTAATACAATATTCACTACCCTAGCGCTCTCTTGACCCATGATTAACACACCCAATAAATCCTAATAAATATTTCAATATCCTATCTTAGTCACTAATCAGAGTGGATAATTTAATGTTCTTGATCTATGCTAATATATTATTCGTTACCCTTTCGATCTTTTGACCTACCCCAATAAATTATTCTTTGTCCTAGCGTACTCTTAACCTATCCCAATTACTTATTCTTTGCCTTATCGCACTTATCTCCATAAAGTTGTCTCTGTCCTAGCGTACTCCTAACCTATCTTAAATAATTATTTATTTTCCTAGCGTAATCTTGACCTAGGTTAATACAGTATGCATTACCCTAGCGTACTCCTGACCTACCACAATTTATTATTCATTGTCAATGAAACTGCCAAGTTATGAACAAATACATTTTGTGATATTTTTATATTTTATTACATTTAATTTCACTTTCACTCTTCATTATAGCTTCAGTGAACTGAAATGTTAATTACAAATACAAATAAATGTTCGAATAATAACACAAAAAATAATGTTTAAAATACCATGATGACCAAGTGCTGACATAAGCAGCTAAGATGTCTTCCTTAATAAGGGGATGAAAAGCAAGTAAAAGCACATATAAAAGAATTCCGGATGTCTAAGAGAATATTTGCTTCCTCAGCACCATAGAAGAGGAAGGGTTTGAGTTTAAGAACACGATTTGTAATTGTGAACTTCGCCCACAATTTGACGTGTTATTGATTTGCAATATTTATAATTTTCAAGAAATGAAGAAATAAATATTTTGAAATCATCTGAATCAACTTTCAACACTTTTATGTTGACACCACCTTCTAAACCTAATGCAGATTTTGTAAAATTAGTTGCTACACCTTTGCTTTTATCTAAACTGAGTAAACACTCATGTGATGAGCACCTAATTTTGAAGCCAAAACTGAACTGAAAGAAATGGGTTAAAATCGGAATCTATGTTAATTCAGTTATACTTTATTAAGCTTTTGAAGGAATTGGAAGGATTTTTTTTTGGATCGCCAATGTGAATAAACATTATTGTTTGGCACCGCGGGGTGGGGAAAGGCATTTCTGGTGAATAGCGTGTATTCGATCCAGTATTCTAATTTAGGGAATGTTACGTCAGACCCATGTCAAAAATCCGGCCCGTAACGAAACCGGCCCTTATTGTTATTATGCAATTGCGAACAATGGCCATTCATCACTGTCGCGTCACGTCGGGGGCAGCAGCGCCATGACGGCTCACTCACAGTCCTCGGCGGGAACGGAAAGAAGTAAAACGGCGCCGGCGACGAGCAAAGTAATAATTGGTACGGTGAAAAGGGTTAAATAATTTACGCCACTATCAAATCTCATCGCGTCACAATTTATCACCGGAATGCTTATTTAATGGGGCCCTCCGAGCCCCGGTCGGATTTGCGCGATCGCTGGCGCCCCGTTCCGAGCACATCTTGCTTCATAAATTGCACCGCAACAAGTAGCCTATATACCGGTCGCGGTTATATTGTTATTGCTGTGCTTATGGTTGCCAACAGATGTAAATTCTATCTTTATTGTATTAATCGTTGCGGCTGCACGCGCGCCGCTTTAACTTCTAATTTATTAACGCGACGCGACAAGAAAGTCGCATCCGAATTCCGCGTTCCGTCGCGCACTTTATATTACACGCGGACCTACAAATCTTCTGCGCGTTTAACACCCGGATCTTTCATGCGGTCCTGAAATGTTCAGTTCAAAAGTAAGCCATCAGCTACATCTAAGTAGGCGTTATAATTCAAGTTACTTCACCGATGTTTCTTTTTCATGGACACTTTTCAAATTACCTCCATTATGCGTAAGGTATGCAACGTACTTGGTGTATTTGGATTCAGGTTCAAATACAAAGTGATATATTAGTGGGTTTTAACAGTAACCTAATTTTGTTTTCAAAATGATTTCTCTGACTTTGAAATATTTCACACATCAGAAATTTGCTGATTACTAACAAAACTTTGGCTATACCACTTCTAACCTATTATGTTTTTGCCCAACATATTTTTGAAACATTTTGAAAACAAAGCAAAACACACATAATCAGATTTTTCTGGTTCAGATATCTTGATGATCTTTTTGATGATGATGATCTTCGGCGATTTATAGTTTTATTTAGCCTTAGGTATAAAATATACATTACCGTAAATGTTGATCATAAATAAGTCAAAATCTACTACTACTATGAGTCATAATACAAACCGATTTATTTCATGGTCTGTTAAGGTCATCAAATAATTGAGTAATGCGTTTTTAATGTTTTGTTTCACAACCAGAATCGAAAGCTCGTTACATGGCTGCCATTAGCCAATTTGCGAGGCGTTTTGATCAATAGGTTATTCAAATTATGGGTTTGAAAATATAGACAAGTTATTTTCCTCCTAGTCGTTTTTGTTTTGGAGAATTTAAATGTATACAAGATTAGGCCTCCCGCGCGCACACACACACACAAACACCGACGAGTGCCCGCGGTGGCCAGAAAACAAAAGCAAAGCGACCGGAAAATAATTATACGGGACCTTGCGACGCCAATCAAGCCGCAGTCGCCGGGCCCCAACAGCCAGCGGCCCGCAGATAATGAGTTTATAAACGGCGCATAAATCATGTCCGCGTCTCCCCCTTCTTCTTCTTCCGATAGTAATTTTCCGAAAATTTTGTTGCAGAAAGGAAAAGGGGCCGCCAGACCTACACGAGGTACCAAACCCTGGAGCTCGAGAAGGAATTCCACTTCAACCGGTACCTGACAAGAAGGCGGCGGATCGAGATCGCCCATGCCCTCTGCCTGACCGAGAGGCAGATCAAGATCTGGTTCCAGAACCGCAGGATGAAGTGGAAGAAGGAGAACAAGACCAAGGGCGAGGGCGGTTCGGAGGGCGGCGGCGACGACATCAGTCCCCAGGGATCGCCGCAGTGAACCTAAAACTTAAACTTAATTTAAAAAAAAAGAAAGAAACAAAACAAACGGACTTAATCAATTTTATTATTAATTAAATTAATTGAAAGCGAAGCAAACCACCACGACACCCAATGTACCTAATAACTCTTTATAGTCATTTTTATACTTTTTTTTTGTTTATCTTCATTTGTTTTTTTTTGCATTTACTTCGATCGACTAAACACGTTTCGGCCGGAACCCTCGAAATTCCACAACCACAATGACCTCTTATGATTAAACGAGTTTAAAAAAAGTCCTTTAAGCCTACTTTACACCAGCCGGGACGGCGAGTGGTGAGTAAAATCGGAATTCCTTTTGATGTTCTTTTTAAAAATAGTTTTCGTAAATAGTGACCTTACTTATTTTAGAAACATCTATAGACTAAAATTACGTATAAATACATCTTATAAAATAGTACCAACATAATAATAAATTTTAATCGCTACTATTTGGAAATTCACTAAATAAAATACTAAGTTTCAACAAGTAACAGCCTCATCAATCCAGTATTTTAAATTCAATTCAGTTTAATTAAGGTATTATTAATATCATTTACGCTCTCTTATTAGAAATTAATTTTAGCCAATATATTCACGACGATGTAATAATTCTATAATTTCAAATTTAAAATCTATGAGTTCAAAAGTGTTCAAAAATTATAAGCGGTGAAAGGTATTTAAAAATATGTTACAAACCTAAAATATAGATCAATTGGCTTTAATAAATGCCATCAAAGCACAAACCAACAAATATCCAAGAGATTTTTGATTAAACATTAATTATGAATTTAAAAAATAGACCTAAAAAAGAGTACAATCCGTCTTCGTATCTTTAAGATCAATTCATCTTCGTATCTTCAATATATTATGTTTTGATTTATTCAATCTCACCTTTACTTCTAATCCATTAGCACGAATTTTTTGTGTCAAATTAAAATTTCAAAGTTGGATGATATCTAAAAAGTTTTTTCGAACAAATTTGTTTAATTTGGTTCTCGTTTATCGCGTGATGAAATATTTTTATAATTAGGGGTTGTTTACAATGAGGCACTTGGTTGGTTTCACAAAAAAAATGTGAAACCAACCAAGTGCCTCATTGTAGACAACCCCTAATTTTAGAACAAGCTTTCAAAAAAAGCTAAGCACTTTAAATCCATAAATATATCTCCAATTTCTTCGTTTCTCTGTTCAGCATAAAAATTAAGCACAATTAGTATTATTTCTAATATTCAAATTCTTAACGATAAATGACTTTCCAATTTCTCTTCTTACTTTTGCTGTTTTTTTCTGTCATTTGTAGAAATTTCTTTTTGGTTCCCTTAAAGAATGAAAATTAAATATTTAAATAACATTCTTCAAACTACATATTTTTAGAAAACAACTAGAAACCATTTTTTGAAACAACAACAAAAATAACTAAAACTCATGTTGCTAAAATTTCTGAAAACTACCGACCAGTAAATTTAGCACAAATAATTGAAGCTCGCATTTTTGAAAGTGTCAATAGATGAATGACTAATCAATTAAGCACAATTAATTGAAACCTACATTTTTGGAAATTGTCCTATGACCAAAAAATTAAGCACAAATAATTGAAACTTACATTTTTGGAAATTGTCCAACGACCAAAAAATTAAATAATTGAAATTCACATTTTTGGAAATTGCCCAATCACTAAAAATTTAGGCATAAATAATTGAAACTTACATTTTCGGAAATTGCCCAATGAGCAAAAATTAAGCACAAATGATTGAAACTCACAATTTTTGAAATTGCCAATAGTTGCATGACCAATAAATTAAGCACAAATGTATAAACTTATGTTTTTTGCCATTTTCGATAACTACACAACCAATAACTTAAACACAAAATTTTTTCTTAATTCTAATTTACGATAACTGCATGACCAATAATTTGGCTGCATCAGCGATTATTTAACCTTTTTTGAAGTTAAATGTGAAACAATGTTGCATTTCATTAATGAGGAGTGTTTGAATTTCAAATATTTATTTAACTTTTAACAATTCATTTCTTGGAGCGAGCATGAATAAAGTTAACACACATCAATATTTTGTCATTAATACATAAATAAAAATAATTATATAATAAAGTACTTCCAATTATTATTAAATAAAATTAATATAAAGTCTTTTGGTTGGTTGTAGAATTTATTAGTTTTATTTTTATAGATAGAAACAAAATGGCATTTTCTGAAATATTGCATTTTCTCCATTTTTCTAAATTTCTCAATATTTTACTTCAGGCTAATCTAAAGTAAAAGTTGGCTTTTCTAAATGAGAAGAATTATTATTTTTGATACTCGCAGCACTAAAATTTGTTTAAGTTCTTATGTGACAAAGAATTATATAGTTTAGAAGAATATTTTGATTATGAATGTATACATATTATTTTATTTTCCTTGTATTTTTTCTTTATTGTGACGCACTTTCTTTCTTATTGTACTTTATTGTAATTTAAGAGAGAAATAAAGACTGTTATTATTATTATTATTAACGAGAATCAAAAATAATAATTCTTCTCATGGTTTTAACCTCACTAAAATTACTTCTAGTAAATGCAAATTTATTTCATAAAGGAGTTTCCAAAAATAATTTAAACTATACATATAATATGCATGGAGCTACACACATCAATCTTTAACTTCAGGCTAATGTAAAGCAAAATTTAGTTTTCCTAAATGAGAAGAATAACTACTCGATTTTTTTAACTTTACGCTAATCCAAAACCAAAATTTATTTTTCCTAAATAAGAATAATTAATATTTTCGATTTTCAAATTGTTGATTTTAAATGGGTTTTTTTGAGCTTTTAGTTTCCACTAGCAAATTTATTTTTCATAAATAAGAATAATTAATATTTTCGATTTTCAAATTGTTGATTTTAAATGGGTTTTTTTTGTAGCTTTTAGTTTCCACTAGCTCTTTATAATTTAAATTTCATATGTTGAAATCTAAAATATGATTTTACTTTCATTGGCAGAAATTTACTTTTCAATTCTTCAAAGATTAAAAGTGAAAAAAACAATTTTTTTTACAAATAAAATGAATTCAAGTTGATTTCATGGCTCTAAAAATATTAGTTGTTTTTGCAGAAAGAAATTAGGAGAGTTTTTCCAAAATATTTGTGTAATCGAAATTATTAAAGTTTCTGACTTTTTCGGAATCATATTTACCATAATTATAAGATAAAAGGAATTTTGGCGATCTTTTTTGAAGTTAAATGTTAAACAATGTTGTATTTCATTAATGACGACTGCTTGAATTTCAAATGTTTATTTTAGGTCAAAAATTTCTTATGTGATTATTATCTTGCACCATCGATTATTTCAACGTTTTTTTTTATTTTTACTTAAGAGTGTGATGTAATATTTTGCTTTTGTTATAGCTATCATAGATAATTTAGAAGACAAGAACAAATTTTGCCGAGACAATTTTTTTTTCGTGGTTGTAGAAATTATTAGTTTTTTTTTAGAAAGAATCAAAACATCTTTGATTGTCCAATATATTTGGTTTATTTCCTTATTTTTCAGATTTTAGACTTTTTTTCGAATTTACTTGCATCATATTTTCTACATTGTTACAAATAAATCCGAAAAATTTTGAAAATATGGTAAGAAACAAATATTTTGGAGAAGGCTTCCTTGATTCTTCCTATAAAAAAAATTCTACAACTACGTGGAGTAGAAAATTTGGAGGGTGTTTCGACAGGCAAACATTAATATGTAAAGAGATTCAATTTTATAACCAATTGGAACGTTTTTTTATAAGCTGATTTTTTTAAACAACTGCGAAGTTAAATCTTAAAGTTAAGAAAAAAAAGAAAGTATATGTCTGAAATTTGAAAAATATGGAAAGAAGACAAATATTTTGGAGAAGTTTTCCTTGATTCTATCTAAAAAAAACTAATAATTTCTACAACCAAGCAGAGCAGACATTTTGGAGGCTGTTTCATCAGGCAAAAATTAATATCTAAAGAGATTTTTACTTCTTTGATTATTTTTTGAATTTTTTCTTCAAAAATGATCAAAGCAGTAAAAATCTAAAGGCTCTAAGCCTTGCATTTGTTGTAATTAACATGAATAAAGCCATCACAAACCAATATTTTATTTTAGTAATCTCAAGTAAATCTCAATGGAAAGAATTATTAGTATTTTTGATCTTCAAATTCTTGGTGGTAAATGACTTTTTTGTTTTTTTATCAACACACCAACGCTTTATAATTTAAATTAGAGTAGTATTTTAAAATATATTTTCACTTCTTACCTTTGATATTTTTTCCATTATTTGTAGAAATTTCTTTATGGTTCCCTTAAAGAATGAAAAATTAAATATTTGAATAACTTTCTTCAACAAACTAACATTTTTAGAAAACAATATATTAAAGTCTTTTGCGTGGTTGTAGAATTTATTAGTTTTATTTTTATAGAAAGAATGAAAAAGACTTTTCAAAAATGTTGCATTTTCTCCATTTCTAAAATTTCTGATTTTATTCGAATCATTTGCATCACAATTAAGGAAGACAACCCAAGTTTTGAAAGATGTATTGCCAGGCCAAAAGTAATACCTTCATCATTATTAAGATAGATAAAATTATAGATTATTAGTCAGATCAAAAATAATATCTTTGGATATTTGGTTGCATAAATATTTTTTGTTCTTTTTTGATGGTTTGGGTGTTTACTTCGTGGTACATCTTGAATGAGTTGTAATTGAAACGATAACTTTGTTTTTCCATTAAATTTTAAAATTACACAGTGATTAAAAACTAAAAATGACTAGCTTATAGTCGAAACTATAGTCACTGTGTAGTTTTATAATATAGTGGTAAAACAAAGTTATCGTTTCAATTATAACTTATTTTTTCTTCTGTTTGTATCAGAAGGTTAAATAATATTTTTGCTTTACATTCACTTAGGTCCTTGATACAAATTTCTTTTTACATTAATAATATAG
The DNA here is from genome assembly GCA_963969525.1 of Ontholestes murinus. Lineage (NCBI taxonomy): Eukaryota > Metazoa > Arthropoda > Insecta > Coleoptera > Staphylinidae > Ontholestes > Ontholestes murinus. The sequence continues at coordinate 57,576,867 of OZ018392.1, read as the reverse complement.
TTATATAACAAAGTTATCGTTTCAATTATAACTTATTTTTTCTTCTGTTTGTATCAGAAGGTTAAATAATATTTTTGCTTTACATTCACTTAGGTCCTTGATAAAAATTTCTTTTTACATTAATACCAGAACTTTATCAGTGAATTTACTCATTTTTAATGGCTTTGAAAGATGCTTTGAATTGTATTTCTTCTCTAAATCTTTACTTCTATATCTATAATTCTTCTCAAAAATACTTTCGTCTACTTTTAGGGCTCTAAGTATATAGTTTTAATCACATTTAGACTATCTTTAACATTTATTAGGATATCTAAATAAATTAAATTTTGATTAAACGTGATGACTTCATTAATCTTTTCAGAAATCTTGAAATATACATCTTATTCATAATTATGTTTTGTAATTACTTAATATTTCAAAAGAAGTTTGCAACCATCTTCAAGCTCCTATAGCTATGTTTTACTTCCCTTCTCGAGAATACTTTCTCGAATAAATTTACTCGTATAAACAATTAATTTTTTTGTATGCTGATCCTTTTTTGAACACAGCTGTCAAGTATAAACTTCTTATAAAAGTTAAAAAAGGGTAATATTTTTCATTTGGAGCTAAAGATAACATTGGAGAGTTTCTTTTTGTATATTTTCGTTGGAGTTTTAAACTTCTAGATATATTATTTATCATTTTATGTGCCAATGAAGTTTAAGGTATCTTTTGCCATTAATAATTATTTCAAAAAAATTGTGCAACTTTCTTCAAATTTGTATAGTTATGTTTTGAGTTTGTTTCGGCCATAATGGTTACTTTAGTCTAATAATCAATTGATAAGGTTTTTCTGTGAGTTAACCTTTTTTGAACATAGCCGTGAAGTATAAACTTAGAAACTTCTTCTAAAACTTAAGAAGGTGAAAAGTATACTAGATCAAAAATTGTAGGATGTAATGAGTTAAAGATAATTTTGAAGAACTTTTGGCTTGATTTAGAATAGAATAGACTTTTGAAGGTCTCATTTATAATTTTTTATATCAATGAGGTTTAAGATAACTTCTTTAATTTTTAATTGCCTTTAAAAAAAGTGTGCTAACTTTTTGGGGTTTCTACGGAAATCCCTTCACTCTCTTTGTCTACAATAGTTATTCTATTCTATTCAGTTTTATAACCAATTGGAATGTTCTTTAATAAGCTGAATTTTTTAAACAACAAAGTAAAAACTTCCTCTTAAAGTTAAGAAAAGAGGAAAGTAAATACGATGTAATATTTTTATCAGAAGTTAAATATATTACTGGAGAACTATCTGTATAATTTCATCTGGCTAGAATTTTAGGCAATATTTTTTGCCAATTTTCGTATCAATAAGACTATTTCAAAAAAGTGTGCAACTCTTTTGGAGCTTCTATAGTTATGTTATTGTAGAGATTTAGATTAAAAGCTTCAGTACAATTGTTATTCTATTCGTTTTAGTCTTTTAACATATTGATAAATTATCTTTTGAAAGCTTTCCTTTTTTGAACACGTTTGTGAAGTAGAAACTTCATCTGAAACTAAAGAAAGAACAAATTGAGGACGTAATATTTTTTTTAAATAATATTGGAGATTTTCTTGTATAGAAAATTAGGCATTGTGCCGAAATTTAGTGGCATTTACAAAATACCATCCGTACTATTCTATGGAAAATTATTAGTAATTAGATTATCATGCACTTAGTTTGATTAATCAATTAGTTTTCGGTTTATTTTATTCGGCAAAAACCAAAATGGTCAAAATTGTTTTAAAGAAATATTTTTATTCAGGCATTTAGATTATAAATGGTTTAGTCTATTCGAAATTTTCAAGAAATGCGATTAACACAAATTGTTCCATCATTTACATATTTAAGGAATTAATTATTAATAACATTATTTATAATAAAAGATAATATCATTAAGGTGCCATCTATTGTCTGAGCGTTGCACTGAAATTATAATAGATGGCACCTTAATGGTAATACTTAGGGAGTTTCCCTGCCTTCAACTGAGCTACGCTGATGAGATCCAAAGTAGATAGAAACCGGTCAGTGGCTGTTGTTGACAGGGAACAATAATTCAAAGTATTTACGATATTTAAGTAATTTCATGACTCAATTTTAAAAGTGTTTACTTTATTTACGTAATGTAATGAATTAATTTAAAACTTTTTTTTCGAGGAGGAAAAAAAAACTTATTGCTATTGTGCTTAAACTATTGCCTCTAATTAACACCTTTCAACCCAAAAATATTACATTATTCAAACATTTAAGAAATTTATTTCCATAAAACGCTATTATTTGGTTAGATAATTATTGCAATGATTTTATTTTACAATTTGTAGAAAGTACATCAAAATAAATGATTTATAAATTTAATATATTATTATATTGGTACTATTTTCTGTATATTTATGTTAAGAATAGATTATATTTTTCAAAACCATTAATCTATTATTGTGAAGTCTGTAAAACCACTGGTCAATTGCCTGTTGAGAAAATTGATAATCCTCTTAATTATTATTACATTTACAAAAACTATTTTTAAAAATACACAAACTGGCATTCCGGTTTCACCCGCCACCCCCTCAACCGCTCGTATGTAAATTAGCCTTAACTGTGTATAAAGTTTAAAGTCGATTTAATTGATTCCGCGGTCTTGATTACTCGTACGATTAATTATAGAGATCTAAAAGAACGAATTATATTATAGTTTATTTATTTATATTGTAGATATTATTATATATAAATATTGAATAATGCGGTAAAAAGAAGTTATATATTATATATATTTAAGAGAAGGATGGACTTGTGTATGGACGTTAAGGTTTTTTTATGAGGCCAGTGCGACGTGCAATTCCCGCGGACTGTAAATTTTGCGCAGTGAAGGAAATAAAGTGCCGTTTTTTTTTTCGGGGAAAAAAAAAGAAATTGTGGAAAAAACGCAAGGAGCTGCGCGGCCCTAACAGGTCAGTGAAAAAGACTTTTGATTGGAGCTGACTGGAAATTTTAGTGAAAACTAAGGACGAGAGGGTCAAGCTGTAAATTTTGGGTGATTAGGCCCTCTCGTCCGCAAGTAATGTAGATATTTCGAAATGTATGTATATTTGGTTATATATATATAAAAAACAGAGATAAAGATGAGAAATTGTAAATAATCCGTTCTAAGGAGAATTTAAGGATATGAAATATACGAAAATTATAAAATAATGCACTTTTATGCCAAAGGTAGAGTAATGTTATCCATGTAGGATGATATTTGTTAACTAATAACATACTCAGACAGACGAGAGAAAGCATATTCACGGGATTTAATTTGTGTAAAAAAAATAAAAAGAAAAGAATTGGAATTTATTTTTGTTCCTCGCGGCAAACGAGAATACTGAAAGAATGAGAATATTTTGTATACCAAAATATTAAAAAAAAAAATAAATAAAAATAAAAAGGGTCGTCCCTGATTATAGTGATATTAATAGAAACAGAGATACGTAAGTAAACGATGCTACAAAAAAGTATACGTACCCTAATGTATTTACAGAGAGAAGATAAAGCGTTTATTAAATTATACACAGGCGAGCTCGTAGGGACCGAAAGGGCGCACACTTGGTCCCTTTAATACTTTAACAACTTTCGGCCCTTTCAGCCCCACCGAGCTCATTATTTATACTATCTAAATTTAGGGTTTTGCAGTGGCATGCTGTATATTTGTACCTATATGGATAAAAAAAATAGCGTATAGTTATTTGTGCTGTGGTGTAATATTTTAGTAATAATAGAACTCTCAGTTTTTTGACCGGTCCCTTCGGATCTACACGGCCAAAACACGTTTTTTTATATACATATATTATTATATTATTATAAAAAAAGTAATGAATGGGATATTTAAATATTGTAATATAAAATATATGATTATCATTCGATTAATTTTTTTTTCTTTTCTTTCACACTATTATTTTTCTGTTACTTTGTTACTTTGCAGTACATTTTTTGAAATTTTCTGTCTTGTGGATTTGATCTTATATATTACAATACATATAATTAATATATGTATAAATAAATATAATTGTAAAATATGTACAGTCTTATCACTTAAAACACCAACTCCCTTAATGATGACAAGATGGCCTCAGCTGAGGCACATCATTATTGGTCGACTTTCTGGCGGGGACCGCCTTTTGACAGCGTGATGGATCGATTCCCTGGGCCGCGGGGGTGCCGTCTGTCAATCAACCCCGGGACACGAAAAAAATGGCACCGGAAATTAAAAAAATAAGAATTATAACAGTGAAGTGCTACACGTGTTTGGATCGTTTTACAGTGTGGTATTTATACAAAAGCTGATTAAATCAATTTAATTATGATATTATAATTCACTAATTGGTTTATAAACTTCTAATGGAAAAAGATGCCATTACAAGAAAACTATTAAGTATAATTAAATTTAATAGTGGTAAAAAATAATTTTATTTATATTTGAAGTGAATTGAATTCTTTCTATTTATTCTAATTCAAAATAATTTAAGTTCTCTATAAAAAAATCAATTATCAATTATTAATCTGAAAATTAATTCATTTTATTTCCAACTTGACTTTTAATTATAACGTATGGTAATATTTCTAAATTTTATTTTATATAATCATTCTATTACGTTTATTATTTACATTATTATTATTATACAGAAATTTAAAAATTAAGTTTCAATAAACATTTAAAATACGAGGTGTGTACGAAAAGTTTTGGCCATTGAAATAAAATACTGTAAAAATACTTACCAAAAATTCGATTTTAATACTACATTATAAGAAATTATTCTAGTCACTAAAATGAGTATAAAATATAATATTAATCGTTGAAACTACAATTAAATATTCTTATCAAGGTCGAGAAGTTTCGTTCGAAATCTCAGCAGACAAAGGGACATTTCAACTAAATTGGCGTTTTGAAGAATTATAAGAATCAATTACAGCTGTGAAAAAAAACAGTTTTTATTAAAATTTTATTTAGGTGATATGCCAAAACACGAACAATATAAAAACTTTTATTAAATTCTAACAATCTATGTTGCATCTTACAAGAAATTAGGGCTGAGAAGTTTTGCCCAAAATCTCAATAATTTTGTAGAAAGGTAAATTTCAATCAGTGTGTTTTTAAAGTATTTTGAGGCTGAGAAGTTTTGTTCAAAATATCAACAATTCTGTAGAAAGGTAAATTTTAATCAATGCGTTTTTAAAGTATTTTGAAAACTTTAAAAAAATCAAACAAAGCTGTGAAAAATGGATTTATTTAACTAAATTTGTTTACAAAGATAAATCCAAACTGGTATTTTGAAGAGACATATGAAATAATGTGCACAAGAAATGAAGAAAGTGAAAACTGCTATCAAATTATAACAAAGTATATTGAAATCAAGTCTGGGAATTTTTACTCAAAATCTCAGCAGACAATAATTATGTTAAAAGGTGATTTGCAACCAAATCAGTATATCGAAAACATCGAAAAAATCTGCTACAGCTGTGAAACTACGAATAAAATGTATTTATTAAAATTTTAATAAGTTATTTGGTAGAAATAGTAAAAACAGTTATGAAATTCTAACGACCTATATCGAATCTTTAAAAAAAACATCAAAGCCAAGAAGTTTGGAAGCATAATTTGTTTAGAAAGATAACCTTTAACCAAATTGGCGTATCGAAAACTTAAAAATTCAACCAAAGATATAAGTAAAATGCATTTATTTAATACATAGAAATATCAACAAAGTAAAACTTTTCATGAAGTTCTAACAAATTCAATAAATTCTCAAAATTTTGAACAAATGGCAAGGAATAGTGCTGACCGGTGGGATAGCCAATAGAAAAACAAGAAGAAAACAAGAAGAGAAGAAGTATAGTAATTGTCGTATTATCAGATGTAACACTATTTTCCAATACAGATGTTTATCTCTCTCTCTGACAAGAAACCATACTTTTTTTTCCTCATGCCAAAATTATTGCTGTCATTACAATTTTTTATCAATTTTTGATCAGGCTTTTCAATTATAATATTTAGATATTGTATATCTGTAGAAATATCGTTAATCATGCAATAATATAAGTAAAAAATATTGATTTTTTTAAAATTCGTAACCTAAACGATTAAATATAACCTAATCTTACCTAAATTGTATTAGATAAAGACAACATTGAGGTGGAAGTGTCTGGACTTTGCATTGGTTTCCTTAATTGAGTGCCGCTATTTTAAACGAGGAATCAGAATAGTTTGTCTTCAATTGGTTGATACTGGTTCGTATCTGGGAACAAAAATAAATAAATTTGTTTGACTGAATATTCTAAATTTAAAAACCAAAGCTAAGCAACAAAAATGTAAATCTATATAAAAACAATAGTTTTCTTTAAAAAAAAGGGAAATATTTTTAAATCTGACAAATTCTGATGAACTCACAATGATCACCAAATCTGCAGCATTCAGAATTAGCCTTCTAGTGTGTTGAAATTACTTAATAAACTTTTTATTGATGATGCTATAAGTATCACGATGTATACAAATACTGATATCATCTACAAGAGATGTCTTTAATGTTCAGTTTACATGTAAAAGTGAATGACGTATCAATACTCCTCATTGATATACAACCCCATCAACTAAGTCATAATTTGAAATAGAAACTACAAGCTAAGCAAATGATAAAGTAGGGCTACAATTCAGAGAATTCTTTGAAAGAGATGTTGAGAAGCTTCATAGTTTTCTGAAATGGGTCTAAAGAACAGATAATTCTTATAGATTAGAGTTCTTCCATTGTCTATTTGTGTGTGTAAATGAGATTGTTTATTTAAAGGTTCGTTTCTTCACTCTAAAGCGCCATTAATTGTATCCCAATGACGAATGGAAGAGGTCATCAATCTAACTGCGGACCCGGACTAATGTTGCTGCACTTTTGCTATCACTAAACGGTCTTATTATTTAGTAAATATGATGATTAGATATTAGATTATTTTAATTTTGTAATTACTTTTCGGAATGTAATGTATATAAAAATACCAAAGTATTAATAAACAAATAAACAAATAAACAAATCTGTATAAAAAATTAATATTTTGAAAGAAAAAAAAATAGAGAATTAAATTAAATTGGAATCCATAAAGCAGTCAAACTAATTAGTAGATTAAATGGACTCGAGTCAAATAGATCAGCATCAATTGTATTCTGATCAAGAGTTAATTTCTTAATTTCTTTTAAAATTGAAACAGAAAGTCTGAATACTGAGAGATTTTTTTAAATTTTCCATTATCTTGATGAAAACTTAAATTAAAGAATGTTATTGTTTAATTTTGTTTGGTTAAAGTTCTAAAACATACATCTTGCAAAAATTATAGTTGCTATAATAGAGTGCTTTTAGTTAAAAGTTTTAGATGCTTGAACTTTTCAATTAATAATAATGATCTCAAAGAAAACTTTGGAAAATATCTAATTTGAAAGAATGTTAAGATAAACTTTGTGTGTGTGTCAACTTGCATCCTGTTGGATTAGGTAAAAGAAATGCAATAATACAGTGACATTTATAACAACTTTTAGATACTTTTACAATTCATAAGTAAATAAAGAAAACATTTTTTTTTTGGAAAGGTCAGATTTAAAAGAATATTTTAGATACATTTTGTTTAGTTTACGTCCTTAAACTAGCATCCTGCCTAATCTAGAATCGAAAAAGTTTCAAAAATTAAGGGCATTTGAAGAAAAGTTTAAGATACTTGAACTTTTTATAATCAATCAATGGATTTTGAAGAAAACTCTGAGAAAATCTTATTTTACAAAAAAATCATAAAATTTGTAATAAATGAGGGTTTTTAGTGAGTACTTGAACTTTTTTACAATCAATCAAAGCTTTTGAAGAAAACTTTACGATTGATCTTATTTGAAAGATTGTTTTAGATAAATTTTGTTTTCTATAATTTCTTAAACTTTCATTCTGCAAAATATTGGGCCAAAAAAAGATACAATAATTAGTGAAAAGTCCTAGATACTTAAACTTACTATAAATAAATTATTTTGAAAGAACCTATGGGAAAGATCTTATTTAGAATAATGTTTTTGATCGAAATTGTTTGGTATAAGTTCCTAAATTTGCATTATGCAAAATATATTGAGGGCGTTTAGTGAGAAGTTTTAGATACTTGAACTTTTCCAATACATCTTACTTGAAAGATTGTTTAGATATAATTTGTTTGATTTAAGTTCTTAATCTTGTATCCTACTTAAAATTCGGTCAAAAAATATGCAATAATTAAGTACTTTTCTAAACAAGATTTAGATAATAGTATTTGAAAAAATATATCCTTTCTTTAAAAACTATTACTTAATACTCTTCACGTACTCGATTATATAATCAGAAGTTTTAGATACTTGAACTTTTTATAATCTATCTATTATTTTGAAGAAAACTTTGAGAAAGATTTTATTTGAAAGAATAATTTAGTTTCTCTTGGATTTAAAAATAATCAATGAAGTAGACAGTTCATCTGTAGACTAAAATAACTCACTAAAATCAAGTACGTTTACATTTAATATATTCTCCGAATCTATTTTGTTGATGAAATTTTGTGATATCTTCAAATATTAAATACTGACAGGTTTTGAGTCCTTAGTATTTTATTTTTTAACGGTTTTTTAAATCATAAATATCTTTAAAAAAATAATAAATCTAATTCTGAAAGGTAATCTTAGTTTCTACCATACAATAATTTAGTGAAAAAAGAAAAAAAAAGCAAATATTTAGAAGTCAAAACCCCCATAATTTTTTAGTATTTTGATATTTTAAAAGGTATACTTTGTTGACTCCTTTTTGCTGACGAAATGTTTTATAAATCATAAGATATTTACGAAAATTAAAAAATCAAAATATTGAAAGTTAAATCGTAGTTTCCATAAAAGATTCAACAAAAAATGTTGTGTAAATTATCCAAAATAAAATAAAATAGATTCTTTTAACTTCTCTGTAATTTGATTTTTTTTTATATATATACTTTAATATTGTGTAAATCATAAAATATCTTAAAGCAATAAAAAATCTAAATCTAAAAAGTAATTTTCGTTTATACCATACATCAAAATTTTGTTTTTCACCTTTTTAACTTCCTAGTATTTTGATATTTTAAAAGATATGCTTTGTTGACGAAAGTTTGTATAAATAATAAGATATCTTCAAAAATTAAAAAATCAAAATACTAAAAGTTTTTATTTCTTAGTTTCCATCAGAAATTCAACAAAATTTTTGTGTAAATTTTCCAAAATCAAACAAAATTGATTCTTTTAACTTATCAGTAATTGGATTTTTTAAATATACTTTGATAGTCTATTTTGTAGACGAATTTCTCTGCACAAAATAAATACTTGAAATATTAAAATTAAAAACGTAAGAGATTTAAGATTAAGAGTCTATTTTTTAAAATTATCAGATCAAAATAATAAGAGGTTTTGCTTTTAACCTCCCAGTATTTTAAATTTTTTAATGGTAAAGAGCCCATTTTGTTGATGAAGTGTTATATAAATCATAAGATAGCATCGAAAATAAAAAATTAAAATACTGAGAAGACAATTGTAATTTACATTAAAGAGTAGAAAAATTTTTGTGTGAAGTTTCCAAAATTAAAAATATTCTAAAACTGACTCTTAACTTTTCAGTAGTTTGACTTTTAAAGGATTTACTTTACAAAATAGACTCACTTTGTAGACGATTTATCGTAAAACATAAATATCTTTGAAATTTACAAAAATCAAAAAACTGAGAGGTTATGTCAGTATTGATTTTTTTGAATCATAAGATATTTTAAAAAATTTAAAATACTGAGAGAGTTTGATTACTCAACCTCTTAATATTTTTTTAAAGATATTCTTTGATAATATATTCTATAAAAATTATATAATCATTGTTGAGGAAATGTTGTACGAATCATATGTTATCTTCGAAAATTAAAAATCAAAATACTGAGAGTTAATCGTAGTTTACACCACACAATAAACATGTTAGGATTTTTTGACCCCTATAAGAGTCTGATCTGTTGACGAAATTTTGATCATCAGAGATGTTAGAAAATTTAAAAATTATATAATAAGAGGTTTTGACCATCTTAACTATTAAGTATTTGTTTTTAAGATGTACTTTGTAATGAGTATATTTTATTGACGAAAGTTTCTGTAAATCATAAGATGTCTTAGAAAATTCAAAATCAAAATACTGACGGTTTAATCATAGTTTACACTATACAATAAAATGCATCAAGGAGTTTAACGAAATCAGCAAAAAATTTAAAAAAATTCTAAATACCGAAAAATATTGACTTTTTTAACTTCATTTTTGAAAGAAATTCTTTAGTCTATTTTGTCGACGAAAAGCAAATTAATAAAATCGAAATTTTGAGGTTAATCTTAGTTTACAACACACACTAGAATATATTGAACGAGATTTTGTGTAAATCGAAAAAATAGAGTCTATTTTGTGAACGAAATCATACCTAATTTCAAAGAAATCTTCAAAAATTAAAGAATTCTAAAATTAAAGAAATCGAAATATTGACAGATTTTGACGATAAAAACTTCTTAAGTTTTTGATACTGTTAGAAGATAGAAATTGGGAAAGAGTCTATTTTGGTGGTAAAATGTTGTCTGAATGTATCATTATATTAACTGATGTTAAAGTAAAAACAACACTTAAATTTCTTCTTTGCCTGAAGAAGCCACGGTGTGGAGAAACAATTGTTGCATATTTAAAGCAATCATAAAGCAATAAGAGTTCGATAATGACCAGCTAAATTGTGTCGAAACTATAGTCACTAAGAATAATAAAGTGTGTGATATAAACAAAGTTTATTTTCTTTTATTTAAAGTCAACAATAAAGTGTTTTGAAAATTTAAGTTTTACCTTAACAATTAAACAAGTAATAATGTATCTTTAAAAATTAAAAATCAAAAGACAGGGTTTAATGGTAGTTTAAACTACAAACAGAATACGTCTGTAAGTTCAACGAAATTTTGGTACAAAAATTTCAAAATCAGACACTGAGAAATTTTGACTCACGTAACTTCTCAGTATTTTAATTTTTGTAGCAGTACTTTGTGAGAAATCTAGTTTTTGACGAAATGCAACGATATCTTAGCAAACTTAAAAACAATTAAAATTCTGAGAGGTTAATCTTAGTTTACACCACAAAATACGATTAATTTAACGAGATTTTGTGTAAATCGAAAGTAAGTGAGTTTATTTTGTTGCCGAAATTATATGTAATTCTAAAGAAATCTTCTAAACTATAAAATTCTAAATACTGAGATGTGTTGCGCTCCAACTTCTTGAGAATTTTGATACTTTTTAAAAATTTGCTTTGGTAAAGAGTCTATTTTGTTCCCGAAATGTTTAATTCATAAGATATACAAGAAAATTAAAAATCAAAATATTGAGTTTAATAATAGTATATTATAAGTATTATAAGTAAAAATGTAAAAATCGGTGGTGGAAGATGACCATGCAGTCGACGCCAAAAAAAAAAAAAAAATAGTATACACTACACAATAGAATTAATCCAGAGATCAACGAAATTTTGGTGCAAATCATCAAAAAAATAAAAAAATCTAAACACAGAGAAAGTTTGACCTTCTTAACTTCTCAGTATTTTGAATTCTTTTAAAGAAATACTTTGGTAAATAGTCTTGTTTGTTGATGAAGCGCAAAGATATCTTAGCAAACTAAAAAATTAGAAATTCTGGGAGGTTAATCTTAGTTTACACCACACAATAGGGTACATTTAATGAGATTTTATGTAATTGAAAAGTAAGAGTGCAAAATTTGTTGCAATTTTCAAAGATATCTTCGAAAATTGAACGTTGAACCTATTAACGAAACGCAAAGATATCTTAGCAAACTTAAAAATCTAAATTCTAAGAGGTTAATTTTAAATTTTGCGTAAATCGATAATAAGTAAATCTATTTTTGTTGACGAAATTGTAACACATCATTAAATAAGTCTCCAGTTTAATTAAGAAAAAAATCGGTTTTAGAAATTCCACTTCAATCTTCAAAAGTGATTTTTACATACAACGCTCCTCTTTTTGATGTACTTTATGTAAAATCATTAGTCTTTGCCTCAGTTTCTGCAAAAAGTCTATTTTGTTGACGAAATTATAACACATCATTAAATAAGTCTCCGGTCTAATTAAGAAAAAAATCGATTTTAGAAATTCCACTTCAATCTTCAAAAGTGATTCTTACATACAACGCTCCTCTTTTCGATGTCGTTTATGTAAAACCATTAGTCTTTGCCTCAGTTTCTTCAAACACTTTTTGATTTAAGCCAAATTTCTTGCCCTGGAGTTTCTTTTTCATGTCTACAAAAAACGGATAGTCGCTTAAATACGTCTCCGGTCTAACTAAGAAAAAATTATTTTTAGAAATTCCACTCCAATCTTCAAAAGTGATTCATACGTACAACGCACCTCTAATTTTCGATGCCATTTATGGAAAAGCATTAGTCTTTGCCTCAGTTTCTGCAATCACTTCTTCATTTGAGCCAAATTGCTTGCACTGGAGTTTCTTTTTTATGTCTGCAAAGAAAAAATAAACTGTAGACACTGGGGCCTAAATTTGGAAGATTGTAAAGAACCTTCGTTCTGATATCTTCAAGGTGTCAGCTATCTCACGCAACTTCATCTTACGGTCTTTTGAAACTATTTTGTAGATATATTTTATGTTTTCCGGAACAATTGCCGATTTTGGGCGACCAGAACGTTAACCATCATATTGCCCTGGAGTTTCTTTTTCATGTCTACAAAAAACTGTCGCTTAAATAAGTCTCCGGTCTAACTAAGAAACAAATGTTTTTAGAAATTCCACTCCAATCTTCAAAAGTGATTCATACGTACATCGCTCCTCTAATTTTTCGATGCCATTTATGGAAAAGCATTAGTCTTTGCCTCAGTTTCTGCAATCACTTCTTCATTTGAGCCAAATTGCTTGTGCTGGAGTTTCTTTTTTATGTCTGCAAAAAAAAAAAACAGTAGTCACTGGGGCCCAAATTTGGAAAATTGTAAAGAACCTTCGTTCTGATATCTTCAAGGTGTCAGCTATCTCACGCAACTTCATTTTACGGTCTTTTGAAACTATTTTGTAGATATATTTTATGTCTTCCAGAACAATTGCCGATTTTGGGCGACCAGAGCGTTAACCATCATAGGTGCTTCTAATTGCGTTTAAATTTAGCAAACCAGTCAATAATAATTGATTTTCCTGGTATAGAGTCCCCATAATGCTTATCAAGCCATTATTTGGCTTCAATAGTACTTTTCCGCAAAAGTACAGTGTTTAATCAACACGCGAAATTTCTGTAATCGAAAATAAGTAAATTTATTTTGTTGACGAAGATATAACATATCAGTAAATAAGTCTCCGGTCTAACTAAGAAAAAAATGTTCAATCTTCAAAAGTGATTCTTACATACAACGCTCCTCTTTTCGGTGTTCTTTATGTAAAATCATTAGTCTTTGCCTCAGTTTCTGCATACACTTTTTCATTTGACCCAAATTTCTTGCCCTGGAGTTTCTTTTTCATGTCTACAAAAAATGGATAGTCGCTTAAATAAGTCTCTGGTCTAACTAAGGAAAAATTGTCTTTAGAAATTCCACTTCAATCTTCAAAAGTGATTCATGCAGACAACGTTCATCTAAATGTTCGATGCTATTTATGGAAAGGCATTAGTCTTTGCCTCAGTTTCTGCAATCACTTCTCATTTGAGATAAATTGCTTGCCCTGGAGTTTCTTTTTTATGTCTGCAAAAAATAACAGTAGTCACTGAAGCCCAAATTTGGAAAATTGTAAAGAACATTCGTTCTGATATCTTCAAGGTGTCAGCTATCTCACGCAACTTCTTTTACGGTCTTTTGAAACTATTTGGTAGATATATATTATGCTTTCCGGAACAATTGCCGATTTTGGGCGACCAGAGCGTTAACCATCACAGGTGCTTCTACGATTGCGTTTAAATATAGCAAACCAATCAATAATAATTCATTGTCCTGGTATATAGTCCCCATAATACTTACCAAGCCATTATTTGGCTCCAATAATACTTTCCCCAAAATAACAGTATTTAATCAACACACGAAATTCCTTTCAATTGATTGTCTTGAAAAATACAAAATAAAACGACTGTAGCCTCTAAATTAACAGTCAAAATGCCATGGATCTTTGACAGGTACTGTTTGAAGGTTATTACTACCTGGAAATCACAACAAATCTGTCAACAATGTTCACAGATACGTGTCAAACCGAAGACTTATTGAGTGATGTGTAATATGTAATTTCAAAGAAATCTTCGAAAATTAAGAAAATCTAAATACTGAAAGGTTTTGATTCTCTCAACTTCTTAAGTATTTTCATTTTTTTAAAGATATGTTTTGGTAAAGATTTTATTTCGTTTGCGAAATATTGAGTAAATCATAGAATATCTTCAAAAATTACAAAAAAATCAAAACACTGAGGAGTTAATATTAGTTTACACCACACCATAGAATATATTAATATTATTTTAATAAGTTGCTATAAAAAAATCATAAACTATATCAATGGCTAAACTTCGCCCAATTTTATGAGGGAATAAAGGAGTTTTATTATTATTATTATAATATTAGTTATTTCTTGTTTGAAGTTCAAGTCATACACATTATTATAAAATCGTAAAAATATAACCAAATTACATCAAGAGTTTATTCTAATGAATTAATCATTAGTAAGTAAGTGAGGCAAACATTAGTCATTTTCCAAAAAATTTGAATGTTTCCATATTTGTATTTTTTTTTGGATTCACCTATTATTTACTAGATAATTTTAGAAAATTAAGATTTTAATCTCTAAATGGAACTAATAAGTTCTCTAACAACTCTAAGCAAGTGTCTACTATTAGTAAGTTAAAGAATTTTTTTGAAAATGAAATTCTCATTTATTTAATAAAATATATTGAATTGAATTGTAGTAAAAAATTCTAATAATTTAAAAAAAAGAAACGATTCGTTTACTTACAAAAATGAGTCTTACTAAGTCTATGGTAGTTTTTAAGACTCATTATGGTAGATTTAAGGAATCTTTCAAATTTTTCACTTTGATACTTTATATCAAATCAATGTAGTTTATACCTACATTGATTTAATATTAAACAAGAGATTTTCGTTCCTAAATAGAACATAGAATTACTTCAACAACTCTAAACCGTATATAGTAGGTTTGTTCTAAAAGAGGATTCTTGTTAATTACTTTTATGTAAATTATTAATATATACTTTTTCGTTATCACACATGATTTGATTATTGACCGGTTTCTACTTTTGGAAATGACCTTGTAAAGATTGAAACTTGATAACGAAAAAGTAAATGTTTAATTGTGGAGGCATTTACTGATTTGCACTAAAGAAGGAGACACGATTACTTTGTTTTACCAGTTTAAAATGAGGCATTTACTTTGGGGTACATCTACATACATACATTACTTTGTTTTTAAATTGGTAAGACGAGGTAATTGTGTTTTATTCTTTATTATATTCAAGAAGAACCAGAGATTAAATGTATCATTTTGAAGTGTCTCCTTCTTCATTACAAAGTTTTATTAATTCACCTGATTAGAAAGTAATGACCTAAAGCATTGACCAAACTATGCCATTACTTTTATTTGCATCACATTAACGAAAAAAATGATCGAAGGCAATTAACGCGATGGTGGCGAAGCCGAAAGAAACGCGAACTCGCCTTTTGAATCCTGGATAGGCGTCCGAATTGAGAGATCCTCCATGCTTTGTATCACCACTTGAATCAGGAGTTATGGGCAATAACAAGTGGTCTCTTAAAGTAATCTCCCAGTAAATCATTCCGGGCACACGCTACACCACTTTATCTTAGTTGTTTGCGTGCGTGCGGCCTGCGCAAGACGGAGACGGCGATACCGCACCGTGCCGCCAGATAAATACGGGAACATCCATAAAATCGCAGATGATGATTTAAGATGGCCTATCTCAAATCTCCTCTTTTCGCTACTTAACGCCCGTGTTTACAAGGTGCGTCCCCCCGATGCGATAGAAGAGGACGTTATGGGCCAATTAATGTGCGGCACTTGTTGATTGAGCGTAATCAATTCATTAAAATTCAATATGATCGTTTCTATTCTTCATGAACTCAACAAGGCAAAATTAATAGGCATCTTTAATACTTCTGATAAGAATTCATTACCATTTTTTAATGCTAATTCTCTTTCCTTAAAACTAGATGTACTTTAATCATGTTTAAAGAAGATCTATTACAGGAATATCAATAAATGATATTAAATATTTCAATTATTTGATTATATTTATTTGAAATATGAAATGAAATTGAATATTTCTTAATGATCATAAAGTTGTTTAATAGAAAGGGATTTAGATAATATTTTAGTCCATAGTACTTCCTGGGGAGAGAGTTCTTTGGTGCGAACGAAGGCTTGAAGTGATTTTTCATATTCATTAATACTTTTAAGATCAGAGAAACCAAACGTTGCGTGACTTTTGCAATCGTTGTGACCATATGCGCCAACTAGTATTTCTATTATGTAAGAATTAATTACTTGTCGCAGTGCCAGCCTTAGATCTCATATTTTTCTTCTATCCGCTGTAAGGTGCCAGCACACTTCCTGGACTATAATTACGTTCTTCTTACCACTCTTCCCTCTAGCTGATGTCCTACATAAAATAACAATAAATTATAATAAATCAAATAACGAGTATTTCAATCGCTATGGGTGATTGATTCATTAACGTGCACTTGTTGAGTTATGAAATTATTGAAATCGTCCCGATGACGAAAAGTGATCCGGAGATCTTCATACTAAACACTTATTCGGCCATATATTTCAGGGCCTGGTAGTCGGGACCGCAAACAGCTTTATGGAAAATGCTCGCCTGGCGGCACATAAATCAATAACAACTCCGAGCCGGCTTTCTCCTTTCTTTCCACGCCGTCCCCGGCTCGCGCCCTCTCCCTTCCACTCAATCTTTACCTATGTTTTAAATAATTAATGGCCCTGCACGTGCGTGATTCCCGCATAAGTATTATTAAATTGCAATCTTCCATTTACACCGGTATCATTTCCATCCTGCCCCATTGTTTTTCAAACGTTATCGTTGTCATTAACGTTAATCATGCAAATCCGGTAAATCGAAGTTTTAAGCTTCGTTGAATTCAATTAGAATACAATTAATACTCAATGAAGCAAATTATAATATGTTTAATTATAATTTAATATTATAAATCTAATTCCGAATTAAAACACTTGTTATTTTCCATATTAATATTATCAAAGGATGACACTGTGAATACTAATTGAAAACGTCAGAAGCAGACTCTTTCTCTAAAAAAGTTAAATAAACTATACCACTTCGAGTCGAAACAAAAGCTTATCATTTAAATTTGGATTACTTTAATCCATATTGGAACAAAAAACTACTTTAAATGAATGATATTATGCAATCAATTTTGTTTGAACCACAATGGATAACATTCTTTGATATTCTAATGTAAAATGATTATTTTGAAAAAGGTATTTTATCAATCTTGTTTGAATAAGAGGCTGAGTTGTCAGAATAATCAAATTTTACCACTTCACATTGAAAAGAATTTACTTGAATCTTAAATGGAAAACAGACTTTAATAAATATTTCATCAGATGTTACAAAATCTAATGAAATATAATATTTTATTTTTATCCAGATGCACATTTCGGACACAAAGTGTCCATTATCAATGGTTTGATATATATATCCATTGATAATGGACACTTTGTGTCCGAAATGTGCATCTGGATAAAAATAAAATATTTAAGAAAGGTTCTAAGTGTTTTAATCAAAGTTATTATTATCTTCAAGTAACTCAAATCAAGCAAATTAAGATTGATAAAATCTTGAGTCTTAATTTTATAAATTCTTGGAATGCTGTAATCCACATTGGATACGTTTTTATTACAAAAACAATTTTAAACAAATTTTAATGTAATCCAAAAATTCATATTTTTTAATTAAAGTGTTAATTTTCTAATTTCTTGAAATACATATTAGATTTTGATTTTACCAAGAAACTATTGAATTATTAAAATATTTCAATTCGCATTGGATTAATTCAATTCTTTTTATATAGATTATTTCGAAGGTCATCGCAGGAAGAAGACTCTCGTCTATATAAATAGATTACTTTGAAGCCATTTTCTTGGTGGAGATAACTTTCAGTACATTTTAATCATCTTTGCACGTGTATTTATCATTGTGAAGAACTTTCTAAGATAATAAAAGCTTACTCTTGCCTGAAAATAAATTTGTTCCTAAAATCAAATTTTACCTAACTCACACTATTTAATTTGCAAAAAGTTAAACTCACATTACAAAAAGCATTTGGTTTTTAATTTGTACAAATAATCTTATCCAAACAATCTTGTTTGGAACCCAATGGATAATAACTTGATTAAAACAATTAGAAACCTTTCTTCACTATTTTTTTTTAAACCAGATGTACATTACAATCTGATCATTATTTTCTGTCCAAAATGTAAATCTCGTCACAAATAAAGTAGTGAAGAAAAGTTTCTAATTGTTTTAATCAAATTATTATCATCTTCATGAAACTCAATTAATCCAAACATTGGATAATATTTTTTGACATCTTATTGTACGATTGTCTAAAAAAATATATCAAAAACTTCTCACTGTAATTACACATTAAGGTAAACTCGCACTTTTAAAAATCTAAACATTTCTTTAGTAAATATTTCATGAAATTTTGTAGCAGTAAATTTTGTTCCTTATAAATTCTTAGAATTCTTTAATTAAATAAGTTTCTTTGATATCCTATTATTTTAAACTTATGATTTTATTCAATCAAAAATGAAATTAGTAATTTTTTGGCAAAATTAAGGCAGATCAGAAGGTTTTCCAACAATCTCCAACTTAAATATGCTAAGAATTCAAAGCTTCGGAGAATTCTTAGCACATTTAAGTTGGATATTCTAAACAAATGATTTCGTAGAATCAAAAATTTTATGCCAAGAATTGAGAAACTTTAAATTTTTGGCATATTTAAGTTCTTTAATTATACTAAAATCCTTGAAAGATTTCAATTAACCTTGGATGAAATAAATCATGAACATTGATTCTATTAAAAGAAGCAATCTTAATGATAATGACCTAAGGTTGTTTCGTAGAGGTACCAAAAGACTCTATTCCAATCTTCAATATCTCTCAATCAAATAAATAAGTTTCTTTGATATTTTAGTGTGAACGTATTACTTTAAACCTATGATTTTATTCAAACAAAAATAAAATTAGTAATTTCTTGACAAAATTAAGGCAGATCAGAAGGTTTTCCAACAATCTCCAACTTAAATATTCTAAGAATTCAAAGTTTCGGAAAACACATTTAAGTTGGAGATTCTAAACAAATGGTTTCGTCATTTTATGTCTTAGTTTTTCCAAGAATTGAGAGACTTTAAATTTTTGGCACATTTAAGTTCTTTAATTATACTAAAATCCTTGAAAGATTTCAATTAACCTTGGATGAAATAAATCATGAATATTAATTATATTAAAGGCAATCTCAAGAATAACGACTTAAGGTTCCAAAAGACTCTATTCTAATCTTCAATATCTCTTAATTAAATAAATAAATTTCTTTGATATCTTAGTGTGAACATTTTATTTTAAACTTATGATTTTATTCAATCAAGAATGAAATTAGTCATTTCTTGGCAAAATTAGGGCAGATCAGAAGGTTTTTCAACAATTTTCAACTTTTAAATATGCTAAGAATTTAAAGCTTCGAAGAATGCTTAACACATTTAACATGGAGATTATAAACAAATGATTTCGTCGAATCAAAAATTTTATGTCTGAAGTTATCCAAGAGTTGAGAAACTTTAAATTTTTTGCACATTTAAAATTGATCCATAGTTCTTTCATTATACTAAAATCCTTGAAAGATTTGAATTAACCTTCGATGACATTTCTTGCTGAAGTTAGCATCCAATTAAATCGCTTAATTCTGAGTCACGTGTGCAAAAATAACCAATCAACATAAACTTTAACTGATAATGACCTAATGTTGTTTCGTAGAGGTACCAAAAGACTTTCTATTTTATTCAACATCTTTCAATCAGCATTGGACGAATTATTATGTTGCACATCTATATCAAAAATCGCCTCAATCTTTCCTGCAAAAAAATTTGAATCCATTTTTAATACTACTAATTTAGAGCAGTTTTCTTAACAAAATAAATGAAAAGTTTTTCTACGAAAAAGTTATATCAAAAATTAACTTTAAGTAGTATTAATTGAGAGAAAATTTTTGATAAAATTAATGCAAAACAAAACGTTTTTATAATTCATAAAAAGACTAAATCTGCAAAATTATGATAACATTGATTAGTTCAGATCTTAAATATATTTTTTGAAGTTTCAAAAACTTCAAACTGCAAATAAATTACTTGAAAGTTACTTAGATTTCAAGGATTTAAAGGATTAAAAATTAATGTTATTTTGGAATCTATAGTTTTCATCATTTTCTGAAAATGAAAATTTAGATTTATAAATATTGAACAATGGTTAAAAATTCTAACGACCTAGGGTACTATATTAGTGGTACCAAAAACTTCTTAACTAGTAGATTGGCTTTTTTATGTATCATACGTATTATTTAAAGTATTATATTTTGTGACAAAAACAAAATGGTTTTATTCTTCTTACACGTTAATCAATTTCGGAATTTTTTATATCTT
The DNA here is from genome assembly GCA_963969525.1 of Ontholestes murinus. Classification (NCBI taxonomy): domain Eukaryota; kingdom Metazoa; phylum Arthropoda; class Insecta; order Coleoptera; family Staphylinidae; genus Ontholestes; species Ontholestes murinus. The sequence continues at coordinate 57,556,053 of OZ018392.1, read as the reverse complement.
TTTGTAAAATGATTATCTTAAAGAGAACTTTATAAGATAATAAATAAATCTGTACAATGTTAACATCACAGACGGAATACTTTAGAGATTAGAAGCTATAGATTTATTTTTTTTTATTTTTGGCATTAAAAGATCTTCAAAAGATTTTCTATTTTGTATAGGTAGTATTGTTTTGACAAAGGCTTTAAAGAACAAATAAACTTTAAGGTTACAATCTTGTTCAAACAAACTCTGTTGGTGTGTGGCTGACCTATACCAATGAGCTACTTACTATAATTTACAAAAGCATAATCAATAATTCTATGAACAAATAGTTATTACATAATAAGTCAGATAAATTAAAGTCAGTATTAAAGAGAATTCGTAGAATTTGGTATTTAATTGGCTGGTTACTATAATTTAATGAGCTAGTTGCTATAATTTACAAAAGGATGAATAATTCTTTGAACAAATAGTTATTACATAATAAGTCAGATAAAATAAAGACAGTTTTAAAGAGAATTCATAGAATTAAATACCAAATTCTATGAATTCTCTGACTTAATCTGACTTATTATGTAATAACTATTTGTTCAAAGATTTATTGATTATCCTTTTGTAAATTATAGTAACCAATTCATTGGTATAAGTCAGCTACATGGTTGGTGTGTAGCTAACCTATACCAATGAGCTAGTTACTATAATTTACAAAAAGTTACAATAACTATAATTTACAAAAAGTTATTGTAACTTTTTGTAAATTATAGTAACTAGCTCATTGGTATAGGTTAGCTACACACCAACCGTGTAGCTGACTTATAGGATACAAAAAATGGTTATATAAAAGATTTAAGTATCCGATAAAAATTGATTCAAAAATTTTAGGGAAAGAACAACAATTTAAATCGGTTAGAACAGAAAATAAGCAAAAAATAAAACTCAAAATTTTCAAACAAAAGATAAAGAAATTAATATTTTGATTAAATTAAAAAAAAAACAAATGCAATTTAGTAATATAAATAGTTTAATAGTTAAAAACACACCGGTGGTGGACACTTACTGTTATGAACCAACTAGCATTTGTGAGAGTGCAGCAACTTTAGTCCAAGTCAGCAATTCGATGGGTGACCGGTACCATTCGCCATTAGGATACGATGAATAGCAATCTAGAGTGACGGGGACAATCCTTTAAAGCAACAAACCCATTTAAACACCAACATAAATAACACGACGGAAGGACCACGTTGTCTATAACTAATAGTTGATAACTACCAAAGAAAAAAATTAAAAATTTTACAACAAAAATAAAAAAAAATATTGAAAAGAAAAATAGTAAAAAAGTAGTATAATTTGCATGTTTCCAACAGTATTCCAACACTTTTTATTATTACTGCAGGTTTATACAGACACCAAAAAGAAATTTTTACAACAAAAATAAAAAAAATATTGAAAACCAGAATAGAAAAAAGTAACAATAGATTAAAATATTAGAAATTTTGCTAAAAATATGAAAAATTAATTAAAAATTTCTTTTCGAAAACCGTATTTAGTTTGAATGAAAAATTAAAGAAAAACTTGGAGAATTATAAATACATGGTGTAACAATAATTATTCGTTATATAATTTTTATATAACTGCAATACATTTTGATAAAATTAGAAAAAAAAAACTAAATTGAATTTCCTCTTATCCAAGATATTTTCGAAAAAGTTGTTCAAAAGAAATAAATCAAGAAAATTTCCAAAAGAACAATTGATATTTTGTATTAAATAAAGTGTAAATATTTCTAAATGGAAAAATAGTTATACGCTTGTCTAAAAATTTAACTAAGAAGAAGTAATCGATTAAAAAGGTTTTTAAAGCTAAGAACTTCATAACGAAAGGAAACATCGGAAAATTAAAGAGGTAATAGTATTTTGTTTAAAATTTTTCCAAAAAAATGTTTTCACGCTTATCTAGAAACTGTTGAAAATCCACAAAATGCAGACAAGAGTAATTGGCTAAGAAAAAAAAATGAAGAAATCTGCGTAAGAATAGTTAAATGCTGGTTTTAAAATTTAGAATTTAGAACTAGAATAGTTTGTTTTACTATGCATTTTAAATAATTTATTTGTATGTGTATTATTTAAGATAGAAGGACGAAGATAAATAAATAAATAATCAATAAACAATAATTGATTTAAAAAAAACTATGAAGAATTTTCGAAAAAAATGTGATAGAAATAAAAGGTTTCAATTTTCGTTTTAAACTATTATTGTGTTATGAAGTTTTATCATGAATTCGCCTCATCAATTCAATTTTTAAAGGAGAAAATATACAAAATAATAATACTAAACAAAAAATTCAGGATTTCTGTTGCAATCTTTAGAATCTTTAGAAATGTAAGAATCTTTAGAATATTTATTATTTTTAAAATCTTTAGAGTTCTTAGAAATATTTCAAAATAATTTAATCTTCAGAAGAAATCTGAAGAACCTTTAAAACCTTTCGATTCTTTATAATCTTTAAAATATTTTAGAATATTAAGAACCACTAGAAGCTTATGAAATTTTAGAATCCTTAGTATCTCTAGATATTATCTTATCTTCAGAATCTTAAAAATCACTAAAATCTTAAAAATTGCTATCCTATGATATTTCCTATCCATGATATTTTCTTGTTCCAATAGAGTCCAATAACCATAATCGAAAAATTCTATTACCTAGATTAAAGATCATTTAAAGAAGTGAATTCCGCCCGTTCTCCCTTCGGCTGAAATTTTAAGTATCGTATGTTTTTCAAATATTTTGTGATATTGTATTAGAAACGAGAGCAAAGATGTAATAAAATAAAATAAGCTACAGTAATCCTTTGATTACTGTCGGTTTGTAACACAAATCCTTAATTATTAGTTTAGTATTATAATTTGGAATATTTTTATCAGTATTCCAATACATTTATTACTGCATGTTTATATAGAAACAGAAAAGTATTATAAATTTGGAAAACATTTAGAACATTAATATCGAATACGAAGTTCTTCAGTTTTAGAAACTTTAGAATTACAGAACTACTAAAAGATAAGCTTAGGCGAATAGTTTTTCATAGGTTTCATAGATTTTTTAAAAGTATAGAAGGCCTAAAATCACAATATTCTGATAACATTGAATAGATTAGATCTTAGAATTAAAACAAATTTTTAATTTCAATATTAAGAGATTACATCATGATTATAGAGAAAGCAAATTTACTACAAATTTTGACAACAATTGAAAAATTTATATCGAAAAAGGAATTATAGTAGAATAATAATAATAAGCATTAGAAGAATTCAACTACAAACTGAAAGCAATCGTTCTAAAAAGGTTATGAGATTTTCTCATTTAATTTCAAAACTTTAAAGGATTAAAAATTATTTTTATTTTGGAATCCAGAGTTATCTTCTTTTGTGGAAGGATATGGGTCGAGTGGAAGATCATTGAACTCAGCCTGTGATTCCTATTGTAAACATTTTTGTATTGTTTTATATTTACTCAAATATATTAGCAGGAATAACGAAGTTAATAAAGCATAAAAGAATAAATAGGATTTTAGAAAAATTAAAAACTAGTGTAAATTTTGTTAACATTAATATAATAATAATTGTTTATTCTATAATTTTAATATAACTGCTAAACCTTAATAGAATGAAAACAACTTTAAAACCAAATAAAACACGTATCACTTTATATCTTTATCACAATAGTTAAATTGTTATAACTATTGTGGTAAAACAAAGTGATAAGTGTTTTATTTAATTTTAATCAAAATGATCAAGTAAACGCAGACAACATTCAAGAACTTTAAAACCTTTTATTCTAAATTCAAAACATTTTAGAAAATTTTGTTGGAATTGGAAGTTATCAATTTTCTTATGAACCATAACTTTTATTTCAAAAAATTTTGGTATTTTAAAGAAAAAATGGAAAAATCAAAAAACTATTTGAGTAAACACAAATTTCCATTGTACACATTTTCACTAAAAGCTTTTTAGATCTTCCGATAGAGAATAAAAGCTTAATAAATAGAAATAAATAAAATAACAGCTGGCATAAAGACCACCGGTCGATAGCTAATAGACAAGAGAAGAAGAGAAGCAGCATAATAGTTATTGTCGCATTATCAAATATAATACTAAAATAAGAGTTTAAAGTTTCAGTTCAAAATTTTAAGGTATTTTTTAGTTACACCGCATATACACTTATAGATACATTCTTATTTTCTATAAATTGATAAAATCAGTGATACTCAAAACGCATAATTTAGTTGAAAATATTTTTCAAAAAAATTTCTACATTACGTTTCCGTACACTATAAATATAAGCAAGTATATAAAAGGATTTAAAAAAAATAACAAAATAATTCTTAAATATCTTCATAAGTATGATTACTACCATTACTTCGTGATAATTCATGATAAACACTAAACACTTGCTATGTTTTAACCACTTTACCACAAAAACTTTAGTGGTTAAAATATTGTTAGTGTTTTAGTTTAATCTTCCTTAAATATCTTTAGTATTGGAATGTTTTTAATTATAACCTCATTAAATTATTTAATTGATTTTTTACTTTGCAATAATCAAACATTACTGGTAATATGAAACTGGTGAGTTATTTGAATTTTTTATAAAGATTTTACATATATAATACATAATTTGACAACTGTATTAGTTATTATGTTTTAGTTACAACTTAATCAAGATCTTCCAGGAAGTAAACACCTATACATCAAGAATTTACAGTGTGGTTAATATTATTATATTGTCAACACGTTAAAATAAGTGTTTGTAATAATATTAATGGCTGACTTAAACAAAATGTGCATTGATTTAACTTAAAACGCAATTGCTTTAATTTAGAATTCAATTGTTTTTAACTTAGAATGTAATTGTTTTAACTCAAAATTCAATTGTTTTAATTTAGAATGCAATTGTTTTAACTTATAATGCAATTGTTTTAACTTAAAATTCAATTGTTTTAATTTAGAATGCAATTGTTTTAATTTAGAATGCAATTGTTTTAACTTAAAATGCAATTGTTTTAACAGATTCATATTGTAATATATTAGTAGTAATGAAATCAAGAGACGAAATGCGAATTTAAAAGTTATTGATCAATACCACAACAAGTTCTTGCGTTTCCGCACACGAGGAGCGTGGATGCCTATCGAAACTTGCCTCCGCCGCTGTGTCGGAGGTTCGAATTAGGCGCCTTTCGGGGGCCATTCCGTTTTGGGCCGGTCCTGGCGCGCTCCACCTAGAACGCTTAGTAACTGTCACCGAACTGTCAATGCTGCACGGCCCCTAGATTTGTCAGGGGGCCCCCGGCGCCGCCCCTGTGCCGCGGACGGGCAGGCGATTGGTCGACACCGTCAGTTTCCTGAGTATGATTAGTGACAGCACACATGAATACACCGAAACGACTTGGCTGCTTCCTAGCGACGCCACTGGCTTTCGCGGTAAGTACCCGAACTAAGTAATTGTTACCTTTACCTTCGTCAAGTGAACATCACGCACGGACTGGACTCTTCGTGTTATTTCCCATTGCGCTGGTAAACACTGGTTGTTCGTTTTTACAAGTGGAATTTATTAATAATTATTTTTTTAAAATATAATTCATTTGTTTATTTATCATTCAAGAATAGCTACTACATAGTAATTCATGATAAACACTACATTAACACACTTGATAGTAAGTGTGTTAATTTACTGTCTGGCCATTTGTATTTATATATGTTTTTATAGGGTTTTAAATAATCTACTGAATGAAATAATGAATATAACCTCAAATGTAATAAACAAATGAATAGAAACGTGGTAGTAAGCTATTGATAATGAGTGCTTTGCACTCGAAATGTATACATATAGCGAATAAAAAATATTTTGTGAAAGAAAGTGTTACCATGTTTTCCTCTGTAATTAAACAAATGAATAGTGAAAACAAAAAAATGAAGATGGTGTTATAAAATAACATAGGAATTATTAATAAAAAAAAAGATATGTTTAAAGGTCTCAATAATATTTATTATGGAAAAATAATTTAAAAATTATCAAAGGTCTAACTCTTGAGTAAATCATATTTATAATTATAGAAAAAAAAGTAGTATTAATATATTCTAAGTTTAAATCATCAATTCAAGCAAATAATTGGGTGAATTAAATTTAAAACGTAAAACTGGTAATGTACTAGGAATAAGTATATATGTATTTCGTATAATAAATAAAGTCTGCTTTTAAATAAATTACAAATGTAAATATTGACTAATGCAAAATTTTCAAAAATACAAAATGTAATGAATAATTTTATCAAAATATTGCAATAGGTAAATAGATCTTCAAATTCCTAATTTAACATTGATCAAAGGATAGAAATTGTTGTATAAACAATTATATATTAATAAATTATTTTTATTTTGTAAGCAAGAGAAGCAAAAAATTAGTTTAATTCCAAAATTTATTTATATATTAAGGTTGAGGATAAAAAATATTTTATTGATCGAAAATACGAAAATATAGTCTCTTAAAAAATTTATTAAATATATTGGTTAATCAGTCGCTGTGTTTTAATTCTAATTTAATCAAGATGTAGCACGGATTAAACGCAAGCGCCTCTACCAATAAAAAATATTTTATTGCAATTACTGTAATATTGTTTAGATTCTTAAAAGAGAAATAAAATAAAATTATCATGACATCAACCTTTGGGTAAAATGAAGAACATGGTTGCGATCATTTCTACGTAGTAATCTATACGTACACTAAATAAATTTAATCACAAAACATGATTGCAACAATGTTATGTAATGGGTGAAAACAATTATAAGATTCTAAACAAGAATGTATGACGTTTTAGTGTCATTTTTAAGTATTTAGTTAAACATGGTATAATCCAAATAATAAATAGATGGTGTAATATCAACAAAAAAAGTGTTTCATGTAAATATTCAAGATGTGTCAAGAATAATTTTTATAATCATTATTGCACAATTATAAGTAAAAAGTGTTTGGATGTAATTTTGATAACAACTAACTAAATTCATATGTTGGATGCTTGAAGCCCTAACTGTGTGATACATCTTGAATCAGGAACTTTATCAAATGATAAATAAAACTTACATTGTTAATATCACACACAGAATTTATTTCGTAACTGTACGTTTGATAATGGCCTTGTAAGGTTGAAACTATAGTTACGAAATGAATTCCGTGTGTGATATTAACAGAGTAAGTTTTATTTATCGTTTGATGAAGTTCCCGATAACTAAATTCAATTAAGATGTGCTATCCAGATTTTTTAAATATATTCTTTTTTATTATAATTATATTCTTGGTGAAAAACGACTTCCTTCGCTCTTTTCTTCAATATTAATAATTGTAATAATTAGTAAAAGACATTTTTCATGTTTTTATAATTATTAGTTAATTTTCCAAAACGTAAAGGACTTTAATACATTTTTTTGTTAATAATTGTTTATGAACATGAGCAACTTATGAAAATATGGACTGAACTGTATGTCCATATAAAAATATAGTAGTCAAACAAAGTTATAAAGTGTTTTATTTAAATTCTTTATCAACATGTACCACCATCATAAACCAAAGTAGTTTGATAATGACAAGTTTAAATATTCGACTATAGTCACTTAATTAATAAAGTCAAACAAACAAAGTTAAAAAGTTTTTGATTTGTGAATGAAAATTATTTTTATCACATCAGAGGAATGCACTTAATAATTTTAAATAAAATAGCCCATGATAACACACTTCTACAAGCGCTTACTACACTGAAGGGGCTGATCGACGCACTCTAACATTGGTTTGTTGAGTGGAGAATATCCATTAATTGCAATAAAATATGTCTTTTCATGCCTCTTCACCGTGCATTTACATCTCCATTTGACATCACCATAAGAAAACACTATCTACAACGTGTGGCAATCTTGGAACTACCTTTGATTCTAAATTTTCCTCCAAATGCTTGAGCTAAAAATTAAAAACAGAGCTAGACATCTATTATTCAAATAACAAGGTTTATCCACAAATAATTATTTGTGGTTAAAAAATAGTTAATTTTTTTAATTCAGTGTAAGTATGGATTACCACGTAGTAACGGTTGCAACAATTCTCGTTATGTTTATTAGAGCAGTAATTATTTACAAAACTATATATTAACCTCTGTTGGTCTACGCTACAACTCTTTTCCAAAACCCTCGTCCCCCGTTCTAAAAAAAAATACTTGAGAGTAAATTCTAGTCCTTCGCATTCTAACCAAACTAAGGCACCCAAATAATCTCTTAAGCAAATCCTCCTACACACTACTTTTCCCAAAAAAGTCATTCCGATTGTAAAGCACTACAAAATTTGCCACCAACCTTGATATGCATGACATCCTGAAACACCTATGTCTACCGCTTAAACTTTTTCCAAAGAAAATAGTTAAAAATAGGCAATTTATGTAGTATTATAGTAATTAAAATAAAATTAACTTCATTTTGGGACCCAGATGATATTTTCCCATTTTTTTGTGAGGTTTAATGAATGTTATCACATCTAATCTTCAAGCTTATGTGAATTTATTTAAGTTTCATTCTGCGATGAAGGTTATCGTGTATCCCATAGAGCAATTCCTTCCTCAGATTTGCAGTGACAAGGAGTGGTGGATTAACAGGGTTGTACATTACAGAATGGAAGCATATTTTATATTTGGCAAGACATAAGGTATCTGAAATTTAATATTACCACATTATGACACACACACGTCTTATGTATATTTTTTAATTGCAAGAAAATAAAATATCTGTAGCCATTTGAAAGAAGTTTGCCCTTATAATATAATAATTATATAAAATATTGAAATTCGTTCTTGAGTTACATGAAGATTAAGCAACGTAACATTATTACAAATATTACCTCTACTTGCTGCAAAAAACTAATTCCTAATTTAATTTAATTGTAAAATCAATAATGTTAATCATAAGTTATTGTTTTCCTTATACATAATCAAAGTCCCGGTGGAAGAACAGGGAATTTTTATATTTCATATTCTGAATTGGCATCTTTGATAACTAGTAAGTTTCCTTATATACGTTTATTTTGATATTTTTAATTTATATAAGTCTGTATGTAAACAGGTTATGGGAATAAATGCCTACTATTATTATTATTAACTAATAAACTTAGAAGAAAACATTTTCGTCACAAATTACTTACACGTAAAATATTATTCATTTTCTGTTAATATTAAGCACTTTAAAGAATTTCACTTTATTACATTAAACATTGATTGAATTTATAAAAGCTCTAATAGTTAATTTATAGTTTATTATTATCGATGAAGGTTTAAATTAAATTACACTTGGTTTGTTTCACAATCAGTTTCTTCTGTAACTCACTCTTGATAATACCTTAAAAAGCGAAGCTAGTCGAGTAAATAGAGAAAAATTGTGAAACAAACCAAGTGTAACCTAATTTAAACCTTCATCAGTAATAGTTTAAAATGTTTCAAGATCTTGAATCTTCTCGGCTTTCACTTCATGCTAATCCATTGATAATGGTCACTTTGTGTCCGAAATGTACATTTGGTTAAACAAATAAAATTGTGCTTTATTTATCAAATTAATTGATCTTCACGTAACTCAAGCAACCAATTCAATTCACTTCGTGATACATTTTCATTTTTTTTTTAAATAAAGAAAACTCATAACTTTTTTATACCACTTTTTATTACCCTTTTCGTGATTCACTTGTTTGATCATGATTACCCTGTAATCGAAACTAGTCGCGAAAAGTGTAATAAAAAGTGGTACAAAAAGGTTGTAAGTTTTCTTTATTTTTAAAACGAGTAATAAATGAGAAAGTATTTAAGAAAAATTATAGTTCAATATTAAGAATATGCTGATAATCAAGATATTCACACAGTATTTAATAATATTGTTGATACTTTGAGGCTTTTACTTCGTTATACATTTTGAAATGTAATATAAAATACTTAGTTACTTTGTATAAGTATTTATTTATGGTACAGAGTGTCACTTTTTTACAATAAACTTTGATTGATTTATATACCCTTGATAATTTTGATTTTCTTTTATTCTGTTCGATTCATTTATCAGTATCAAGGAATAATTTTGAAAAATTTTGCCAACAATATTTAGCACTTGTATTTCAAAGTTTCCCTTCGTTCCAATCAATTTTTTTTATTGAAACATAATATAATCCGTATAACTCCAAAATGAAAGTATAAAAAAAATATAATTTTTAAAGAGTTTCTTGTAATCATAACAATTTCCAAAAATACCTAATTGAAAAATCTAGTGTGCTGCATAGTAATTATAAAATATCGCTTAAAAATAAATAATTATCATTCGCTAGTAGTGCGTAATTTATGACTAATTAATTAGCAACCGATTTTAATGACTTAAAATTTGAAATTAAAAACTAAAACATTTAAACAACATAAACATTAAGGTAAGTTAACTTAGAATAGCTTAATTTTATTTGTTTCACAGTTAAATATTAAATTGTAAAACAAGCAAAGCATAGAACATAAAAGATACAACAGTGTTATTTATATTAATATACTCTTCACGAAACCCAGAAAACAAACATCGGTTATAATGTGAAGCCAAGTGATTCTAACTTAATTTACATTACATTGCTACATTATGTTTCAGTAATGGATAAACAAAATTTCGTAAAAATATCTTTCATTTACATTGAAAAAAGATATTTTTGGAAATGATGGTAAAATATGCACAATATGTAAATGAAAAATGTAGTGTTTATTTTACAAATTTCCCACTTAAGTTGAGTTTTGAATATAGTGCTAAAAGAATTTATCATTTGATGTAATAACGTTTCATTTTATTTATTTATTTATTTTTATTTATTTATGATTTAATTTCCTTACAGGCTGAAGCCTAATTACATAGGAATATTACAATAATAATAAAGTGAGGGTAACAATATGTATACAGAAACAAAACTATATTAGCGTTATTCTAAAATTCTAATTATAAAACTAAAACTAAACTAATAAACTCAAACTAAACATGATATCAAGGTTCTAAGGAATTCATTCTTATCAGAACAGAAAATTGTCTAATAAAATGTAATTTAAAAATCAAACTAGTTATTGTCACAATTTTAATGAATAAATGTGTTCTTAAATCCTGACGACTATTTATATCCTTTAAAACTAATTAAAACATAATACTTCTAACATTAAGATCACAGAGAAATTTTATATTTACGAAAAACACTTTAAAACTACATTTTGAACGTTATTTAATACCAAACTAACGAACTTACTATGTTTCTATTACTAAAAATTGTGTAATATATATATAATACATGGTAAAAACATAGTAAGTGCGTTAGTTTAGTGTTTATCATGAATTACCACGTAGTAATGGTCGCCGCCATTCTTATGATACTTAATGCCCTAATTTACTTTTTATATAATTAACTTTTAATACAAAGCAAGTAAAACTGCAAATATTAAAACAGCTAAATACTTTTCTAAAAATATTTTTTACAAAAAGTTTAAATAGAAAAAATCAAGCATATTTTTCATTAACGTTTTATTTTTACATCTATCTCTAATTATTAAAAAATCAAACTTGTTATAGGCATATTCTTAATCAAAATATATATATCTAAATTCTGATTATTATTTACTAAATATAATAAAATGCACTTACAACATAAACACAGTAAAATATTATGTTTTTGTGTAGCTTTCTTAAAAATTATATTTTGAATAGGATTTTTTATATTTTGTATTATTAAATACAAGGATTTATCATAATTACATCGATTTCTTATTGTTTTGCTACATTTTTTTAAAAACTGTTTCTTTTGGTACAAATATTGTCTAATGTAATAAATTTAAAAAAAATAACTTTTCCAAAATGTAGATTAAATATTAATATTAATTTACCGACGTAGTATTGTTGAAAATTAAAGTTTTAGTAAGAAAAATTAATTTTTGCGTGCATTACAAAAAATATGCAAAAATGTACAGCTAATAGTTAAAACAACTACTCCTCCTACTAAAGCAGGTGATAGATAATTTACACTCATAAAAATTACTTTCTTTGAAAGGAATTCTATTATTATTTTTGGTTGGTATAAAATGTCATCTAATAAAATTTTGAAGAATTAAAATAATTATTTCGATATTTTTTACGAAAATATTACATTCTTTAAATATCAATCAAATGATAATAGTGTTAACATCTCAGCGAAATATATTTTCGAAAAACTTTCTTCAAAATTTGTTTTTGTGTTGGTATTTCAAGCGATGTTTAATATTGAGGAATTGAAACTTTCTAGGTTAAAAAAGCTAAATAGTTTTCCAAGTTTTTCTTACAAAAGAATTAAATAGAAAAATCAAGCTAGTTATTAGCAAATTCTTTAACAATTTCTTACTTTTAAATCTATTTCTAAAAGTTTTAACTTTTTTCCATCTATGAGTGTAGTAGTGTTTTCTCAAAGGTTTTATTTGCTTTTTAATAAATTTAAATTAAAAAAATGAAAGTGATTATTACCAAATTCTACAAAAAAATAATGTATTTAGCAACTGAATATTATCACTTGAAAGAAAATAAAATCAAATGATAATAAATAACATCACAGCAAAATTTTATAAATTGTCTCTAAGAATTTGAACTTTTTAAAATATTTTGAGTATATATAAAAAAATAAAAACTCCATAATAAAAGGTAAAAAATACTTTTTCAAATATATTTTTTATAAAGCTTTAAAATATCATTTGACAGAAATATTTGTTTGTAGTTGTTTAAATAAGTGATTGGTTTTGTAGTCCTAATAGGATTTATTGTCGTAGATTTAAGAAATGTTCTCGAGTTTTTAAAATTATTAGTAGGAACTTTAAACTTGATTAAAACACTAACATTTAATTCACAATTAACTTTTATTTCGCTAGATGTACATATCGGCTACTATATGCACCCATTATCAATAGCTTATAAATCTATGTTAGGTCTAGCATAATAAAAATTAATTGTGAAGAAAGTGTTAGTGTTTTAACTCAAAAATACATTTCTAAATCACTAACTTAATTTATTTTTTCATAACTTCAATATAAGGAAAATATATGTACAAAAGTTAAAAGAGCTAAACAATTTTCTAGAAATATTTTTTACTAGAATTGAGACAGAAAGTTTGTATTATTACATTCTTCGTCGATTTATTACCTTTACTAGACTGAGTTATTTCTCAATTTTATAAAGTAATTATTTATTTAACTCTTAATGTATTTTTGATTTTGATATGATTGCAATCGAAAAATCATCATATCTCAAAAACTTGTATTATTATAAAGAAAGAAATTATACTTAGCAAAACTGATATTAAAGAATAAATTTTAGAAACTACTTAAATAGCTATTACAAACATAAATATTAAACAATTTTGTAAATAGAAAACACATTTAACACAAATTTTTCCCTTTAAATCACATTGTATTGTTGTTTAAATTCTTCTCTATTATATTTAAAAATACTTTTAAATTGAGTAATACTGATCAAACCAGTAACTAATTAAGTTAAAGCAAATTTAATTATAAAATATATTAAGTTTATTTAATAATTTATAAAAAGTACTAAATATTTCGTAAATTTACAACAATAAATCTTGCTAGTGCTGCAAAACAAGTATGTCGTGGTTTTAGACAATAGTTGTTTCAATACGTGATTTGTTTTGTAGTTTTTAAGTCTCAATAAGACTAATTGAAAATTTAAGAAACAATGCGTATTTTTGAATAATAGAGCAAATATGCTTATTGGCATGTTTTAATAAAATAAAACAATCATTATATTCAACACTTTCTATGCTACTTTCTTGATAAAACCTTATATTTAAAAAAAAGTATAGTAAAACACTTATAATAATAATAATAATAAGTTTATTAACTGATAAATCATTTTTATGAACAATGTACGAAAGAAGTAAACCAAAGATCACCACGTATTTCATATATATAAGAGGTGATATTTATTATTATTATAGGTACTTATTATTATTTTTATAGGTACTTAAAAGCTAATTGTACAAAACGTAAAATGCACACAGATTATATAACAATAGTTACTAATTCAAGACAAATTCTAATATAATGAAATTCAAATAATAGATCTAACTAAGTACAACTTATAATTTATAACTTAAGTTTCTTCTAAATTTGAAATTATATTTAATTATTGAATAAACGTATAAACTTTTACAAATTTACAAATTACAAAAATACAAAATGAATAATTCAAACCACATGAACCTGGCCTAATAATTTGCCATTCCCGTCATCCTACTGATTGCAATATTTTGCGCAATATTGGTGTAATGTGTTTTTATTTTGAACGTCTTATTAGACCTTGTTCTCCTATCATTTGCAGGAGTGGTAAATTATATCTGATCTAACAGTTCATTACAATCTAACACTTCCATATTTATGTTTTCAATTGTTTGCCACGTGTTTCGATCATTCACAATCAAATCAAATCAAATCATCTTTATTGGTGCTATGAACAAAATAAATGCTCTTACACAAGTCAAAAAGGTACACATATAACATAATTAAAATGCTTAGATACTAAGAGTAAAATACATTGTTAGTAGTACGGTCTAATCGCTAATGTTAAAATAAAGTTATACATCCACTCTATAATTAAATAAATTTACACAAAATGTTGACGATAGTAAATACTAAATACAAAAATGCTAAATTTTTACAAACCAAAAAGGAAAAATAATAATAAATGAAAATCCATGACTTGGCTGTAGGTTACATTATTTATAATAATACTGTATGTAAAATAATACACATACCTTTATTTTTTTTGAAATGATTAAATAAATCATTTAGTTCATAAAGCTCTAATGCTATTAACAGTTGTTTTAGTTCACGCTTGAATTGATTAAGATTCATTTGCGGAAAATACTTGGGCAGGACATATGTATAGTCTTAGCATGATATATTTTGGGGATTTCTCATATAATGTTAATGAGTGTATTGGAAAATTGTTAAGTAAATAAAAAATAGTTGTGGTCCTTATTTATATTTTCAGCTGCCTGAAAACTAGTTTTTACTTTGATAATGATTGTAAAATATTGTGTAACACGTGTCATGCAACCGAAAATTTAAAATTGGAACATAATAAAATTTTCTTACTATATATTCTGTTTGAAAGCAATTACTTTTTTACTTATTTAATATTTTATTGCATAGTACAGAGAAAATAATGTAATATATATATACAAAAGTAATTATTTCATGAATTCAATTCTCACTTAACCCGAGGTGAAACATTAACCTGTAAAATGAAACACACTTATAACTTTGTATAACACGTAATTTATTTTTGTGACTTAAGTTTCGGTAACTGCACGTACCATTTTCAAACAGAAACATACTTTCTGTTTGAAAACAGAAACATAAATTACGTGTTAGACAAACATAGTTATAAGTGTGTTTCATTTATATTCAACATGTATAACGAAGTAGAAGCCTTCAACATCAACAATATTAAACTCTAAGTAATTAATTCGATTCGTTAATTAATTTTGACGAACACATCCGCAGTTTCATGTATATTATTTATATATATATATATATATATATATATATATATATATATATATATATATATATATATATATATATTAATGTGGCAAAGTGTAATAAATTGATTTGATTTTAAAATGAGGTACTAAAACCGTCCCTTTCTTTGCGGTTATATTTCTACCCAGATATTTATATTTCAGTCTAAAGTAACGATTATGGTTTTTGATATAATCGTAATACCAAACTTAAAATTATCGATGTTATTCTTTGACATAGGCGCGTTTGATTAGAAATCATATATCTTTCGTAGTACTTTTCTGGAAAATTTTGAATTTTGTCCAAAAAGACTATTATTTATAAAGTACTCATTTTATTATCCTTTATAATAATCTCTTGTAAAATTTATATTTAACTGCTGTTGTACTTTTTGAAGGAATAGGAATACAAATAAACTTATTTTAATTGATTTATTTTTAATATTTTAATTTGATTATTAAAATTTTTCTTTTTCCTTTTCTCAAAAACTAAGATAATTATGTTTACATAATAGTTGTTCAGTTTTTAATTATTAATCGTTTTTTTCAAATATGTTTTTACTTCAGACCGATAGTCGAGTTTATTTTTAAATTCATTTTATGACTTCATATTTCATTTTTTTTTCATTTTACAAATGTTTCAGTATATTGTGGGTTCTTTGAAAAAATATTTATAATAGTATAGTTATTCAATAAACTGCTATTAATGACAAGCGAGCTGAACTCATGCTTTTTCTAAATAAATAATTGCTTCCATCATCAAAAAAATTATTTATAAATATTCTATTCGAAGAAAATTTTAGATTAAAAGCGTCAAATAAATTAAAGTTAGAAATTACTACCCTGAGCATACGTAACATTTTCCGTCGGAACGCAAGAAAGCTCGTGGGTGGATTATTCACTCGTTGGGGTTATATTATAAAAAAAAATAATTGTATTTTACCTAGTATGTTTAAAAGTACTTTGATAAATGCAATTTATTTTTTAATTAATTACAAAAAATTAATTATTAAGTAAAAAAATATTTAAAACGTAATGATCGTTAAAATGATAGGAGTTCATTCAAATATTTTAATAAAATTGGAAATGAAAAATTAAAACCTCATGCTCATGATGACACGAATTAACTTAAGATATTTCTGTTAATTTATTTTTAGTTATACGAAGATATAGATTAAATAATAATACAAGTTAGAGTTCACTTTCTTCACAATATATATCGTGACGAAAGTATACTCTAAGTTGTGTTAATATTTAACTATTTTTTTTTAATATTTTATATTAATAATTTAAAAATACATTTTTTTGTAAACGTAAGATTTTTAAATCAATTATTATTGATATATTAGTACAATTGACATTGACATACATGTCATAAAATAAATCTACGCAAATTGGACAAAAAGCTACTAGCAATGGCAAAAATATTGCCTCAATGGTAATAACAACCTGCTGATCATCATAATTTGAGTGGAAGGACATTGCCATGTGAACTTCAAGTCTTGCGAAAGTTATTATAAATGTATGTTTCTTGTATATTTTTTATAGGACTTGTAAAGTCAATAAACTTAACTAAACCAAGTCAATCATATATCTAAACGAATACTTAAACTTCATGCTAAAATTAATCGTATATATTCACTATAGATATTACATCGTCTTTTTTTAAATAATTTAAATGTACGAAACTTCTTTTAAATTTACTAGACTTTTTAAATTAATGTATACAATATTGGAAAATATAATTATAGTAAATACTATCAATAACTCATTTATACAAAAAAGGAGCAATTTCATACAATAATATGAGATTTGCAAAATATCAGGCTAAGAAATAAATATGAAAGTCCACGGAAATTCGTTCTTGAGTTACGTGAAGACGTAATTAATAAACTTGGAATAAAAACACTAAAACTTTTAGTTTGAAAAAGATTATTGTGTAATTGAAACTAGTCACGAAGTATTGTGTAAAAAATTAAAAGTAATATAAAAAAGTTAAATGTTTTTCTGTTATTCATTGAAAATGTACTACGAAGTGAACGCCTCCAAAATTCAAGACTAAAACTCTTTTTGTCACTTATTTGTGATGCAAATGTTAGTGTCTTTCTTCCACGTTTATGAAAGTCCATGTTTAATAAACAGAAAAAATATAAATGTTTAATTGTGAAGGCCATTACTTTGTGGTACACTCACGTTTAATTTTAAATAAAGTGGTAAAACAAAGAAATCGTGTCCCCTTCTTCATTATAAAATATATAACGACTCTTTTGAACTTGATTAATTCCATGACTTTTTTACCAATACTTATTAACGTTTTGCCTAATACACTAAGGAATACAATGGATTCAAATTCAAAATTTTAATTGGCTTGTACAATGGTCAGAAACATGGCACTGATTATGAAATTTTATTCCGGATGACAGAAAAAGAGGAATATTTAAAATTGGTCTTGCAAAAGGGTAAACTTCAAGGGGTTGTTCTTATTGGCGATACAGACTTGGAAGAAAAGTGTGAAAATTTAATTCTTAGCCAAATTGACTTATCTCAGTATACAGAAGATTTGCTTAATCCCTTTGATTAAATTGTGTACAATTTGTTAAAATCTTATAAAACAATATTTAAAATCAAACAAATTGCTTTATAATAAATAAAACCAGTAACAATTAATTCAGAATCACAATCGATTCAATAAAACCAAAATAAAGTAAGGATATCTATGATTTAAATGCTACTATTATTAACAAAATTAAGATTATCTTTCTATTTATAGTATAGCAACTACAAAATTGTTTGAAAAATGTATCAAAAAGCAAATTGCAAAAATATCTTAGTCGATAGGCAGTTAGAATGAATTGCAGTATCACTAAAGTAAAGCTATTGCTGATTATTTGAGAAAGTATCCAAAAGCTTAGATAAAGGAAACTTGATTGTAGCGCTATTTGTGTGAACTATTCAAAGCTTTAAACTAGGATTAATTAATAAAAATCTATTAAAGTCCTTTACGTTGTAGAAAATTAACTAATAATTAGAAAAACACGAAAACATTTAGTAAATCTACAACAAATTAGTTTTAATAAGACTAATTTGTTGTATATTTATTTATTAAGACTAATTTGTTGTAGATTTACGAAATGTTTTCGTGTTTTTCTATTTATTAGTTTTAACTAATTGGTGGGGAAATTAAAATTATGCACCTTATCTGCAGAAACAGTAGATTTTTGATTATGGGTTTCGGGAAGTGTATAATGAATATAAATATTACTATTGTACCCTTGTTTTACACTTTACATTCTAATGCTTAGATGTATACCATATATTTCGAGTGCTAGTTCTTATTGATAATGAGTACCTAGTATTCGATATAATATATTTAAGCATTAAAAAATAAAGTGTGAGTAAAGGATACAACATGGTTATTTATAAACAGGAAGCAGATCTCTGTAAATATTAAATTGTCTAACACAGCAGATATAATATACGGTATCCCACAAGGATCTGATAAACTTTTAACGAAGAGAAAACAGAAACGGTGATCTTTACTTTAAAACATAATCACAATTTAAATAATTCATTAAGCTCCTAGATATACTCATCTAACATAAATGATTTTCGCTATTCGTTAGAATTTTCAATAATCTGGCAATATCATGATTGGTTTTATAGGAAAGCCAAATAACTGAACATTGTAAAATACAAATTCTATAGGTGGGTTTCTATAGAAACATTGTGGGAATAGTCTCCATAAAAGTGTTATAGTTTTCTATTTTCCTCGGTTTGTCTATTTTATTATACATTGCATCCAAATATAGAGCCAATCTACACTTAGTGAAATTGGAACTGGAATTAATTATAATCAATTAACACCCTTTGTTAAAGATTTACTTCTTACATTACATAACGTGCGGATAAAAAAATATTCCTGCAGTAATAAATCTTGTTCATTCGACGATTTTTTGAACAGTTAACTACACTATACGATTTGTATCTAAGGATAATGGTTTAATTTATATTGACTTTAAAATTTTCATTATTTTGAGTTTATAATTATTGAATGGAGGAGGCAGATACTTGATGAACTCTATTTGAAAAAAAAAACACAAATAAAACACAGGGTTTAGGCAATCTCTATTTAATGTTCACCAGGCAGATGAATATGTTCAACATTAAATAGTCAAATCCTAAATCGCGTAAAAAAGTAATTATGGAGTCTTTCACTGCATCATACATTTTGATAATTCAAAATAAAACAATTAACTGTGTTGGTATCATTTTTTTATTTACACTTATAGCTATATTTCCGACAACTTCAGCTTGTCATTATCAATAATGACAAGCTAAATCATGTGTTTTGTCTGTGATTTTTATAATAACTATTTCATAAATTAGATATTAATTAAATAATGACAATTCTGAATTCAAAAACCAACAGTATTCTAAGAATTTCAACTGATCTTATTTCTTCCACCAATAATATCTTAAATACCAGATAAATTATGCAAGAAAATCCTTCGGTTGGAGGTACAATGCACACACCTTTCTGAAAACCAAACGCAATTTGCCGATTCGTCCCGCAGTCTCCGCAACAATTTAAACTGGTTCAACTCTCTCGACAAAAGTGCGGCAAGTTTACCCCTAAACCCATAAAATTGCGTGACTCTTACCTCCGATCTATTCAAATCGCTTCTGCGAACCGTCCGGGACGAACTCTTTTGTTGGCGAATTAACGCAAGGTATTCGCAAAACGGAGCAGATTACCTTTAGACCAGTTTCAAGGTTTATCCCTTTTCACGTTTGGCGACCAGATAAGGCAAGACTGCGGACCACCAAAAATTCAATGCGAAAAATGTAACCCTATTTGTCTAAGTATCGCATTTGTATAATCTTTGGTTTGAATTTTGTGAGTTAGGTGAAGATAAACTTGATTAATTAATAAAGCACTAAAAACCTTCCTTCACAAATTTTATTTAAATTCACAGATATATATTTCGGACACAAAGTAACCATTAAAACATTGGTAATGGTCACTTTGTGTCCGAAATATATATCTGTGAATTTAAATAAAATTTGTGAAGAAATGTTTTTAGAGTTTGATTAATATATATATATAATCTTTACTTTATATTTTTATTATAAAAAAGTCCTGAATAAAGAGAATGGTTGCGACCGTTGCTATGTGGTTATATTTGCTTACACTGAATTGAATAATTGACTATGTAACTTAAATATTATTTGTGGTTAAAACCTAGTGAATTTTTCAATTCAGAACAAAAAGTCCTGAGGTATTTTTTAGTAAAAAATATGTCGCCTAATTATTCTCTTGAAAATTATATGAAATTTTCCATATTCACGAAGATGAGTAGAAACAAACAGAAAATACATTTCTAGGTGTGTTTACCCACATTTTACTAAAAGCTTAAATGAAACTTTTATTTGAAAATCTCTTTAAGTTTGGTGAATAAGGTAACTTAAAAACTGCAGGATTATATGTCATAATATAAATAAAAACTGTAGTTTGGACGAAGCTAGTTACATTGGTTACTTTGTTTTGTAGTCAGAGATGTTGGTGTACCATACTCTGGCCCAGTTGTTCACCGATCAAATAGAAAGCTAGTTTTCATGGCTAAAAACTATTTTTTTTGCTGACAACTTGACAACTGATATTAGTCGAAATTTGTTCTTTTCCCAGACTTTCCTGGGAAACACTTCTTCCCTCTAAGGGGACTATAAAAAATGGGACTTTATTATTTTCTGCAATTATTTCTAATAAAATCAAGAATATAAAAATTATTATGTCCTTCAAAATATTAAAAAGTTGATATGTTATAAAAAAATGTCTTCCTCTAACATTTTAAAATTTTCTTTTAATTCTTTTTGTTTTAAAATAAAAATTTATATTGTTTTAAAAGATCAAGAAAAGCAAAAAGGACTTTAAAGTAAATTTTTTTGAATATATGACATTTGTCATCTGCCCGATTAAGCCATTGTATCGCGAAACAATTTTCGCTATGTTCCGACATAAAAAACTGTCTAAATTCTCAACCAGGGCGTTTCAGTTACTACGTACATAATAGAATTTCATCAAAAAACATCCTCCTCAATCCAAAATTTTCGAATAATAAAGCCTTAAATTTAAAATATAAGCAACAGGAAAAGTTAAATGTTTGGGTAGACCTTTTTACAAGAACTAGAGACCCAATAACAAACTAGATTGGTACAGTGTTCTGAGGGAGAATTACAAAAGAGGAAAGAAATCATCCACACTGTTACACTGCATGACATTGATGCAATAACCAGCAGAACTCATGGCTTTCTGGCCCTGTTTTCTGGAGATACTGGTGAAATCAAGCATGAGGTCTGTGAACAAATCAGTGAGAAAGTGGCCGAGTGAAGAGAGGAAGGCAAAGCTGAGATAATTCCTGGTCACTTGTTTCAATTGTTTCGCTACACTGTGGCTTCTTCAATTGTTGCGTTTAAAAAGAGCAATAATAAAGTGTTTTTATTTCAAGAACCAAACTAGTGAATATGAATTTTCAACATATAACAGCCTCATCAGTTATAGTTGTTATAATTCCTGGTGTTCTATTTATTGATGAAGCCCACTTGTTAGATATTGAATGCTTTTCATTCCTGAATCGAACGTTAGAGAACGAGATGGCGCCAATTGTAATCATGGCAACAAACAGAAGAGTTACGAGAATTAGATGTACAACTTACAAATCACCATATGGAATTCCTCTGGACCTTTTTGATAGGATGATTATTATTCACACCACATCCTATGAGGAGAAAGAACTAAGAGAACTTTTAAGTATTCCTTATGAAGAAGAAGATTGCCAAATATCAGACGACGCTCTAACAGTAATTACAAAGATTGCCCTGGAAACGTCCCTGCATTACAGCATTCAGCTCATTACTACATCCAGCCTGATTGCAGGGAAAAGGAAGACTCCCAAAGTTGAAGTCGAAGATATAAAACGTGCCTATGAATTATTCTTCCAAGAAGGAAGATCTGTCCAACTTTTGAAGAAATACTAACACGAATTTATGTTCAATAAAAATGATGATTTGGAAATGGATCTGAATTAAGTAAAGGACAGTAATTAATGTATACACTTTATTATTTTAATGTATTACTTATCAATTCCTCAATAAAACGTTTGAGCTTAATATCCTTAGAAATTTTTAGATAAAGCAGCCTTGAGCAGTAATACATAAAGGCATTTTTTAAAATTTAAGAGACCTCAGAAGAGATATTTCCGTTGAAAAATCTTTCTCCAAAAATTACAGAAATCATACAAGGAAAACAACAATTTTGAGGGAGATAATGCGCAAAATAAAAACTAAATGTTATACAAATTCTGAACTTTTGTTTGATCAAAAATTCGCTGTTTAAAGCATGTGTTGTCCAATTCATTCGCAAATAATTAAGCTTCTAACTAGACTTAAACTTTCCCCTAAACCTCAACAAAATCAAAACCTGATTTGACATTTCGAATTACTCACACTATTGCACCATTAACTAAAACCCCTAGCATATACGCAGATGTTTTGGTGAAGATGCCTTGCTAGGAGGTATCTTATGTCCAAATCCGACTATCCAAGTGATGGAACGATCAGTTTTAAAACCCTTACCACATATAGATGTTTATCTTGTATTATTCTTACTTTAACATCTCCAACATTATTGATTAGTATGGCGTAGAAAGTAATCTCCAACCTTTGTGGTAGCGATGACTTTATTGTTACCGATAATATAGATAGCTGATTAGATATACACAGCCATCCAACAAAGCCATCCACTTCATAAATTTTTTGTATTTTGCATATGGTTGAGCTGTAAGTGTAGATTTTTAAAAGTAATTGTTTGAACTATAATATTTTTTATATTTAAAAACTATCATAAATTTTTTTGAGTTGGATTTTTAGGTAATCATTTTAAGAATTCTTGCTCAAACCAGGCCTGGAAGGAAATTTTAAGGAAACTAATTTTTGCCAGAATCTTCAAGTTAGTAACAACGCTACTTGTAAAAGTTAAAACGATTTCGGCAACTTGAGTTATTTTAGATAATATTTTTTTCGCAAATTACAAGAGGTGTGAAGGATCGATGAATGGAAAATTATAAATATTAAAATGAACATTTAAATTTATTAATAGAGTATTGGGAAAGCGTTTTATATTTAGGTAAAAGTTCTTGATATAGTTTTGAAACTATATAATTTATTAATATAAAATATAACATTAAATTGGACATGATAAAATGCTTATGTTTCCAAATTATACCTACAGATACCTAGGTAACATATTAGGCATTAACTTTCCTCTAAACCTGTCCAATTTTCAAAGAAAATAAAAGCCAAAAACATGATTTTGTACTTCGAGTTCCTCAAATGCACACGAAGGCATCTTAAACTAAACATCTGCGTATGTGTCAACATTCCTTCAATTTTTCTTATCGAAATTTGAACATCTAGGATACCGAAAGATGAGCGCCAAAAATTCAAACTAATGCAAAAGACCTTCTTATCCCACTATATAACTTGTACATGAAACTAAACTATAAATTAAAAAAAAAAAACACCCTTAAAACAAACCAAACCTTACAAAATACTTCTAAATACCGAAAATCAGTTTAAAAAAAAATGAATGAACTATTCAAGTCAATATCTTCAATTATACCGTAGCTTGTAAGAATATATTATTTTTGGTAAAGGACTGGTGGGCTGTCAGTTTGTGTTTGATCAACCATCACAATTTCTAGTGAGAATGTTACTACCCCCTTATTTATAAGAGCTCTCTAGATGCCCTTTCGTAATATAGATATGGTTTCCGTCAAAAAATGTCGTCGTTTGGGGATGGTAAATATATTGGAAGGAATGCAAACTTCGTCGAGAAACTCCATCGTAAAATCCTGATGTGGCAAGAGATTTACAACCTAAAAATATACCCGCACTTTCTAAAGTTAAACTTAAAGAAGTCATTTTTGTAGGCCCTGAAATTCGAGTTCTTTTGTAGAAGTCATAGACGGTTTCCTTGGAAACAACAAGTCTCCAAACTACAAATAAATTGTAGCCAACATGGTCGAAAACTATAAAAAAAAAACTGGGATGCAATATGAGCGTCAAAACTTCATTTTCTGAATTCCCACGTTCACTCTTTTCCCATAAATCTTGGATCTATCAGCGAGGAACAGGGAAAGAGGTTCCATCAAGGCATAAAAGAGATGAAGGGACGTTACTAAGGAAGATGGGATATTAGAATGATGGCTGATTACTGCTGGACCTTGAAGAGAGACTCGCTCACAAAAAGAATTTTGGTATCAAAAGAAATTGCATTGTACGGGAAAGAATAACGCTACAGAATATGCTGACGTAGATTTTTTCAGAGCTATTGATGCTATTAACCAAGAACCCACATTAAACAATATAAAGTTTGCAACAAAAGAACCTACCTCTAAAATCGATGTAAATACTTTAAAACAGAATATCAATCAGAAAAATTGCTACAAATCTATACTTCAGCTTAAAATGTTAATGAGGAAAATGCACCTTTAAAAGTGGTAGAGATAGAAAAACCCAAATCTAGTTATAAACGAATACGAAGATGTTCTTAATATAGCTAAAATGGTAACTAAAAGTGATTAATTGTTTAACGTATGAGAAGTGTAATGACGCTGAAATGAAAATTGAAAATAAAGCTCAAAATGAGTTTAGCGGAAAGAATTTCAGAAGATTTTCGACTTATACCGAAAGAAATATTATGAATCTACTTAGAATGATGGCTGATTACTGCTGGACCTGGAAGAGGGACCCGCTCACAAAAATTCATAAAAAGAATTTTGTTATCAAGAGAAATTGCATTGTACGGGAAAAGAATAACGCTACAGAATATGCTGATGTAGATTTTTTCAGAACTATTGATGCTATTAACCAAGAACCCACATTAAACAATATAAGGTTTGCAACAAAAGAACCTACCTCTAAAATCGTGGAAAATGCTTCAGTAATACTCATCACAATTACAATAGTTATGAACAATTTGTAGAATTTACAAGGAAATTGATTTTAAAGCATCAATACCATTTACCACCTATAAAGGACACAGGAATTTTTGGAAATGTTAGTTATCCGGCTTCGAAGTTTTTCCAAAAATGCAACTACTCAGAAAAATGCAAAAGTCGAGAAGAGGAGAATGCTTGCGCAAAAATGAATGATACGACCAATGTTATTCCTGATAAATGGGCTTCTTAAAGTGACGGGGATGTTTCAGATAGGATAGATAATATTTGCTACACGCGAATTACTGATTTGCACACAAAAGATAGCCCATTTGCAATAAAATGCAAATAGAAAAGAAAAACGACAAAACAAAGAAAATGTGCAAAAGGGGATTAGAGATAAAGAAAATTTTGAATAAATGGATTAATAGGTCTACGGAAAACCCAGGAGTTGATAACATTGGTATTTGGGGTGATGTTGTTTGGAAGTTTTATTGTGAAACCTTTTTTTAAAGTTTTTTTGTGGAATTGCTATTTAGAAGTTGGAAACAATTTTGGGAAAGCGTTTAATAGAATTTTCTACATGGTTGGATTATTAAAGTTGATAAACTTAATGCTTGTTGCGCTACACTCTTGATGAAAACAGATATTAATATTAGGTGGAGAGTAACACTTGTTTTGTTCCATAATGTTTTTATTCTTAGTTGCCTGACACGTTTTCGGTCTGCGAAGAACAAAACAAGTGTTACTCTCCACCTAATATATTAAAGTTGAGTTTTCTGATTGTTTTCTATAAGTCAGGTTTAGAAAATAATTAATTAATTCCTTAAGTTATAGCCCTCAGTTATATTACAGCTTGTAAAAATTATAAAATGTTTGAAAACGGATTGGTGTTGATTAGTCTACATATTTTAGTTAGTAAAGTTGGGTTAGAATAAAAAAAAAGTTTTCTCTCTAATGACTGAAGTGTTGATAGAAGAGTTATTTTAGGTCTATTTAACTCATAATTATTGAAATCTAATTTAGGTATCAGCCTGAGATTTTTAAGACATTATATACATACTGGATGTTATTTTTTGATCTATCTTTATAGTTAGATATTAGGGACTATTTAAAGGATAATAATTTTGATGATTGAAATCTTAGGATGAATCGAAATTATGAATTATGACTTGTCAGCAATAAAGTTAGTTATTATTTGTGAAACCAGACTTATTAGGAACTTATTAACTATTATAACCAATAATAGAATTTCAGCTTGCAAGCTCTCTACCAATAAAATAGATTTTATTTTAAAAATCAGTTAAAGGAACACAATTTTGGAAGGACTTCTTAAATCCTGGCCATCAACCGCAGCTTGACAAAAGTGTACCAGGTATTTAAGGTGAAATTTGTTATAGATTAAAGAAAGTGTTTAGTAAATAAATTGTTATAAATTAAAGAAAGTGTTTAGTAAATAAATTATTATAAATATTAAAAAATGAAGTGAAATAGTTGAAATAACGGAAAATTTCATAAGTTATTTTTGAACAAACGGGCTTTGCCACTATTCAAAGAGTTTTGCTCATGACATCATCAACATCGGTGGCGAATTTTCACAAATCCACTTATCCATCCATCGTCCCATTTAATGATTCATAATGAACTCAATAAATTATCTATTTATTTGACCTATCACAGTAAACTGCATATAGTTCTAGCGTACTCTTGACGTACCTCACAAAACTAACTAGCGTTCTCCTGGCCCTCCATAACAAATTATATTTAATTGAGTCAGCGTCACTTTGAAATGCTGCTTAAAACTATTGTTTTAGCTAGTATAACCTTCATTGATATTAATGCATACTTTATTAAGGTTAAAGTTTAAAGACCTTAATAATGTATGCATTAACATTACTCAAAGTTACATTAGCGAAAACAATAGTTTTATAGAGCAGGTTAAAGTTACGCAGAATCAATTAAATATAATTTGTTGTGATAGGTCAGAAGAACGCTCGTTGGATTTGTGAGGTAGGTCAGGAGACGCTAGAACAATATGTAGTGATATAGAGAACATTATGTTATGAGTACGTTATTTTAATATTTAATATAGGTGAAGGTCAGGAATACGCTAGTACAAGTTCATGAGAAAAGGGCAGAATATATCTCTAAGAAAAACGGGGTTCATTTTGATTTTTAAATTGAATAAGAATTATGAAAAAAATTGAAATGAATATTTAAATATATTGTTAAACAAAAACTATTTATTTTCAAGGAAATACTTGTCTAATCTGATCTTCTGATTTGGAATAAATTCAATATGTTTTAAAAAGAAAAAATATTTTCTAAAACGAATATACCGTTCTATTTAAAGTGATGAACTTGCTCACGCTGAAATCATTAGACTTTTTACATCAAAAATAGTACTGTTAGACAGGAAACAATTTGCAAAACATTTGATTAGCTTTGTTAGTGCTAAATCTTGAAAATAGTAATAATATAAATTGCAACATATACAAAATAAAGTGAATGTAACTATTATAACTTTTAAAAACAAGATGCTTCCAGGTCACATTTAAATTAAAGTTTCAGCCTGACGTAATATCTATTTCTGCATCGGTACCATCCACTGAAAATAAAAAAAAATAAAAAAAAACTTGCATCTCATCGTTATTACGGCGCAAAAACATCTGAGCTTTCTCAGAGATAAATGTCACCATCCTCGCTGTATAATAGTGCAGCCTTGTTCTTCGAGTTGTATTTTTGAAATAATTAAAGGTGAACGTGTGTCCGTTCTCGCCTTTATTTTACAATTAAATTAATTAATGCGCGCGTTACTTTTATCTTGGCCGTGCGGCGTTGTTACGTTTTTTTTTTCGCGTTCGCTCGTTTGAAAGTGTAATTAATCTAATTCGTAATTAAGCGGGCGAACGATAATCTTTTGTTTTAACGTAATTGCATAATGTAATTACGATGTTTTTTTCTGTGTGTGTGTGCCGGTTGTGTAAACATTTTTGTAGTAATTAATTACAATTGATAAGGAGGTCTGGAACCGAAAAAAGAAATCACGCTGCTATAAATAAACATTATTTATAATGAGAGGTATGTAGGTTCATTGTTGTGTGTTATTTCTCAATTTGTACGCTTTTGTTATTAATTTATAATCAGATTTGTACTTTTAAAATTATTAATAATAATTAATTTTCTTGTTAGTTGCCGATTTATTGAGATTAAATTTTTGATGATGGTTTTGATAAATTGTAATTGTAGACGTCGGTGTTCAATTTAAGGTCCGGTGATCATTTGAAGTGTGACGGCGGCGTTAAGCTCAAAAATCGTCGGGCAAACAGTGGACAGGATGAAAAGTGCTGATACGTCCGTAAATATTGAAATTGAACAGTTCGAAAATTTATGGATCCTCGCCATAAACAACTGAATCGTTGTGAAATACTGATTTATTTATGCGCGTAAAATGTATAAAACGGACGCCCCGGCGACACGTTTCGACGTTTTGATGTGCCGTCACTGTCCGTCGGACGTCAATTATGTCCGAATTTGCGTACGGCCACAATCGGCATTATGATTTAGGTGACGCGATTATCAATTGAATGCCGAATTTAATAATTCATATATTTTTTCTGCCCCAAAAAGCAAAGTAATAAATATATTTTAGGGACAATATTGTTTTTGACATTAAATGACGTTTAATGTATAAAAAGGGACAGAAAGAAAGAAAGAAAAAATAATACATTATGTATTATAACACTTATATAGTAAATATGAATAAAAAATAAAGATGCTTTAAATGACTTTCAAATGACTAGCTCAATTTGATAGAGATTTATAATCAAGAGTGCTTACATTCCTGAATAGAACGCATGTACAGAACGAACCAAGTCCACAACAGTTATATGTAATAATGCTTGCAGAGTATCCCCTAAATAGTATATTTAATTTAATAAGAAAATCTCTAATTAGTTCAGGAAGTGATGATGATGCTGAAGAATCAGTTAGAGATATAATACCGATTCTCTCATAGAAAATGGATCTTGATAAAGATGAAAAGATTTTCTATAACGACTATAAACAGAATGTCTTCAATGAGCCAATGCTTCTAGAGAGTTTTGGGCAATGTCTACCTTCACGAATTGCTATACAAACTTTTCCCAGTACATTAATTGAAGAATATAAAAATGTAACCATGTAATTATAAAATAATTAATTCATTCATAAAGTCACACTTGTCTAAAGCGGTAATAATATCGTATTCTTATTGAACACAATTGATCTAATTAATATTGAGAATTATTAAATTAATTAAAAAGATTATTATTGCATGATGTTTTAGTGCTTTAAAGGTGAAATCATGTTTCTGAAGTCGTTCGAAACAAGAATATCGTTTTTGTACTAAAAAATCCTGGAAGGACTGGAGTATTATTATAACCTGGTTTTGACAATAAGAATGTCCGTTTTGACAGGGTTGAGCCAATGTAAGTATGATTGGTGAAGTTCTTTCAACAATAAGACAGACAAATTTATTCGACTTCATTTAAGTCATCCGAACGACTGATTTAAACTATGATTTCTGAGATGGATGAACAGAAAAGTTTCCGAGAAGCGATGACATCAGCAATCACGCTGTAAGATGGTTAAGAAGATGCAGTTTTTGGAGGAGAACTCGGTTTGGCCTCTTTTCGTATTATAAGTTGGTTGCGTGTATCCAATGGATAGGGGTGTAGAATTTTTTGATACCTTGAAGGAGGAAATTCAATATTTGTCCGTAGAGGGCCGTAAATTACCGTTCGATGTCGAATCGACGTTTTTGAATAAATTTTTGGAAAAAGAAATTTATATATAAGCAGCAAACACATGTCTTTGTCTGCAAACGTAGAAAGAGTTTATATAATAAATTTAAAAATACGAAAACATTTCGTGAATCTACAACAATGAGTCCTACTAAGACTACAAAACAAATTAATTTGAAACAACTACTTCTCTAGCTAGAGTTTATATAATAAATTTAAAAATACGAAAACATTTCGTGAACCTGTAGATTATTTAATTTACTACAACGAACTAAAGGATTTTAATACATTTTATTATTCAAGAGTTTATATAGTCATGAACAATCGCCCTGGATCTGGAATAGCACGTTTACTTCAGAATGACCTAAAGTTTAATTTAGTTTAGTTTAGTTTATTGCTTCACAAGATCTATTAAAAAAATAGAAATTGAAGGCTGAATTCACGACTTTGGTGTTCTTCCACACGACCGATTATGCAGCTGATGATAATATCCATCAGACGACTGCAGCTATTGAGGTAACATTTTTGCCTTTTTTGGCATATTTAGGTCCAATTTTTGGTGACCAAATTAATGTACATACGTAAGTTGAAGGACATGCTTGTTCTTATAAACCTCGCTTCGTTGTTTGCAGCTATAATCAACGCTTTGGTGTAGATTACACGAAAACCTTTGTGAGGTATTGATTATTGAGTAGAGGACCTTGACGTGGAATTACGTTCTCTAATTCACTTCAGAACGAGAAAATTGCATGCAGCAAACATACTATAATTTTATCGATGATAGCAAACTTACATAGAGTTTATATGATCTTGGATAATTAAACAATAACTGGAGCCGAATAATTTGGAACTTTAATGGCCAATGGTGTGACTGTCCTAGCCTTTTCTTTACCAGAAATGCTGGTTTTGAAGAGTCTCTAGTACCCAACTCATTTGGTTATAATTCTTTCATAATCTAAATAATGTATTTAATGTTAATTCTGTTGGATAATTTTTTTTCAAAAAATGGAGCTATGAGGGGGGCCAGGTCAAACACTGTTTGAAAAAAAAATTACATTCTTTTTTAAATTATTTTACCATTATTTAATTTGAAAAAGAAGTACTCAATCGCTATTTTTGAGTACTTTACGTCTTTGTAGGGGGGGGGGTAGTATTTGGGCTGGCTGAGAAAAAAACAACCTTGTAAGGTTGTGAGTAAGTCTTAAGTAATAATAACAGTTAATTACGTGACGATTTTCGCAATTTAATTGACAAAAAACTTTTACATTTGTAGCGCCATCTCTCGACCAATAAAAAAATGTTTCGGATAAAACTTACATACTTTTTAACCGTCTATTAGAATCTGCAATAAAAAATAGGGGTTTCCATTTAAAATTTTAAAGTTGCCCCCTGTTCCCGCCCCCCTTGGGGGGCTGGGGGGCAAAGTCAACGCATCAGATGTCCCCCTCAGAACCATTAACTTTTCATTTGGGACACTTTTTGATTCAATGCAAAGTTTCAGAATTATCGCTACTGGCGGATTAAAATGGGACACCCTATATATATTTATGTGATATACAGGGTGAGTTTTTTTCGATGTTCTCTATGGGGATCTCGGAAACTATAAGAGATAGAGAAACGGTTAAATAGGGAAAGAAGTGTAGATTTACGAGACGAATAAAATTCCACTTTCAAAGTTTTCAAAAAAGTCAAGGGTAACTAGATATTTTGAAAAAAGTAAAAAGTGTCAATTTTTTCAAATCAATATATCTCGGTTATTATAACAGATAGAAAAAAACTGTAAAGGACAAAGTTTTAGATAATTTTATGCAGATTAATAAAAAATAATCAGAAAGTTTTTATCGCCATTATTTTCCGAGATATGACGCAAACTTACATTTTTTTAAATGGAAACCATAGTTGGCTGTGACCTCATTCAAAAGGTAATTTTTTTCTCTTTAATCCAATATGGCATACGACATAGTTATTTCTAGAAATGAGTGAGTTATAGTCATTTTAAATTTCATTATAAATAAAAAATGGGTAGCCATGAAAAAGATGAAAGTAAAACAATTGCAGTTGTTTATAATAATAGCAATATTGTAATTATTAGTTCTACAAAGTTAAATAAAAATGAAAAACCAGCATAAGAATAATAATTTTGTAATTATCATATGGCCTTATGTATGTGGTATAAACCCATTTGTCAAGAGGATAATACAATTTCTTACAAAAATATTTTGAACAGATGAATAGCGATTCACTAATTGTGGTATTTTTAATCGCCACAATGAACATAGATGAACTTAAGAGAATCCACGATAAGTTTCACAGAGAAAACTACAAATTAAATTTGGGTTTAATCCATGGTGTGTTTGGATTAATAATTCTCGGTCCATATATTTTTGAAAGCTCACTAAGTGAAACTAATTACTTTCATTTTCTTCAGAAAACATTTGAAGATACGCTCGATTGTTTAAATTTATCATTACAAGCAAGATTAAAATGGTTCCAATATGATGGTGCTCCACCTCATAACATGTTGGCTTTACAAATTATTTAAATGATGCTTTTCCTAATTCATAAGTGGGAAGAAATAAACCAATCCCAGGGCCACCTAGATCTCCCGATCTGCGCGATTTAGAATTCTTTTCTGTGGGGTTATGTAAAAAACAAAGTATATGAAAAATCATATCAATTTGTGGAGGATCATAAACTAGTTGTTATTGAAACATTTAATTCAATATACATGAGAATAGTCAAAAAGCCATAAACTCAATTTTAAAAAGATATAATTTATGTCATAATAGTATTAATAGTGGACTCTTTGACCATATTTTTTTAATATTAAAATTTCTCTGCCATTGATATATTGATAATTACAGAATTACTTTATGCAGTTGTTTCATTTTGGTTTATCTCTGTAAAACTAATAATTACAATATTGCTAATATTATAAACAACTGCAATTGTTTTACTTTCATCTTTTTCATGGCTACCCATTTTTTATTTATAATAAAATTTAAAATGACTATAACTCATTCATTTTTAGAAATAACTTTGTCATATGCCATATTGGATTAAAGAGAAAAAAATACCTTTTGAATGAGGTCACAGCCAACTATGGTTTCCATTTAAAAAAATGTAAGTTTGCGTCATATCTCAGAAAATAATGGCGATAAAAATTTTCTGATTATTTTTTATTAATCTGCATAAAATTATCTAAAACTTTGTCCTTTACAGTTTTTTTCTATCTGTTATAATAACCGAGATATATTGATTTGAAAAAATTGACACTTTTTACTTTTTTCAAAATATCTAGTTACCCTTGACTTTTTTGAAAACTTTGAAAGTGGAATTTTATTCGTCTCGTAAATCTACACTTCTTTCCCCATTTAACCGTTTCTCTATCTCTTATAGTTTCCGAGATCCCCATAGAGAACATCGAAAAAAACTCACCCTGTATGTTTTAGTTTATTCTAACAATTTGATTTTTTTTCGAAATTGTGTTCGATTCTTTTGCTGTTTTTGCTTTTCAAAGTTTGTTTTGAATGTATGATTATGCGTAGAGTGTGCCAATGTGACAATTACCGCTAATTAAGCGAATTCGGCAGAGGTCGAGTCGTTGGTTTGCCCGGAGGTAGTTTTTCGATTGGAGAAACTGCTAATACACTTAACTGAAATCAATTCACCGTTAAGCGCTGCTATCAGATATGTGGCTAGAGAGGCCAGGAACACCCTAGAATAGAAACCGGGGAACAAAGAAGAACAAATGAGGTTTTAAATCGCCATCTTCAACTTATGAAAACAAGAGGCCGATTTTCTGGTACCGGATCAATTGTCGATCTATGGTTAGCTAACTAAGGTCATCCTATAACTCTTCGAATGGTTTACCGTCAGACAAAGATGTGGGGAATGTAGCAACTAGGAATTTTCTGTTAGATTGCTGTGCATCAAACTGTATGGATTATAATATGGAAGTTCGTGTTACCTGGTATTTATCAGAGGCATTATTAACGCTCAGCGATATGTGGATGAGGTTATAGAACCCCATATTTTTCTGTTTCTGAAGCAGTTGTATGACTCACTTTCTCATCAATATAGTCCTCAATCCTCATATTCCAAGAGTTTCCATGGACCGATTTACGGAAGATAATATCAATATCTTGTCCTAACCACCCCGATCTCCTTATCTTTCGCCCATTGGGCATTATGGGAAAAAGACTAACAACTCTGAGCAGACGCTGCAAGCTCTTCAGCACAAATTACAGTTTGCTTTGAATACAATTCAAGAGATTATCGACGAAGGTGTGTGTTACCAATATGGGCGGATCATCCTACTATTAATAAGTAATATGTTTATTTAAGTTCTATTTCTTGCAAATTTTATTCTATTGCTATCTATTAATAGTTAATAGTTTGTGCCAAGATTGATAAAAAAATTCTTACCTCTTCTTGTTTCTGTGATCTTTAAAGCAAGG
Organism: Ontholestes murinus; assembly: GCA_963969525.1. Lineage (NCBI taxonomy): Eukaryota > Metazoa > Arthropoda > Insecta > Coleoptera > Staphylinidae > Ontholestes > Ontholestes murinus. Next base: position 57,521,193 of record OZ018392.1, on the reverse strand, counting down.
TTTGGCTAATGTAAATAGATGGAATTTAAGATGCTCACTAATTGTTATGCTTCTTTCCTAATTTAGAGAATAAAGGTATATTTCCTAAAGAGTAATTTGTTTTTAATAATAGTTTATTCATAATACTATGGCCATTGATAAATTCAAAAAGCTCACAAGACCAGGGTCAACCTTTCCAAAATGGTCATTAGGCCTCCATTGACCATTGAAGCTCATATATGGGGCTATTACTACCCTCTCAGATCCCGAGATTGTAACGTCAACAAAACGTTGCTTCGCCTTACATGCGGAACTTTCAAATTCACCATGAGACCCGAGTGTGATGGAGTTCATCCGAGCTTTTTATGATAAATTTGATAACGATCCATCCTCTGATATCAATTTCCCTAAATACAACATCGATAAAAATCATCGAAGGCCCCAAAATGTTCTAATTGGCACTCAATTAAACCAGAATTCCCAATTAACCAACGTGAACTGATCCTGTTCGAGGAGAGCGTTACGCAGGACGATCGTTCTTTACAATATTTCATTTAGCGAAGTCAATAACTAGAAAAATCCTTTGGCATTGAACCAGTCCCTCAAAAATCCCTGGAGGATCCGTCACTACCCTACTAAAAGGATGTCAATGGTGAATTTCTTCTCCTTGTATCAAAAAAAGTTTCCCCTTCTCCAACTGCACTACGCCGATGTGATCCAAAATAGATCAAAACTGGTCCGTGGCTATTGTTAACTGGGAACAATAATAAATCAAACTTATCAAATTTGCATTGAAGGTTTTTTCTATATTTGGATAAAATTGTACGATGGATATTAAGTGAAATTTTGAAAATACCGTTAATAATTTTAATTATTTTAATCTAAATGTCACATAATTCTCAGAGTTCCTAGTCTTTTGCAAAATTTCTAAAAAACTATGAAAAATAGCTATTCAAAGATATGTTAATTTTAGGTATCTTACAAATTTAAACATATATTATCCGCATAGATTATGTAAAAGTATGTGAAATGAATAACTGTAAATAAAAATGTTCCATACAAACAAGTTTCCATAATTAGTATTAAACCTTTATTTATAGATGGCCTAAAATTAATATATCTTTGACAAGCTATTTTCCATACTTTTTTTCAGAAATTTTGCGCAAGACATTTAGATTAAAATCATTAAAATTATTAAATTATTAACGGTATTTTCAATATTTCACTTAATATCACATCGTAAAATTTTATTCAAATATAGAAAAAATCTTCGATGCAGTATATATCTTATTTGATAAGTTTGATTAAATATTTTTCCCTATCAACAACAGCCACGGACAGGTTTCGATCTATTTTGGATCTCATCAGCATAGTGCAGTTGGAGACGGTGAAACTTCTTTTTTATGCAAGTAGAAGAAATCCAAAATGGACATCCTCTTAGTAGGGTAGTGTCGGACTCTTTCCGACTAAATCCTCTCCTCCGGGGATATATTATTGGGGGACTAGTTCAATTCAAAAGGCATCTCTATTCATTGACTTCTCTAAATGAAATAATCTAAAGAAAGATCGTCCTGCGTAACGCTCTCCTCGAACAGGAGCAGTGTCACCGAGCGGTTCACTGTAGATGGGGAATTCTGGTTTAGAGTACCAATTATAACATTTTGATCGTTGTCAAGCTTATCTTAAAAAGCTACTCCAGTCTCTCGGATGAACTCCGTCACACTCGTGGCAGAGGTTTCACGGTGAATTTGAAAGTTTCGCATGTAAGGCGCCGTAATGCAACGTTTTGTTGAAGTTGCAATCTCAGATTCTGAGAGGGTAGCAATAGCCCCATACGAGAGCTGCATAGGTCCCCTGGTTGCTCTTCTGGGACGTTCCTGACCTCTTTATCCACATGTCTGATAGCAGCGTTTAACGGTGGATTGGTTTTATTTAACTGGATTTACCAATTTCTCCAATGGAAAAACTACCTCCGCACAAACTAATGATACGACCTCTGCCGAATTCGCTTAATTAGCAGTATTTTTTACGTTGGCGCATAATCGTACTTTCAAACCAAACGATGAAATGCGAAAAAAGCAAAGAATCGACCACAATGACACAATATACACCGAATCAAATAGAAAAAACTAAAAATCATATCAGACTTGATAATTTTAGTTCATTTCAAAAGCGATAACGCACAACAGAATTAACAATAAGTATATAATTTAGATTATGAAAGTAATGTAACCAAATTTGGATACTAAAGCCTCCTCAAAACCATACCATGATAAGAAAAATATATCGAATATTGTATCCCAACATTAAAGAAAACGTGAAAGGGAAGCTGTCGTCGATAAAATTGTATTAGAAGTAGAGGGTTTAATTAGCATGATTCTCCGAGTGATAAACGGACAATCCCGAGCCTAGTTTTGTAGGTATCGATGTGAATGCCAACATACAACACTTCGTGAAGATTTATTTTATAAAGTAAGAGTTCTTTACTCTACGACTTGTTGATGTTAATATACAATTGCGATCACAAGGGAAAATTTTAAATAAATAATTACATCCTAATTTTGTTTTAGAAATTGATTTAGAAAGTTAAGATTCTGTCATGATGGAAATGTCTTGTACAAACAACGGTAAAGTGGTATTTATTGGTACTATTTAGGATTTACAAGGTCACAATAACCTATCAAAGTATGACATCCAACATCCCATCATCGTAATACAAACCAACTCTTGGCCAGACCATCATAACGAAAGAAAAGACTAGGGTCAGCAGTATTTTCAGTCACTCCGTTGGTCAACAACATTCCTAATTGTTCTGCTCCATGTACTGGGCAATTATTCACGATCATAGAAATTCTATGAAAGTTTACATACATAGTTGCTATCATCTATAAAATCATTGTTAGCTTGCTGCATGCAAATCTCTCTTTCTGACGTTCATTATAGAACGTGATTCCACGTCAAGGCCCTCCACTCAATACCCAACACCTCTCGAATTAAATCAAGATACTGGAGCTAAGGTTTCTGTGTAGTCTACACCCTAGAGCAAACTTTATAAGGATATGTATGGTCTTCAACGTTAGGTCATACTGATGTTGGTCAAAACATCTCTAAAAGTACTATTCCGGGTCCAGGGCGATTGTTGAAGACTATATACTGTGCATTTAGATTGTCTGTGAAGAGATGTAAAGTACCAAATCCCTGTGTACAGAAGCATCCCCACACATGTACTTTCACTTGGTGTTTTACTGTACGTTGAACAGCGGGATTATGACGAGTCGACCACGCATACCTTCTGGTACTCCAGGCCCAAAAGGATGATTCATCAGTAGAGATTACATTGGAAAAATCACGATCAATATTAGCCTTTGCCCACTCCAGCCGTTTTTCGACGTGCTTTTCGCTCAAAAAAGGTTTTAACGTTGTGGACCGCCAGCCGTATTCGGAATCAAGCAATCGTCATCTAATAGTATTAAGGATCATTTCTATACCCTTTTTCAATAAGAGATTTTGCGCTCGCCGTAACGAACACCCAGGATTCTTTTCAAATATCTTGATGATAGCTTTGTCATCCTTTTTCGTCGTTGAGCGCCGGATGCCACGTTCCGGCAGGTCGTCAACACTTTTTGTTTCGTTGTAACGTTTCACCCACTGCCTAATGAACCCCTCTGACTTTTTAATGTAGCGGCCGGCAGCTGCATACGACCTTTTCGGTCCTTTCAGATGTGCACAAAGAAACACTGCTTCAAAACGACATGCATACGCAGCACTCATTGTGTTTATTCTGCTGTGTTACAGACAAAACAAGTCACACTATCGATATAACCTCAAAGCATTCTTCTGAACCGTTCAGAGAATCGGTAAAACATAACCTAACATCTGTGCGCCACCTATTAATACAATGCGGAACCGTACGCTGTTGTGGAACAGACTGTAAACTCTTTCTAAGTTTGCACAAATGATTCCTGTCAACTACAAAGAGTTGTGTTTGCTGCATGTATATAAATTTCTTTTCCGAAAATTCATTCCTCGATTTCACTTTGAACTTAAGTAATTTAAGATTCTCTACAGTATCAATACTCAATATCCTACGAATAGAGTCAAATATTGAATTTTATTCTTCAACGTATCAAAAAAGTCAGCACACCTATCCATTGGATACATGCGATCAACTTAAAATAGGAAAAGTGGTCAAATCGAGTTCTCCCCCAACAACTGCATTTTCCTGGCCATCTTACAGAGTGATTGTTCTGCTGATGACATCGTTTTTCAGAAAATTTTCTGTTCACCCATCTCAGAAACCATAGTTTCAATCAGTCGTTCGGATGGCTTAAAAGCAGTTCAACTCTGAAGTTGTCTCACTGTTGAAAGAACTTATCCGATTGGTTGGCTAGCTGTAACGTAATCATCCTTACATTGGCACTACCCTGTCAGAACAGATACTCTAATTGTCAAAACCAGATGACAATAATTCTTCAGTTTTACCAGGAATTTTTAGTACAAAAACGATATTCTTGTTTCGAACGACTTCAGAAACATGATTTCACCTTTAAAGCACTAAAACACCATTCAATAATAATCTTGTACTTTCAATATTAATTAGATCAATTGTATTCAGTAATAATACATATTAACCGTTTTAGACAAGTGTGACTTTATGAATTAATCAATTATATGTTTATTATTATATGGTTACATTTTTACAATCTTCAATCAATGTACTGAGAAAAGTATGTACAGCAATTCGAGAAGGTAGACATTGCCCAAAACACTCAAGAAGCATTGCCTCATTAAGGACACTCTGTTTGTAGTCATTATAGGAAATATTTCTATCAAGATTTTCTTTGAGAGAATCTGTATCATATCTCTAAATGATTCTTCAGCAGCATCATCACTTCCTGAACTAATTAGAGATATTCTCATTAAAATAAAGATACTCTGCAAGGATTGCCATGCACACCAAGTTCAAAACATATAACTGTTGTGGACTTGGTTCGCTCTGTACATGCATTTTATTTAAGACTGTAAGGACTCTTGATTAAAAGTCTTAAGATTTTCGAAGTCTCTTTACCACTGCGTTGTCAAAAATAGCTAACATCAGTTTTTAATGATTTTATAGAAATTTTATATGATGTTATAGATATTTTTGTTAAAGAACAGGCCAATCATATTCTGAAGTATTTGCACGTTAGGTATTTAAAGGTTCGCTCTGTACATGCGTTCTATTCAGGACTGTAAGGACTCTTGATTGCAAGGCTTAAGATTTTTGAAGTCTCTTTACTACAGCATTGTTGAACTTTACTTCACTAACAATTTTTAAAGATTTCTCAGATATTCTTGGTGATCTGCAACATGTTATGAAACCTATATGAAGTATATATTTTTGTTAAAGAATAGACCAATCTTATTCTGAAGCACGTTAGATTTGAAGTATACAGTCCCTAAAATGAATTCTCGTTATCATATCCTTTATAAAATAATTCAAAGAGCTTTGCAGTATGTTACAACCTCCATTATCAAATCAGATTAAATCTTTGTAGAGTAGTTGAACAACTCTTATAGCTTCTAGAAAACAGAATTTACATTAATTACCAATTTAATGGTTTCTGACTGGATAAGTCTAGACAATTAAGAATTAAGATGCTGAAATGGGGTGCAAAATATACATTTTGTAATTAATTAGCAGATAATGCATACCTGGTCTTTGCTGATGTCTCTTGTTTCCTTGGCTTACAGAAATTCCGATTCATAAGATTATTAATTATTAGTCTTATAAATAGGAATTTCTGTTCATTTTTTACACTCGCAACTTGATTAGTTCCCTGAAAATAGGTGATGTGAGTGAGGAGTAACTTAAGAGGTTCCATAAAAGAAATGGAACGCTGGTATCAAGGTCGGTGGAATGTTTCAGTGATGGCTGATTACTGCTGGTCAATTAAAAGGGACAATTTGGCCCTGGAATGCAGAAGAAAATCCACTAAACGAAGTTTTTCATCCAAGAGGGATAGATCTTCTGAAAATAAAAGAAATTAAAGATAGACTTTTTTTAATTTACTATTTGTAATTTGTTTTTTTGTTAATGTACAATAAAAGTAAGGTTTATTTTATTAATTTTATTTCAACAGTGATAAAAAAACCTTACGCAATAGAGTGATGCCATTTTTTGTCGATTTGAATTCAGCAGATCAAAATTATTCAAAATCGTCATATCGAAATCAACTTTCGATAAGTCAAAATCTGTTGGCTTGTGTAATCTCTAACCTTTACCAGCTGGTTTGCACGTGCCTAAACTCTTTTGTATATCTTCGAATTACCAGCTATTAATTGCGCTTATCTTGCTGCTGGTATTCTCTGATTGACGGGCTAGACTTATCAGGTTTGTTGCAAACGTTCATGGTCATCCAATAGCATGTCTAACATGGTTACTCTGAGGGACAATTAATCCATCTTTCCTTTCAACTGCTGAAAACGTAAGACCAGTTCTTTGAATTATGTAATGTGTAAGATAAGGTCATCTGTAGCATCCATACTAAAGTGTTTTCTCGCAATATTGCATGTCACTACGACACAATTTGGTTTTCGATGGACTTCACAATAATTTGACTAATCAATCTATGGGCTTAGTCAGTTTTAAGATGGTTTTTGTCACTAATGTCATTTTTCTGAATTTCGACTCTTTTGAACAAACAGCATTGTATTTATATGGTTTATACCAATACTTTTCTAGACAAATTCAAGATGGTCCGAACAAGCCGTCAGATGTTAGTAATTCTTATTTCAAATGAAACACATATACAAGTTTACAGGGTGATAAGAAAAGATAGCTTACATATCTAGTGATAAATTTCGGCTGGAAGATAAAACAAATGAATGCAATTTTGTCGGAGTTGTTATTTTATTACTACTGTTTCATAGAAAACCTTAATAATCAATTCTACTTCAAAACCATTCTTCTAAAAAGGAACGAAGAAAATATGCATTAGATATAAATGCAACTCTATGCTCAAAATTTTAAAGTGATTTAGTGTATTTATGTATGTATGGTAAATTTATCTATTTTTTTAATAGATCTTGGAAACAAAATAAACTAAACTAATCTTGTAAAAGGTTATGGTAATATTTTTGGCATCTTATTATTGAAAATTTATGTCTAATTAAGTTGCTTTTTTCGAATAATTGCAATACATATGTTTAGAAATAATAATATATAGTTTCCAAAAATTGTTTGATATTGGATTTTTTATAGAAAGTAAAATAATCGTATTTGTGGCGTTATTTTATGCCCGTTGTTATACCCTTGGTTATTATTTTCTGTATTCAAAAAAAGTAGAATGATTTTGATTATTAAGGTAGAAGCATTAATTATCTGTAGTTCAGTCCCATTGTGTGAAGTGGTTCGGATCTGAAGCAGCTGTGGTGAAGCCATCAGGCTGAAATAATTGCATCCACATCGGGCTCGGTCAGAGATTAATTAAAAATATCACGCGGCCAGCTTATAACGCATTTAATAACATCAATGTTATTGTTTACCGTCCTGTTAACATGCTAGTTAAACATCGCGAAGGTAAGGCGCAATACACCGATAACAATTAGTCTTCCTGAATATTTCGGGTTGCATACGTGGATGCGTGCGTGCACGCCAGATTAAACGAAACTAATGACTGTAAATTTCCCTGAAAATACGTCCGACGCCCGAAAGCAACACCTTCGATAATTAATTATATCCCTAAATGAATGCCAAAATATTTCTGACACCAGTAGCCGTTAACAAAGTGTAGGCCCATAATATGCAGACGGCTCTTCCCATCAGTCTTCCTTGGGCCGATGATGGATCGTTTTTATTCTCGATTTCATTAATTTCCATTTGTCCGCTTTCGTCGGTGCCGATTCACACGGGAGTTAATTACTTTTCGATCAAATTATCCATTTCTCATCCGCAGAGGCAGACAAAGTCTCGGAACGAATTTAATAACGCTACAACGGCAGCAAATGATGCCGAATCAATTTAGACGGATTGATGATGGCGGGACGGGAAGAAAGTGCGAAATTAATAATTCCTCAGCGGAGTGTTAATTAATTTCTGCAACTGTTTTGATTATTGGAACCGGCCGTGAAACTCCCCGTAATGATTTCTGCTCTGCTTTTGATGATCACCGTTACAAAACTTTCAGTTGAATTAAAAAAAATAACTAAGCAACATCAAATCAGTATTATTGAGTATTCATTACTTTCTTTTTTGCAAATTTGTAAAACCTATTTTCTAAAATGTTGTTCAAAATTTAAACGCTATTAAAATATTTTTGGTATATATATATTTTTTTTTCTTGGACCATTTTTTATAATGTCCAACTAATTTTAATCGATTCTAAATTGTTCTTTCCTTCGGAAAATTTTCTCTAATTTCTAATGAATTGTTTATCTGTTTTCAATAGTTTTTAGATGTTTTCGTTTATCCTTGTAATTTTTGGTGATTTTAAGTGCTGTATTTATAATTTAATTGAAACACAGTTATATTCCTTTCTTCACTTTTTATAAAAATGAAACAAAAAGTTAAGAAAGGGATATAACTGTGTTTCAATTAAGTGATATAAACCTTGACGTAACTCAACTAACTACATTAAGTCTATTTATAATGTTCAATTGTTTTCGTTCTCAAAAATGAACTAATTTTATTTATTCATAAGTCTGTGGAAATATTCAATTGTTTTAAATATTGTAATAATCATTGCTTTAAACTATACTAAACTAATATTAACTTAATATATAGCCTAAATGGATAATTATTTGTTATAGCGTGGTACTGACCTACCACAATAAACAGTACATTGACATATCCTACTCCAAACCTGTACAAATAAAATTTACATTGACCTAGTACGCTAGTCCAGGCGATGGAACCGACGCTAGGTTAACGGAATGTTTATTGAGGTGGGTCAAGGTTTTGAATATTATTTATCGAGACAAGATAGAATACGATTTTGTCTCTTTTTTCATTTATAAGGTTTCTAAATTGAGAGTAATATTTATCTCTTTTTCTAATAATATTTGCAGTATTCTTATTTATTCTATCTTCTTAGGCACGAAATTAATATTCAAGAGAATAAATACTTAAAATATTGTCAAAACAAATTTTATATTTAGCTGAAAAACTTGGATAATGACTGAAGAGAATAAATGAAGAATAAGCGAAACGCATAAAAGATTTCTTAATAAGATTGTAAATCAGTTAAAACAAATAAAAATTGATAATGAGAATATTAGCCACCTGCAACTAAAAAAAAAATTTTAAAAACTAATTAATGAGAATTACAAATATGATGTATGATACGATAATCATATGAGAGGAAACAGAGAACGATATCAAATAAAATGTGATATGATAAAACTGGAAAGGGTGTAAAGAAATGAAAGATAATGTAGGAACACTAGGATGTTGATGAAAGATATCTGATTAGGCAAGAAAGAAATACCTAAGGAAATTTAAAAACCTACCAAGAGAAATGTTAAAATTATTTTTACATTTACCAGCAAAACCTGGACAATACGCGAAGGATAAAAGATAAAACTTTTGCCAAAACCTTCACAATGATAGAAGGAGAAAAAAGAAGTGAAGCTAAGAGCAAGGAACATAAGAAGGAGAAAAGAGCAAAAAGTCAAAATCAATGAAACGAAAGAAAGAAAAAATGAAGAAGAAAATGAAGCGTGTTTCTTCAAGTGATACTTCATCCTCATGGGATGAAGATGGTTGGGTGGAAAAGACTGTTGAGAGGATAGCAAAAGAGAATCCGCACAGCAGCAATAAGATTCTTTGGGATAAAATAAAATATTGCTAATATAGGTAGTTAGATAAGGTAATTGGAAAATTATAAAATTATTGAATAAGATACATTAAAAATAGTCTATGAAATATGATCATAAAAAGGAACGAAAGAAAGAATAATATGAAATTGAAAGGACGCAGAGAAAAAAATGGAAAATATTAATATTAAATATATAGCATTAAGTAACTAATGTAAAAATAGATGAGAAAATAGAAAAAGGTGTTAACAACAATTTTACACATAGCAGCTAAACTTTGGAGATCAAAAGAAAAATAAAATAAATGGTGCAATCAGGGAGAAACTAATTTAAAAATCTATGCATTAGGAAGAAGATCTGTAACTAAGACAAAAAACAAAAAATATGTGGGATTAAATCCAACATATTTTTTATCAAATCTGGACAATGACTAAATGGGACAGAAATAATATATATATTTTAGAATTAACACAATTTACGCTTGGTTGGTTTCACTATTTATTTATTTAAACTGACTAGTTTCGACAATTACGTCATTACCTTTGACAATGAAAATATATAATATTATCAGAAAAGAATCACAAAAAATATACATGGTGAGTTTTTTCAGATGTTCTCTTTGGGGATCTCGGAAACTATTAGAGATAGAAAAACGGTTATATGGGAAAAATCATATAAGTTGTTTGGTTTCTATTTGGCCTATACTGCTGTACACTCTTCCTGTTCTTCTCTTTATCTTTTCAATCCGGATATGTTCTATCCCTGGCAAAGATATTCCCTTCGTTATTTGCAAGGATTCGACACCGTACGTTAAGATGGGCTCCACCATATATTTGTATATTCTGATTTTAGTATCTAATCTCATACTTTTGGACCATAGCAGAGAGTTAAGCGTCTGTGTTGCAATTTTTTCCTTCTGTCTCGTAAGTCTATTTTCAAATTGCCTTCTTCAGTTATAATGCTTCCTAAATATTTGTATTTAATTGTTCTTCTTATCTGTCTAAGTTGTAATTCTGGGTCTTCGCATTTTTCTTGTTCTCCTACCATTAGAGATTCCGTCTTTGCCATGTTAATAGTTAGTCCCCATTTTCTGTATTAGTCTTCCACTTTCCTTAGCATGTAGTCTGCGTTCCAGTTATAATCATCTGGTTGTTGGCGAAATAGAGACTCGACAGATGTTTGTTATCCATTTTTATTCCCATGTTTTTTTTATTTTCATTCTCCATTCTATATACAAAAGGTAATATTTGAGGAAATGCTGGAAAAACTAACCTTAGACAAAAAAAGAATGACAAATATATATATATATATATATATAAGTAAAAATTACTGTACACTTAAATAAGGAACGAAGTAAGATTAAACAATAAGAATTTTATAAAGGCTGATTTTTGGTCGTGCATTTTACTTAAATCTAAAATTTGTACACATTTACTTTAACTACTCGAATTCCGACTTTATGGAGCACACATATTCACTTAAGAAAATTGTATCGAATTAAGAATCCCAATAAATCAGTTATAGAAAACTAGTAAATTAAGATTGTAGATAATGAGACTTTAAAATTTTAGAATTGAGATTTTCTGATAACATGGTTTTAATGGCAGAAAAGGATTTACAACATAACACGAATATACTGAATATCTCAAAAATTCTTGATTGATTTTCACAGCATCTTCAATAATATCTGTTACGCTTTTCTTGCTGGGATTTCTGATAAGACATTAGAACATAAGGCAGACGAAACCACAATGTAAACCTTTATCGTGGGGAATTAATTCATTGGAGAATGTTAGTTCCATCGTAAGGAAAACCCAAAATATACACGCAAAATGGACAGAGAAGGAAATACTTTCAACTGCAGCAAAGACAACAACCGTCTCAGGAAAAATCGCTTACAATACATAGTACAGTATGGTTTCATAGCATTAAATATTTCTTTTAGATTCAATTGTGTATGTCTCGTCTCAAGATGCTATATAGCTTGGAATGTTTATTCTTTATAGCAATCTGAAATCCATTACAATCTCTTCACTTAGATATCTGTACTTCTGGACTGAAACGCACTACCAAGTTCCATCAGATGAGGCAAAAAATGCTAACACGTGTGAAATGAGATGCCTTTTTATGATTAATCCTTCTTATTTCTTCACGGTTTGATTTCTTCAAATAATTCTTCAACCTTTTCAGTTGTCCAAAATGATTTTAAATTAAGCAAATGCTACTTTTAAAATCGCACAAACCAAAATATGTTTTTGTGCATAACTATCTCACATCCAAAAAAATATGAATCGTTAAAGGATAAATGAAGAATATAAGTCAAATAGACATAATGTGACTTTATTACCAAGCTCTATTGGTAACACTTCTTTAACCACTGGTCAGTTATTATGTGGAGAATTGTTCAGCCATTATAGTTTAAGTAATTGGTTTTCATCGGTAGCACTTTCACATTGCTTATTTGAAAATCTTGCACAAAAAGAGCAATTACTTCCTAATATTGGAGCACAATTTACTTTAATTCATCAGACTGTGACCTTTTTACAACATACAACTAAATTCCAAGCTAAACTGCGCATCCTAATGTTTCTCTCTATATTCTCAAGCTGTTCAATTATTTTTGAATGTACCTGGTTCAGTAGCTTTCCTCGCGGCACAAACCTCGACAGATGATTATGACCACAACGAGGAATTACTTCAAGGTTTATGCGCATTCCTGATGGGAATTTGTGTGGCGTTTAATGATAATTCTGTTCAAAACTACTCGAGGGAAAACTTGAGTCAGCTGATCGAGAAAAGCGGACGGGGATCGAAAAACTCGCTTTTAAGCTAGGAATAATTTCAAGGCATGAAGTATACGGGAAGGGGACCAGGCAACCACAGATCAGTGCTAAGACTTCAGGAGAACTACTATAAGAGTTCGAGTTTTGTAAACTACTCAAAACTCTAGAAGATATAATTATTAATGCTCTGGGTATGCAATGGGATTTTTCAAGTCTGAGCTTAGTCAACATGAAAATGCTGTGCTTCTGCAGTACAAAGAGTTGATTCGGGATCAGGATAAGAGGCTGCAGGACCTTTAGAAAGAGTCTGATAGAGTTAATAAAGAAAAGGAACAGTTACTGATACAAATTGAAGAACTCCCAATACAAGGACGAAAACCCAATCTATAAAGCACAATTAGTACCAGTTTGAACGATGTCCAAGAAAGAATTAAACAATTAGAGTCTGACAACCTGAAGAAGGCTGATGAGTTGACTCAGCTAAGAAAGGATCAAGAAGATTTGCTGATATTATTGAGGATGTTACATTAACGGATTTAAGAACCAATTTAGGATAAAACATTGTTGACTCCGATAATGGGTCTGTAAATTCAGACGGGCCGAATGAGAGTTAATGAAATTAGCTCTGATTGATGCGAACAAGCATTTATTTTAAATTTCGATTCCAATTATAAAAAATGAAGTATTTATTGTGTTTAGTTGTGTATATAATAGGTGTATGTGTATCCTAAGTGAAAGTAATCAATGTTGAAAGTATTATTTTAAGATATTTTGATGGTTTACCAACAATGAATAGCTAAAAACTAATTTTAAATAAAACACTTTATAACTTTGTTTTACCAAATATAGTGGTAAAACAAAGTTATAAAGTGTTTTATTTAAAATTTTTATCAAAATGCACTATAGTCGGGCCGTCGATAGCTGACTATGACGTATCGCTTTATATTGGACGAATCAAGTTTAAGGTAAACGTATGTCCGTAACAAAATTTGATACCGCGCTGATGCGGGAAATTTAAAAATTTCTTGAATGCCATATATATTTACATATAAGACAAATATAAACATAGTTATGTTTATATGTGTCAACATGACATAAGTCATGCGCAAGCCCGAGCTAAGATGTACGTTTTACGTTCCCTATTCTTTAACATGCAGACACACGTTTCGTTTTTCATTTCACTCTGTCCTGGCATCCTATGATGATAATAGAACGAGATAGATATTAGTTGTTATTTAATTTTTAGTGCGAAAACGCATGCGTCACAGTCAGCTCTCGGCGGCTCGACCATACCAAGTGAACGCCGACATCATACAAGAAAAACTAATTTGTTAATCAATAAACATTCAATGCCTAGTATAATACCAAATCAGATCAGAATCTTATTGTTTGCACTGATTATAGTTAAACAAGATGTACTATAATGGATGCACAGCATAAAGAAAAGTGAAACGACATTTTCATATTAGATAATATTTATCAAACTGATGATATTTACGGTGACATAACTAAAGGTTTTGATAGGACATCGCATAACATACATTTAACTTGGTTTTCAGCTCATTTCTTCGTATTAAAATAATGCCAAAACTGTGTATATCGTTATGCTACTAAATCTATAAGTATCTACGTGTGGTGTTCCTCAAGGATCTGCCTTCTTTTTTTTATAACCTTCTGATAAGTATATCGTTTAAATAAATCGAAGAAATGTTGAGCGTAAATGCAATTTTCACTGACAATGATGGAGCGTTAATATTTAGTCAACATTGATGTTTATAAAAAATTTATAAAAATTGAAAGGAATAGCTTGAACATTCGTATTAGTCATACTTTTTACTTAAAATAGATATCTATTTCGCTTGGATTGTTGATCGACTAAACACTCCTGGACAAAAATGTCATATTTACGTGGGTTTTATTTACAATGTAATAATCTTTTTTTATTTAAAATTACTTCATATAATTAATGATGATATCGCATGCACATGGCACAAGTGATCGATATTATAAATACAAATATTATTAAATATTATTTTTGCGACTATTTTTTCAGTTTTAATGTTTATATTTTCATCAAATTAAGATATCAAATTCATAGCGAATTTACTACGGAAATACTTAATAATATTACTCTTTATTTTAATTAATTTAATTAATCATAGTGAGGCATAGAGATAGATAAAGATACAGTAAGAGAAATTAAGAAAATTACAAAGATAAATTAGATGTATCGAAATTGTACTATAAGATAATTTTTATTTTTTCTTATATTCGTAGGTACTTTTATGTTACAGTAATCATTATTTCCCCATCAACTACAACCACGAATCGTTTTCAATCTATTTTGGATTTCACCAGCTTGCATTAGACTGATTGGAGACAGAAAAACGGAGTTTCGTGTTTTAGTATGTCGTAAGAATTGATTATTACCAGAAAATTCAATTTAAATATACAAATCTTCATGTTACCATCATAGTACTTTCCCTATATTTTTCTCGAAAACTATGAGGTTTATGCAAAAAGGCTATTCTTAACAATTTGCTCAATTTTGGATTTTTTACAATTACTTGTTATATAAATTTCATGTTCATGAATGTCGGTGGGCGATGTATCTCAGAAATGAATGATTCTATTGAGATTCAATTTTGAACTGAAAAACTTAAAAGCTTTTTGTTAACATACATAAACCAAAAGTAGGTTGGAAGGCGCGAAACGATAAAGAATTAAAGTTTATATGTATATGTAGGGTGGGTGGGTGCCATCTATTACACCCTCAAATCAGTAAAACACCATCAAAAATTATTTGAAAAATTTGTTTTATAAAATCTATTGGAATATGCAATAATGTTATTTTTACTTTTTACATTAAATTAAAACCCTCGCTTATGCTATACTGATTAAAGGGTGAGATAGAGGCCACCCACCCACCCTACGTATACATAATAATTTTAATTACTAATCGCCTCGTAGTTTGCAATAACTTTAATTAGATAATTTGAATGATGATGTTATACTGTTTAGAGGGTGGTATAGAGGCCACCCACCCACCCTACATATACATATAAATTTTAATTAGTGATAGTGTCGCGGTTTGAAATAAAATTAATTACAAAACTTATTGAATAAAAAAGAAATTTAAAAGGTATTTTTTTTAATAAGTAAATAAATAACATTTAAATCTAAATTAGATAAAGTTAGCAATAGAAGTTCATTTATATTTAAACTTTAATTTGGATTATTATTTATTACATACAACGTTTTATTATTTTTAAGCAGCAAAACCATCAACCATTAGTATCTAAAGTTATCATATATATGAAGGGTGGGTGGGTGGCCTCTATACTATCCTCCAATCATTAAATCATAAGCGAGGGTTTTAATTAAAAGTTGTAAAATCAACTATCAACTGTCATCTGCCATCCATCACCTGTCAACTGTCATTTGTCATCTGTCATCTGCTAGCTGTTATGTGTTAGTTGCCATCTATCCGTTATCAGTCATATATGCTACAAATTATCTGTAATCCTTTACCTGACAACTGCTAACTGTCATTTGTCATTTATTTTTGTTGTCTCTTTTCTGTCACTTTAATTATTATCTACCAGCTGTCATCTATCATCTATCTGCCATATATCATATATGG
This sequence comes from Ontholestes murinus, assembly GCA_963969525.1. NCBI lineage: Eukaryota > Metazoa > Arthropoda > Insecta > Coleoptera > Staphylinidae > Ontholestes > Ontholestes murinus. Next base: position 57,504,993 of record OZ018392.1, on the reverse strand, counting down.
TATAAATAATTTGTAATTTATTACCTGTCACCTGCTTTTTGTCTGTTTTCTAGTTCATCTTTTCACTGCCATCTGTCATCTATCAACTGTCATCAGTCAATTGCTAACTATTATCTCTTATTTGTCATCTGTCATTTGTCTCTGATCAATCGTAAACAGATATTTGTTTTTTTTTTATTTTTATTCATTTTATCACACTTAGAATATATCATCTATTAACATTACATTTGTTTTATTAAATTTTTCATATTCTTTATAATTTTTAATATGATTTACACACACATATTTGTTGCTACCGTCAACTGTCATCTGCCATCCATCACCTGACAACTGTCATCTGTTAACTGTCATTTGTGATATGTCAATTGCTAGCTGTAATTTGTTCATTCTCATCTATCACATATGATATAAATAATCTATAATCTATAGTCAAATGCCAATTTTAATCTGCCATCTATTTTATGTTGTTTGTTTTCTGGCACTTAAACTATTATTTAACAACTGTCTAGCCTTCACCTGTCAACTGTCAACTGTCACCTGTCCATTGGCAACTGTTATCTGTCAACTGCTAGCTGTCATATGTTAATTGTCGTCTATTTGGTATAGGTCATATATGCTATAAATTATATATATTTCTTTATCTGTCAACTGCTAATTGTCATCCGCCATCTATTTTTGTTGTCAATTGTCTGGCACTTTAACCGTAACCTATCAATTGTCAAGTTTCATCTACCTTCCATCACCTATCAATTGTTACTTGTTACCTGTCAAGTGACAACTGGTATCTGTAAACTGCTAGCTGTCAATTGTAATTGTTATTTATCTGACATTTGTTAAATATACTATAAATATCATCTATAATTATTTACCTGTCAACTGCTTATTTTCATCTACCATCTATCTTTTGTGTCTTTTTTCTGCTACATTAACTATTATCTATCAACTGTGATTTGTCATCCATCACCTATCAACTGTCATCTGTCATTTGGCAACTGTTATCTATCAATTGCTAGCTGCTATAAGTTAATTATCATCTATCTGCCATCTGTCATATATGGTATAAATCATCTATAATCTATTATATATTTTCTGGTACTGTCATCTATCCACTACCATCTATAACCTATTAACTGCCATTAGTCAATATCTAACTGTCAATTGCCATCTGTTAATTGTCAATAGTTATCTGATAATTTTTATGTCAATTGCCAATATTACACTTAAAATATATCATCTATAACATTACTTTTGTTTTATCAAATTATACCTAACCTCTACAATTTCGAATCGGTTTTATTAGTCATCTGCCTCCTGATTTTTGTCACATGATTTTTAGTACGAACAACTGTTAGCCAATATTTTATTGTTTTGCTATATAATATTAGACATTTGTGTTATCTGTCATGTGTCATATGGCAATTTGATATGCGTGACATAAGTAATCTTTAATATATTACCCCTTATCCCGCAATTGTAAGTTGTAATCTACATTCCAGAAAAATATATATCAACGATTTATCATGTGTCGGCTGTCATTACTTAATTATCCATCTTCATAGGTTTCAACTATGTGAACATTAGTTTTATTTGTTGGGTTATTTCATGTGTTATCATTTACCATATAATAATTGTCATCTGTCAACTGCTGCTTGTCAAATGTCATTTGCCAACTGACATCTATCAAGTTTTAAGTGTTGTCTGTCAACTGCTATTGTCTTCCATTTTCTATTACTTGCAATCTATCTTTAATTTGTTCCCTGCCTCAAATTTATCACTTGACGTCTGTAATCCATCAGAACGGTAGTAAGCCAAAAATTAAAAAGTAAATTGCCAAAATATGGCAAATAAATTATTAATATAGAGATAGCAAATAGGACAAAGTCAGGTAAAGATAATAATACTTTAAGAAGAGATAGATCAAGAAATAGATAGTAAAAAATTCTCAAGTAATTGATAAAAACTGTTAGAATATTTTAATGAAATAAAAGAAATAATGTTAGAACATTTTGTCACTTATGTTCTGGCACTTTTTATATTAACAATTTATCAACTGGTAAACAATATTTTATTGTTTTGTCATGTGTTTTTAAACATCTGCCATGTGTTATCTGTCATTTGTCATTTTGCAATCTGTAAGGTGTGACACAATTCATCTCTAATCTATTACCTACTATCCCGCAGTTGTTAGTTGCTATCTGCAGTTTGACAATCTAGCATGTGTCATCTCTCAACACATAATAATTTATATGACAATAGTTAAATTTGTTACGTCAGCTCTTCTGTTGTCATTATTAGATATTTTGCTAATCACCTGTCAACTGTCATTTGTCAACTTTCATTTTCTAAATGTCATATGTCAATTGTTATCTATCAACTGGTCCATTACTTGCAATCTATCTTTTATTTGCTATCTGTCACATGTATTATTAAGTATCTTGTCATTTGAAGAAAGAAATTCTGTACAATTACTGGTTACATATATTTTATGTAATTCCTATAGTTTATTAGCAGTAGGCAAAATAAATCAAAATTTTTAATTTTTTTTATTTTTCGCAAGTTAAGAAATTTATGAAAAACATCTTTTAATTTAACTTCTGTTTAAATAAAAGTTTACAGTGACATTAGAAATCTTTGAAACTATTGACTCTTCTTCTATAGGTGAATGAAAGTTTACAGTGAGATTGGAAATATTTAACAATGATACTATAATGAGGGTGATAGTTTTAGGAGTGGATAGTACCACTTGTTTGTTGAGTAGAAGGCCGTATTTTTCGAATTTGTTGATTTCCGAGTTTTCTTGATATAGGTAATCTGAAATTCCTAATTAAAGCTGTATTGAGACAGCAAATTAATAAAAGCTCTTCATTTTTATACGAACACTATAAAAATATACTTTTAAAATTTCTTCAGCATTCGCAGTAATTAATGTCGAGGTCTCGGCGTTTATCTAAGTATTAATTGTTTCCTGTTCGAATTTTTGCAGCGGTGCGTCCCGTTGCGAGAATAACGCCGTCTCTCGCAATTAGCCTTAACGGCAAAGAAGCCGACACAGCAACTAAAAAAAAAAAAGGAGACAACAGAGAATCAAACCCGTCCCCATTAAATAAAAGTAATGAAAACCGAGCGCCGCTTACGTGAAACGCGGCAATTCGTTATTAATGCGATTTTCAATTTGGGAACCGGGAAGATCGCGTTGATCTAGTGAACTCCTCGCGAAAGGAAAGGGGGGAAGCCCCGGGCGCAAAAGTTTCATTACTTAATTTGCGAGAGATGAAATCTGCTGGCACATCGTAATTGCGGTTCTATTATTAAGGGATCCCTAGTTATTCGGCAATAAACTTTTGGCGGTGATTTAAAGTTGAACGGCCAATTTAAGTTTTCAAGTTAGTTCAAATACGTATGTAAAAGTTATTGAAATTATTATGTTATAACACTATTGAAATTAGATAATCAAAAATTCTTGGTAGTTTTTGAATAGTAAATCATTATTATATGAAAGGCAGAGATATTTGGTGTATCAGCACGATTTTAATTGAGAGTGATTGATGGCTGTTTGTTATTCTGTTAACGTGCTGCGGTCTGAGCTACTTAAGTAACCAAACAGTTTACACGGACGATGAAAGATGTGATTTGAGTAGAACATTTGATTATCTCGCTGGTAATGATATTCCAATTGTCTGGTACGTGAGCGTTGGGCGTTCCATAAATAAAACGACCACTTGATCTCCTCTGCGCGTTAATTCCCGTGTTCTGGATGGAAATCAGGAATATTTAAATGTTCTCGTGTTACGCTGAAAATTTACTACGGAATGAATGTGTTAAGCCAGTTTCAAATATGTTTGTAATACAGATTTGATGGTGATGGCAAACTAGGAATAATCGAACTTCTTTATCCAAAAAACATTATCTTTAAATCAAAATTACTTAAATCTTACTAGTTTACACCAAAATCTGTTGTTAGGCCTATATGATCCTTACTAGCTAGGATACTTATTAACATTTTTCATGTTGTTAGAATAAATTTATCAAAATATCCATAGGATGGCGAGAATTAAAGAATATTAATTAATATTATTCTTCTTCTAACATAAAAGATTTTAAATTTAAGATATGTTATACTCATCTAATTCTGCTATTTGATCTATGCCGCATTAACCCATTAAAGATATTTTTGTGAAATGAAATAAGTACTCATAAATCAAAATAGTACACTATTTTTAAATCGCAATTAGACCAGTTGCATTCTATTTCAGTCGGCGTGATTATATTTATGCACGAAATTAATCTATGTTACGAATCACAAATGAGTTTAGCCTGTGATATGAAAACTGTGGCGGCGCAGGAATACAAAAGTGGAGTGGATTCAGCGGATTACAATCCATTACCAACAATGAATCATACTAGGGGGTGTTTTCAGCATGGGGCTAGATGAATGATAAACGCGACGCGTTCAAAAAGACCAACTTTCATTTTCGGGGCATTTATCTGATTGCGATACATTTGTAACAAAAATCAGAAGGGAATTTTTTTGCATGTATCCGTAATCGTTTCACGAGAGTGAATATGTAAAATATCACCAATTATAACACAAAAAATATCAGGATAGTATTTTTTTTAAATATATTTAAGCTGACACTAGACGTACATAATTAGAAGTTGAGAGAGAAAAAAAGGAGAAAAAAAGGGTAAACACAACGTTCATGTCCTGTCTCACGATTGTCACATGATACACAACCAAGGTTATCTGGGTGTCTGTGTTTCGTGTCACGCTGTCTGTCCGTCGTGTAGACATTTCTGCCGGCTCAATTATCATAAACAAGACATTAAGTGCCTCGCCAGTACTCGGTGCATTCGCCATTGAGCCTTCAATCCGAACTGATTGGGCCGTTCGAGGCAATTTCCCTACCCACACGTTTAATGCAAATCACTAGTTCGATAGACGGATTAAGTAATTATGTTGACCGTATAAACAGATTTTAAATTGGTCAAGACGGATCAAAAACACATCGCTCTTTTTTTTGTCATCCTTATTCATCAATATTACTTACTTCTGGAAACCAGTGGAGAAGTTTACGAATGGATTTTTAAATGCGACAAATAACTTCAATAATGAAATCATTAATATAAACACCATAATAATTTATAAAACAGATAATATAAACCAAAGTATTCCAAATAACTATTGAAATAAAGCCCTAAAATCATCACAGTTTAATAATTCATTAATACGAACTAAATTTGCTACTTAATTGAAGTAATTACAGATGTAATTTTAAGATATGTTGACGTTTTAATGGCGCATTTCTTTGATTTATTAATATCTCGGTCGGTTTACACTTTACAATCTCTTGAAAATCAAACAAACAATTATCTTTATTGACAAAAATAATAACTATACAATTACTAATCTGGAAAACATATGTCAAATGATTATCAGCTATTAGTCTTTACGCCTTTTATATCTTATTTTCCAAAACAACTCAATGATTCTCTAAAATATTTGTATTGATTATTATTTTATATTTCTTAGCTATTTGTTTCTGTTTCTGAAGTAACTGGGCCGTGGGTCTTTGGATATTATTTCGTTAATCTCCAATTGCAAGAACTCTAAAAATTTTATAGGTAGTACCATCAAGACTAAACTATCATTCCTAAAGCTTCCAATATTACTGGTACCACGCTACTTGCGGCTTTAACTTTTTAGCCTTAATGTCAAAACTGCTTTTTCATTAAGTATTTACCAATGGCAGCCCAACCCAGCCAAAAGACATATATTTCATAATCTTTTCTCTTCGGATGCATTTCCGTGTCTAATATTGCCTCACCTATAGTCTCATAGTCAAATAATACATTCTGACAATCCGGCACATTCTATCACAGCATCAACCTCTTTATTCAATGTCTTTCGCTAATAATTCATTATTTAATATCTTGGATTTTTGAAAGAAATTTAATTAGAAATTTTCCTAAAGGAGTCGCATTTTACACAAACCAAACAAATGCTGAAGAAGATCCAGGAGAATTTAGAGTCCTAGATAAAGAAACCAGATGTACTCCCACTGAGATGTAAAACAATGCCTGTCAATCAAGATTGGGAAAGTGTATGGCCCAGACCACGTACTTTCTACCCAGCGACTGTACCGTTTCCACTTGGGCAAGTGGAAAATAAGTATGTCAACGCTGAGCTAACGAAAATTCCTAATTTCCTTCACCTTACTTCTGCAATAAAACGTCAATGCAAAGCTCTATAAGGAGCATTAAAGATTGTTGCTGTTTGCGAGAAACACTTTTCGCTCGAAATTACCTATTCAAATTATTGCCACTCATAACCTTCAATAAGGGATCAATTGGCAAGGATTGTTACTGTAAAGTTTAAACTTACAAGTTTAAACCTAAAGGCAAGTGCCAAGGATAAGTTTTTAAGAATAGCTGGTGAAAGATACGATCCTCAAACTGATTGTGTTACTATTGTGACAGATCGATGTCCAACGATAAAACAAAATTATGATTATGCCACGTATCTGATTACGAATTGATAAGTGAAGCTGCTATGGAATATTATGATTGGGGAAAAAGTGCTTCTAAAAAATCATTAGAAAAGTTATTTCAAATGAATATTGCTGAAATTCCAAATTGACTTAACATAAAAGGCTCTGCTAAAACTACTGTATGCGAAACTACAGATGCTGAATAACGCCTCAAGTAATAATTTGGCAAATATTACAAAAATTAAATTATTGTTTCCCTGTCATCAATAGCTATGGACTGGTTTCAAGATGTCCGGGTTTTATCAGCCAATCTCAGAGTGGTGAAACGGAATATTACTATATTATAAATTATAAAACTTCAGTTCTCCGTTTATGATGAAAGTATCATTAAATATAAGATAAACAATATTTTGTTAATATTTTAGAATAACAAAAAAACAATATCCTGTTTATTTACTTAAGAAAAGAAATCACGATTAAAAAGTTTTATGGAAATTGGTGAAAATAATTTAGATTTATTCAGACTGTTGAAAAACCCGACGTGACAGACGTCAGGACGGCTAGGGACTGATCTCTCCCAAGCGAAGTTCTTGTAAAGTTTTGCATAAGAGACCTGATGCATATTTCTACGTTTTCTTAATGTAGGAAATTCCTAGTGCTATGCTTGGTTGAGGGTTGAACATTGTTATTCATTGTATTAGGGCATTTAGTTTGCTGAGGCTCTATAATATTGTGAATAAATTGGTGTGCATATATACTTCTAGGGATAAAAACTAGAGTTGATGTTACACCAACGCTACCCAGAAGGTCATTGTTCAACAAAAAGGAGGTTCTCCAGATTCTAGATTCGTCTCTAAACATTATATGATCTCGTTCGTCGATCCAATGTTGGCTTCCTTAGCACCATAAAAAGCTGCCTTTTTGGGTTTTTATATTAAAAAAAGACGTCAAAAAGTCACGAATGAAGGTCAAAAATTGAAATTCGTCGGTACAAAGTTCTCCAAAACAATATATGCTTAACATCTCGTAATATCCACGTTTGGTCTCTAAATGGTCTTGTTTCAAAGAAAAACTGCTTAAACTACGAGCCTCTTAACTCTAAATATTGTTAAGCATATAATCACGTTTTGGTATAATTTGAAACTTTCTTGATACTATCTTGATTGATTAAACCAAGTGTATTAATCAATCAAGATAATCTAAAAATGTTTCACCATGGGTTAAGTTAGAAATTAATCAAACATTTCTTGATACTAATCATCTGTTTCACAAGTCTTTGTGTATTGATATATTTTTGGTGACTTTTAAAATGACAAATTAATTTATATTTTATCAAAATTTCAACTTTGTTACTCAACCCTTCAAGGTGTTGCAAAAGAGTAAGTTAATATTCTATCTACATTTACTTTAGGTTGATGATATTTATTAATCTCCTATTCATATTTTGAATTTATTGTTATTTACAACTATAGCCTACAAATTTTATTAAAGGTTAAATTAAATTCTTAATACCATAGGTGACTGATTTCTTCAGAAAACTGCTGCCTTTAGATCAATCTCACCTAAAATAGATGATTAATTCTTGTTCTTTCTTCTTCTTTTTATATATATGGTAATACAGTGTAAATGTTGTCGCTGAATATATTAATTATGCAGAGATATTGATACTATAGATGTTTGTCAGAATTTTCAAATAGTTCAAGAATATACAGATGTTTATAAATATTCTAGGAGTTAAAATCCTTCCTTATGTTGTGGGTCATAGCTGAGTCACGAATAGAAGTTAGAACACCAATAAATATTTGTAATTTCTAAAGAACGCAACAGCTTGTAGATTGATAAATTTCAATTTCAAAGTAAATAAAATGGATATGAGAGAAGAAATGTAAATAATCATTGTCTCATATATATCAAAATTGCTTTAAGTTGATGAAATATATGAACCTACAGAAGCTGGGAGGTTCTTCTATTCTTCTATTCATAACTCAGCTGCGATCCACAACTCTAAAATGAAGGACTAGACTGTTTATAGATTTATCTATTTTCTTGAAATTTATTTGAGTTCTGAGACATTAGGTGATTATGATAATAATCTATGTTTTTTTATGTGTCATTACAAACTTGTTTCCTCTCATATCAATCAAAACGTCCGTTAGTTTATCATAGTTGACAATATTAATGCCATGCAAAATGGGTAAATTTAAATCCCTTTAGAAATGCCTAGTGGTATATTTTTTATTTTATTTTTATGCATCATTGTAAATATTTTAATTGCAATTATTTCGTTTAGATTTTTTAAGTAGTCAACGTTGAAATAACTCTACAAATTTTGTGCGCATGTTATAATCTAATTTTGTAGATAGACACATAAGATTCTTCTTTCGTTTCCTTGTATTTTTCATAATAATTTTGTCAAACAAAATTTGATCTCGTCAGCCTTGTGATGATCTGCTTTTCATTTTCTTTGGTAGAATATTAATTTAAACATGTTTATATATTCTTCAAAACAATTATTGTGAATATTATAGAATATTGGTATACCAATTCAAGGTCGATAATTTCTAAAAGTTTTTCTTTTGGCTTTAGATATCTACAAGGTTTCACAGTTTATAAATCATTAAACCATTTTGTAAACGTGTTTGGTTTAGTAGTATCTCCACGAATTGCTTTAGTGAATGAAAGCTCTTAATTTTTGTAAAAACTTCTCTAGTGTGCTGGTGCCTTCTAGTAGTTTAAAGATTTAATGACTCTTTGAATTTCAATTATAATATATTCACACCATTCGACATATAGAAACATAACCTGTAGTGAAATATTTTTGAACTATCTTGTTTTAAAGTAAGTAAAAATCACCTGGTTTGTTTCACAAATAATTTATTATTTTCAAGTGATTTCTACGGTAAATCGAGATAATACAAGTGGAATGATTACAAGTAAACTTTTTCGATTCCGTTTCCAGTTAAGTTAAGATTAAAAAGAATCTTAGAATATCAGAGATCATGTTAAATGGTTGTTCCTCGGTCCTTGATTAAAATGATTTGTTCTGGTAAAATCAATCTGTCCATTTTGTATATTTCTCGTGTGCTTTTTTTTTCTAGACTAACTATTGTTCTATTAATCTATCTTATAGATTATCAATATTTTCATCTTGGTTGAGTAAATTCCTTGTAAGGTCATAGTTTTCATGTCCGTGTGGTATTTTTTATATAAAGGTAGAGGGAATTAAGGTTTAAACTTACCCTTTATTACAATTGAGGAATGAATATGGATACGGATAAAAGGGAGGGCGACGAAATAGAGTATGCCGGTCCCTGTATAGGCCTATTATACACCTCCAGTAATGGAGTGTCCAGTTAAGATCCCAGTGAGGGATTTTAGGTTTAACCTGGATTGATTAACATAGTATTGTGCAACTTTGGCGTTTGCTGTTCTTATTGTTTTTTTCTGAAATGAGCAAAGTGGATACATTTTACAACCTTGCTTTGTTTGATTGATTTTGGATAGGCCACAAATTTTCAGATATGCGCCCTTTTTTGCTAGAGCTAGAGTCTTCAGTGACGTACCACATTCATTTGCGAGTCTTGATTGAACCTTGGGATATATTAAGATAGCAAGACGGGTATTACTGTCTGTGTGGATGCTGATGTTTTTCTCTTTTGTCCCCAGTTTAGTTATTTCTAGGCACTAACAAGTGAATTCCGCTGGGATAATTGTAGAGTGTTTCTCCACAGGTAGTTTCAGTTCCAGATTCAGTTCGGCAATATGTGCCTTCAGCTGTTCCTTATAGTATCTTCAGAAACCTTAGAGTATTTTAACGTGTAGTATCTTTCGAAAAAGTAGATTGAAGTAGCATGGTTCTGAAACTCATAAAATTGTGTTCTCTCTATTCGTCTAAAAAAAATATCTCTTCATACCTGCTCAAATTATTTTTTTGAATATTGTTTATCATGGCAACTGTTAACATACAACTATATTCATAGAATAAAATTGTAGCAATTAGCAATTTTAACTGATTGATGGTGGAAGCCATTTCTGATACATCTTGGAATCAGAAACTTTAGAAGAAACTGCCTTTGTTTGCGTTTGATATTAACAAAGTGCAGTTTCTTTATTGATGAGGCTTTTAAATGAATATTCGTTCCAAAAGATTATTTTTGACTTGATTTATTTATTTATTTATTTATTTATCAACCCAACAGCCAATTACAGAGTGATATTAACAATTAAAACTTAATTATATAAAATAAAATAATTACAGTAACAAAAACAAAAGATACATTGATCAGCGGTACACATTTGCAAAATAAGACAAAAACATACTTTAAATACTAAATACAATTACAAAAAAATACTTAAAAATGCCTATTATCAAGAGAAGCAATAACAGATGTTTTGAAGGCCGTAATAAATGTATTCCCCACATCAATGAGGTGCTGAAACTGATTATACAGACGAGGTAGACGGTAGACGGGAGAGTTAAGACAATGATTGGTGCTAGGTACGTGATAAGTAAAAGTGTTAGCATGTTGGGATGAGGATCTGGGTACGTTAAAATTTAGCTGTGATAAAAAAGTAGGGTTATCGATTTTGTTATGAATTAACTTGTATAAGAAACATAAGTCATACAAGATGTGTCTATTTTGCAGAGATATAAAGTTAAATTCATTTAGTAAATCTTGATATGGAACATCGAAACCATAAGTACCATGTTTAACAAAATAAATGTATCTTAAGAATCTCTTTTGCACATTTTCAAGCATATTAATATATTTAGAATAGCAAGGCGACCAGACCACTGAACAGTAACACAGCTTACTTAGTACAAATGTATTAAATAATTTTATGAGTACATTAATGCTCTTGAAAGGTTTACAGTTACGAACTATAAAGCCTAAGAGTCTGTAACAATCAGCAGAAAGTTTAGCTACGTGCAAGTTGAATGTAAGTTTACTGTCAAAGGTAATACCCAAATCAGATGTTACATTAGATCTGTCCAGCAGTATGTCTCCTATGGAGTAATCAAATTTAATACCGTTCTGTTTGCGGGTATAGGATGTAACTGAACATTTGCCAATGCTTAATTCTAATTTATTATCTAGACACCAAATATCCATAGCATCCAGGCTATGCTGCAAGTCTAAACAGTCTTCAGTAGAGTCAATAACATTTAAAATCTTCAAGTCATCCGCAAATAAGAAGGTACTACAGTTAAGTACAGAGCAAACATTATTAAAGAATAATAGGAATAATAATGGCCCCAGGTTAGACCCCTGGGGAACACCACTAGAAGCTATGTACGTGCGCGACCGAACACCATTAACTTCTACCACTTGCCGCCGATTATGTAAGTATGAGCGAATCACATTCACAACACTGGCACTCAAGTCGTAGTCCATGAGCCGAGATATTAAAAGGGCATGATCCAGCTTATCGAAGGCTTTAACAAGATCAGTATAGATGACATCAACTTGCTTCCCAGCATCCATGGCTTTAGAAATAATATCTGTAAAATTGGTTAAGTTGGTAGTCGTAGAGCACTTCCTCATAAAACCATGTTGATCTTTATGGAGAGACGCACTGACGCTGTTATAAATATAGTTGCTGAGAAGTGATTCAAATACTTTGGACAAGTTACTAAAGATCGAAATTGGTCGATAATTCTTTGATTTCAAAGATAAGATAGGATAGGATACAAAAAAACTGTTGTGGCTACAGAATCTACAGCAATGGACTGGCACGATCTCTAATAATCTTCACGTGGCACAGGATCGAGAGAGCTTTAGAACCATTTAAAACATGGCAGTCGCCAGAGTTCACTAGTGACCACTGCACTATAAGAAGAATGCAATATTAATTGTCGTCGTTCTTCCATGCCTACCATACTTACCCCATGCCTAGTTCGGTCCGCCTTTGAAAACCACAGGCCGCTGTCTCTTAGTCTCAATGCTGTGTTTATGCCCAACTCAAATCTATGGAAGGACGAGACTATAACGACTCCATTGCTGATAATGGTGTTGTTCAAATGGCCTCAATAATTCCCATGCATGATAAAAGTTGAATGTGCTGTAGCTTACTTGTTGCAGTTTTGAGTTTAACCTTAACCCACCATACAATTGCTGCATATTGAGGAACATAAATTTATAAGTTGCTTTCCTTCATATATACTTTTCTGAGCGTGATTAATAGTTTTGATTTGTTTATAAACTATTTGCCCAGATTTAATTTCTTTATTTTTATATGATGGTTAAAATTTGCTATCTTTTACTCGTTTAGTTTTATTCTTATGATTTTTGGTTAATTGGTTAAAAAATGTTTCAAGAGTTTATACATCATTTAGAGCTAGGTAGTTTTAGGATGATTGAGATCTTAACTCTTCATATTAATTAGTTCTAGAGATTATTGGTCGTCGGTCTATGGTGGTTCAGTTTTTTTTCTCTCTTAGTTGAGCAACTTGCGTTTCTAGTCTCAATTTCTATCACAGTGTGTAGTTCTTGCGTGGAAATTTAGGTGCTGACTCACCTGATATTATAATTACTTCATTAAGCTGTGTGATTGTCACATTTTCAGTGCTTAAATAATGAATGAGTTTTTATTAGCCAATCAAATTGTCTGTCAGCTTACTTCTATTTTTATATTGATTCAACTATCAGTAACGTATCTTGATAGTACTTTCTACCTCATATCAATTGATTTTTCTGTTTTTCTTGGAGGAAACTTATGAGTTGCCATAATAAAACTACTATATATTACACTCAAAACTAAATTCCTGCTCTTCTTAACTTACTTTTTGTCCTAATCCAGTCGTTTGGTCTATAGGGTCCGCCAATAAGGGCGCGTGAACTTTAAAATTGAATAAAACAAGTTGTGTGTGAGGTAGAAACGAAATTTATTTTTCATTCGAAAGGGTATTCGACCCCATTAAGTATGGAAGATAACATCGTTCAAATGACCACCGCGGGTCCGTTTGGTAGCCCGGATCCGGGAGGTCCAATTTTCGATGACTCTGGAGCACATATCGGCCTCAATTTGAGCGATGGCGTTGCGTATGTTGACTTTGAGGTTATCGGTGTTTAGAGGCTTGTTGGCGTAGACCAGCGACTTGAGATAGCCCCAGAGAAAAAAGTCTAAAGGCGTTAAATCGCACGATCTCGGTGGCTAGTTGATATCGCCTCCGCGCGAGATGACCATGTCCGGAAATCGCTCGTGCAGAATGTCTATTGTGGCATGGGCTGTGTGGCACGTGGCGCCGTCCTGCTGGAACCACATGTCGTCCGTGTCCATATCATCCAGTTTAGGCCAAAAGAAGTTGGTTATCATCGACCTGTAGCGCTCCTCATTGACGGTTATGGCCGCCCCAGCTTCGTTCTCGAAAAAGTACGGACCGATGATGCCGCCGGCCCAAAATCCACACCAAACAGTGACTTTCTGGGGATGCATGGCCACTTGGTGGACCTCGTGTGGGTTGTTCTCACTCCAAATGCGGCAATTTTTCACATACCCGTTCATCCAGAAATGAGCCTCGTCGCTGAAGATGATTTTTCGGCCAAAATGGGGGTCTGCTTCCAACTGCTCCAACGCCCGACGCTGTCTGTGGTCGTTTATCTTGAGCTCCTGGGTCAATTGGATTTTGTACGGGTACAGACCCAAATCCAGATGCAAAATTCTGCGAGTTGATGTCTCCGAAAGGCCAAGTTCCTGTGCACGACAAAAAATGGACTGCCTCGGGTTCTCGCGCACACTCTCACGGACAGCAGCGATATTTTCGTTCGATTCGGCGTTTCGTCGACGTGTCAGTGTTGGCTGGTTGTTTACTGAACCAGTCGACTCGAATTTGCCCACCAATCGACGGATAGTCGACTCTACAGGCCGATCATCGCGACCGTAAAATGGGCGAAGTGCGCGGAACGTTGCTCGAACTGATGACCCATTTTCGTAAAACAATTTAATAATTTGCACGTGCTGCTCGACACTCAAACTTGCCATGGTGATTTGGGGTTATATACTGAACAAATGACAGCAACTTTGACAGCTCTACCTCGAACGACATGGCCGCACCCTTCCGGCAAACTTCGCGCGTCCCTATTGGCGGACCCTTTACTTCAATCCTTCGTTATATATTCGTATACTTCTTTTGTTTTTTCTCACCAAGTAATGGGTAAATGTACTTCCTTAAAGTCAAAATATTTTCAAGTATGAGTAGAAAACTCACACATAATATACATTTTATACACTTTTCTTCAGTTTATATTTTTTTCCTCTCTATCTTTGCTAATCTACATGCCTTTAACAGGATGATTTTTTCTTCTCTAAATAGTTTATTATTACTCAGATCCCTTGTCAACCTCCCATGCACCTGCCACTTCTTTATTTACTATTTGGTAACTTAACAAACCTGTATTACCCAGAACTTATCACTCAACTCTTATTATTGTAATAATAAGTGCTAAGTACTTTTGATTGCCTAGTAGTTTAGATTTTTCCTGTATTGGTTGAGTGACTATGATTCTAGTGTTACGAAATTGATACTAGATACACAGTCACTCAACCAATACAGGAAATAGAATGTTAATTGCCTGTCTCAAATAATTAAGGTTTTACCTTCTTCTTGGAAACTAATTTGACTTAATAATCAAAATGTTTCTTTTACGTTGTAGAAAATTAACTAATAATTAGAAAATCGTTTTTTCTAATTATTAGTAAATTTGACTTTATAGCGTTTAACCTCAATTTTTAGGTAATGTCGCAGTGACATTAACATATTCATGAATAAGGTCTTCAAAAATTCGATGTAAACAGACCAGAAATGGGAAAAGTATTGCCACAGTGGCAATCGCTTAATGAGTATTGTCACCAGCTGCTAAATATAATGTGATCGAAAACTCCGCCTTCAAGATCTATGTTCCAAATTTGAAAGAAATATAATAGTGTATTTATTTATGTATGTATTTTATTTAATCTTAATAGGTCGTGTTAAGTAAATACATAAACTAAACAACTATTGTTGAGCTTCGTTTTATTCGTATTTGATTTTTTTACTTAGGACTTACAGTAATAGTATATTACATTAAGTATTAGTTTTTCTTCTATTGTGGTTTTGATAGAAATCAATTTATTTCCTTCTTGTATTTCGACCTCAAAATTTGTTAGGAAAGAATAAATTATTAGTTGTCACAATATCTAGGAACTGGTACTAAACACTCATATACCCTTTAGATTCAGAAAAACCCAATGATCCTATTCTATCCAAGAAGTCTTAATAAATAAATCACTCTCAAAGATTTGTATCATTCTATTCAATAGACTAGGTATTATCATAACAACTAACCTTGAAATTGTATGCATTTTAATAATAAACCATTAGGTTAAAACAAAACACATTCAAGTCATTTATAACCCAGTAGTTCTAAATGATTTTCCACTGATTATATTTAACACTCCTTTGTTTTCTTATTAATTAAAATGAGGATATATTAAAATACGTCGGATTGTTGGTTTTGATTTGCATATAAATAAAGCGACAAAGGGCGAATTTATTAGATTAATCTGTGTCGGCTAGATGAATAAGACCGAAGAGGCCGGGTAATTTATAGTGAGGGAAATGCTCGCGCGTAATTAGCATAAATATTAAAAAATTTCAATCCGCATGCGAGTGTGTGCCTTGTTATTTTTTTTTGTTCTTCTGCGGCGGTATGTTAATTATAATGCGGTTTTTCTGTCATCGCCGTCTCTCATGAAAATATTCTCTGCGGACGAGGACGGCCATTAATCCGGCCCGATATTCATTAAGGTTTACGTATTAATTAAAAGGTACAATTACGCACGGTAACGTTTTCATGTTGGCGCGGACGAGGCGAAAGGCTTTTGTGTGCCAATTTAAATGGTAATCGGAGGACGGTGGAGTTCGGAAAAATGGCACTGATAAAAATTTGTGAGTATAAACCGGCTGCATCTCGGAAACCCCAACCCCTCGCGTCCCCGGCCCGCCGCGGATATATATAAACGAAATTCGAGTAAATCTGGGGACTATTTATCAGTTTTTGTCGCCCGCAGAACGATTTCTGATCTCCTTTTTATATTCTGGCCCTTTCTTCCGATCTCTCAATCACGGGCTAAGGCCTTGTTTCTTTACAACGCCCGCTGTTACATTATTCATTATTATATTTCTATACAGGGAGGCCCGCTGCATGCGCTCCAGACTACGCAATGGAACCTCAAAGATGAATGCAAATGGATTAATGCAGACACATAATGCACATCCTCGTTGATGAAATATATTTTAATGCATCAATTCATATATTTTAATTTCTTAATGTATAGATAGATATTGATCCTTTGATAATAACGTTTAGTTATTAGGGCAGACCAGACTTGTGTGCTAAGTACAAAATTAATCAAGTAGAAGAATTGTACAGTCAAAGTTTATGTTCGTGATTCATATTAAGATTTTTTTAATAAGATTTAAGTATTATTAAGAGAAAATAAATATGATGTACAGTAATAAATGTATAAAAATGCAAAAT
Source organism: Ontholestes murinus (assembly GCA_963969525.1). Lineage (NCBI taxonomy): Eukaryota > Metazoa > Arthropoda > Insecta > Coleoptera > Staphylinidae > Ontholestes > Ontholestes murinus. Next base: position 57,487,985 of record OZ018392.1, on the reverse strand, counting down.
TATGATAATTCCCAAATCTCACCACCTGCATAAAGACGCATGCGTGAAAATCGCGAATGAGTGTGTCGTGTTTTTTGTCTTTATATCTCTGAAGAAAATATTCTTAATAGCCATTAACCCAGGTTAACGTTTTTATATTGGCGAACATGAGGAAAAAGACTTTTGTGTTCAAATGATAATCGCAGGACGTTGGAGTGAGGAAAATTGGCACGAATTTTGGATGGTCCTCTGTAAAGTTAAATAAAAATTGATACAAATTGTCCATTTGAAAAACTTAAGTATCGAATCAGAAACAGCAGAAATAACAATCAGATTTGGTTTGGTCTTTAGATACTACTGAGACATGTTTGAAGTTTGATACATATATGATCTCAAGGATCAAAGAACAAGAAATATATCCTTGGCAAAAGAATAAAACTTTAATAAAGGTAATGCTTGTTATGCTACATTCTTGATGGAACCGGATATATAAGTTTGGTGAAGAAAAGCGCTTGTTATGTTCCACATTTTTATTTACAGTTTCCTGACACGTGTTTCGAACTTTGCAGTTCATTTTCAAAGGTAAACTGTAAATAAAAATATGGAACATAACAAGCGCTTTTCTTTACCAAACTTGAACAAAACTTTAAATTAGATCTACATCTAAAATCATCATAAGTCGTGGTTTGGGTGGATGATAATAAAACACGAAAATGTTCTGTTTGCTACGAAACAAAACAAAAACAAATTTTTTGAAACATGCCCAAGCAAAATCTACACAAACTTTCAATATGTTGTTATGTAATCATTGTTGATTTTAAATAATGTCCACTTTTTAAAGTAACCAGAAAAAACTTCACTGGCCAAAAACATAATTTTGGAACATTTTTTGCAAATGTTTATTTACGAGTTGTTTCAAACTGCAAAGACTGAATTTGTTGTAATACTGATGGTCCAAATGACTAATGTCATTTGTATCGAAATGTGTAACAGGTGGCCCAAATTACTAATTTCATATGTACCCAAATATATAACAATTGAACTTAATGCGTTAATGACTTGACAACCAGAAATACATTCGATGTTTAAGGTTAATTGAAGTAAGTAAATGTAAAGTTCATTCTTTACCCAAGCTAAATATTATTCATACGATTAGGTAATAAATTAAAGTTTTCACTTCTCACATATATTAAATCATTTATTATAAATTATTGCTGTGTTCTAAAATAAATATAATATACTCAAATTCAGGATAGTAACAAATGAAACAAATGACATGCGGATTCACCAACTAAGCTTTAATCGGCCAATTTTAGGACTTTAATTAAAACCAAATTGTTGATTAAATGGTGGTGTAAATAGTCTAACTGTTGGTAATCATCGAACTAGTTTAATAATGACTAGTTAAATTGTCGAAAGTATAGTCACCAAGATAATAATAACACGTGTAAACAAAGTTTAATTGTGTTATTTATAAATATGTATCGCAAATTAAAAGCTTTCATAATCACATATTTAATCCATCTTTTATAAATAAGAGAATATTTATACTTTGAATAACTTTTGATGATTTTAACCAATACTTTTACTTACTTAAGTGAAAAAATCGTTTCTGGCATCATAACATATTTTACAATACAAATTAAATCTTAATATAAAATCTTTTCTAAAGTTTCACCCCTTCATTCACTCTTTTATTTCTTTAAGCCCTTTCCTCACGCAATCACCTAACACTCTTCTGGCAAATACCTTAACGTATACATTCCATTCATTGAATTTTTCACCCTCTTTCTTCTAGTAAACATCTAACTCTAATAAAGATGATATTTTCATCCCTAGTTAATTTAATACTCCTTATATACTTTGGCAATCTGCCATACATCTGCCATCAAAAATTTTATTTTATCTTTGCAATTCACCACCGACTTTCCATATTTTCATCTGCACTATCTCCACTTAGATTCTTCAATACGAAAGCACAATTTCCACACCTCTTTCACCATCCTATCTTCCTCTAATACATACACTTTTATATCATAAGTCGCCACTGTCTTCATGCAGACTTCTTCTCTTTTTTTTGGGAGTCAACCTTTCTATCCTGCATATACTTTAGGAACCAGATTTACATTCTCTCTCTCTATGTACTCTTATAAACTTATTCCCAATATCTCCATATCTTACACACGCAACTTATAAACTATTTTGAAATTGTTCGCCAAAAATTTTGGCCATAGTCCCACAGGATGCTTTCATCGCTTTTTCTTGTACCCAATTTACATGTTTGTCGTATTCATCCGTAATTTAAAAATTAAATACTAAGGTATTTAAATTACCTAACCATTCTATTCTAGCCCCTTCACTCTTCCCTTTATTTATTTCCTAACTTCATCCATCTTGTTTTCTTTACGTTCACACACAGTCTTCTCTTATCCATAAATCTCACCACTCTCTTCAACACATTCTTCATCTCTTCTTAATACCTCACTATTAACATAATGTTATCTGCTTATCCCAACATCTACACTTTATTTTTCTTCTTATAATTTGTTTAGAATATATGTAGGCTATTAAAAGCAATACGAAGTTACATAAATACACGTTTGATCGGTGGTACATATGAGCGATTTATTTAAACTAAAAATAATTACTATTTCTACAAAGGCAGGTATCCCACTGCTTGACAAGACGGTGTATACCGGTGGTGTTCCACTTCTCTGGCTATTGATGGAACCATGTGTAAACTGCCTGCTGGACTTCAGGGTCCGTCTGGAATCACTGTTCCTTGAGTGCCTTCTTTAATGGTCCAAAGAAATCACAGGGTGACAGATCCGGGCTGTAAGGGGGGTGCTGCAATACCTCAAACGTCATCCGCGCGATATGTGACGTGATGATTTTAGCGATATGCTAAAAGGCGTTCTCGTGAAGGAGGTTTACGCCTTCCGTAAGCATCTCAGGACGTTTGTTCTTTATGACTGTATGCTAATGGGTCAAAGTTTCACTGTGTCGGTCTGCATTGATGTTAAGATGAGGGTCTTTAAATTTAAGAAGTAATGGTCCGCGGTGATCGAGAAAGCAAGTAAGGATAACCTTGTCAGCGGAAGGTTGAGTTTTTAGTTTCTGGTGCCTTGGAGATGATGGATGTTTCCTTTGCATATTTTCGCCACCGGCAACAATGCGGTGCAAGAAGGAATTTCCTTCTTCACGGTACCTCTGAAGATGCTGCAGTGTGTGTGCATTGTGCACACACTTTTCGGTAATTTGCCTTATGAATTGCAGCATAGGTTGTTCCAACACTGATATCGAAACGATCTGCCAATTCTTTGACACGAAAATAACTATTCGCATGGTGAGGTGCTCCATCGATACGACCTACCATACTGCAAAGCGCACAGCGACTGCGTATTCTACGAATATCACGAGTTAACTGCCACAGTAGACACCTACATTACCGGCGGCCGTCCTATGTAAGTTTCTGCGAATTTAGCAAAACTACCATTCGTGCTACAGTTTTCGAACGTGTATTTATTAAACCAAAAATTGGACATAAATACGCCTGAAATGGCTAAAATATTGCCGCAGTGTCCACCATCACCCGATGAGGATTACTACCAGCAGCCAAATATAATGGGTCGAGTGGAAGAACATGAAAATTCGTGAACTCCGCCTTCAAGGTCTATGCTCAAAATTTTAAAGTGATTTATTGTATTTATGTTTGTATTTTATGTAAATTTTTTTAATAGATCTTGTAAAGCAAATAAACTAAACTAAACTAAACTAAACCTACCTCGATATAGGAAGTTCATAGTCTAAGAGTGGAAAAAAATAGAGATCAGGGCACTGGATAAAAATACTAGGACAAAAGCAAAACAAAATGTTTATTGATTTCTCGATAAGTAGAGCTAAACAGCTCTAAAAGCAAGACAAGGCTGGTCATGGGTCTCCTTAAGGCTATCTCAGCTTAATAACTAGTCTAATTTAATATTATCTAATTTAAACATTTCATCTTTCAGATTCATTTCCACGCATTATAAATTATTTACCAGCCATTCTGAAAGTTGTATCTATCTTAATTTTATATATACTGTTATACTTCATTCTAGCATCTACCATCCACATTTCTTTCATTTTGCTCCTTGTACATTCTCTCGGTACCTTCTTTACTTCTCCTGTTGTATATTAGCATTCAATTCTCCAAGGATCTGACTGCAATTAATTAAATATTTTATAATCTTTTCCTTATATTCCTAATAGGATTTACCATAGTCTATAGGTTTTGCCTTCTATTTCTTGTTATTGAAAGGGTTTTTTTGTTTTCTCTATGTACTGTTTTTCTTCAACTAATCTTTAATTTTCTCTGTACTCTCTTCTATTATTAGTTCTTGAACTCATATCTTTGTTCTTTATAAATTTCGTAGATGGATCCTATTTTATGCTGTCTTTATTAATTTTCATTTTATTACTTATTTTTTAGTCTATAGATTTACGTGCTTGATCTTGTCACAAATTCCATAACTTTTACCTCTTTTATACTTCTCACTTCTTTTTCTTCTTACGTTTCGATGACGTGATCAATTATTTGTATCCATTTAATATCTTCTATCCCTCTTCCTCAATCACCCCGTCAGTCTAATATGCTCAAAGTTTCTACACTAATCCTGAGACATTCTTTCAATCACAGAACCTTCATCGCTAAATCCTCCTCTCAACTTCTCAACTCCAATTCTTTATTCAAATCACCTCTAACAAAACACTTTCCTTTTGCCTTAGTTTCTTATTCTATTTGCTTTCACATTTCAGTTCAATATTTATTTAAAAACTTCAGGATATTTCCTTATAAATAATTTAAGGAAACTCTGAAACTGGCAAAGGTCTATTACCTGACTACGTAAAAATGTGGGTTTTAATGAAAGACCATTGATAATTTTATATGAAATATATGTAAATCATGTATTATTTTTAAATATTAAGCAAGGAAAGGCAGGATTAGATTAAACCTATACCACTCCCATGTTTTACTTCATACAATTCCAGCTGATAATTAACTGCTAATCTTTCGCCACCTACATTTATTTATAATCTATCTCAAATCAAAAGATGATGTTTTTTTCATTGACCACATCTACATTTCTACTAATCTTACCACGTTTTCTCCAATTATCTCTTTCTCAGAATCTTCCTTCCATATAATCTTATATTTACTTTCTTAATGTTAGTTATTTTTCAAAATCCCATTGTAATGAACCATTCCGTTATTATTCTTGGAAATCTTCCACCTTGCCTATGTTCATTATATTGTACATTTCCTATTAACCTTTTTTCTATTGTCCTTTCTTTGCAAAATGTCTCCAATGTTGCTATTTATATAATCACCACTTTTTCTCATACCCCTTTCTCTTCTATAAAAAACAAATGCCTCTTTACTACCTCTATTAGTACTTCTCGTACATTAAAATGAGAAATTTTAATAGAAGGATAATTGTTTCATTATGGGCGCATTTATTTTATTATATTGAATATAATTTATTTATTTATCCTCAATATAATAAAGAGGAAAACACGATGACTTTCTACCGCTTTATTTAAAATTACACGTGATTATAGTATGGACTAATAGCTAATCATTATCAAATGTTTAATTAACCTTCTAATTAATATAAAAATGTTTCACCACTGGTGAGAATAAGAATTTAATTCATCGTAAGTTTTTTTATATTTAATACTGGCACGCTGTTAGTCGAAGGTGTAATCACGATAAATTTTAAATAAAGTTGTTAATCAAAGTCGTCTTTTTCATTAGAAGCAAAAAACATATATTTTTGCAAAATTTTGCAATAAACTTCTCTATCTTCTTGAACAATCAAATTAATCGAAATCATTTTGATGAGACAAGCAAGACAAGTAATTTCTTTTTTTTTTATATTAAAACAATATTTTGTAATAAATATTAAATATTTGCTTGACCGTTGGTGTTCCTGTACATAATTTTAACTCACCGCTCATCGCTTTGAATAATGAAAATAATTTTTGAAATAAAGCAGTAATCAACTTCTCGAACCTATTGCGTTAATTTCTTGTCTCCATAAATTGATGTTACGATAGTTACGCTTCACATGTACCATCACATAATTCGATTATAGAATATATCAGAACTAAAGAGATTGGGAATAATTTCGATCAAATATACGCAACGATGCGTGTCCCATTACCACATTATGAAACAAAAAGTTGTAAAAACCTAAAGAAATTATTGGCCATGCTAACATAATATTACACTTGCTTATATATTATTATGTACGGGAAATTTTATTTCATAATTCTTGTTTTTAACTAAAACTTGCGTGTAGGCACGTACTAACAGAAAAGATTATCTGAGAGATTTGATGGAGCAAATATTTTTTTTTGACGTAATACAATGTACAAGTCAATGTATTTTAAATTTAAAATATGTTAGAATGTCAATTTCATTTCTTGCTATAATTTATGTAGATAATCGCTTAAAAAAAGGGTTCATATAATTTTTTTAGAATTAATTTACATGAAATAATTTATTAAATTTTTGCAACTTCAGTTATGACAATAATTCTGTTGGTCACTTTTTAAACTAAAATTTTGAAAATAGTGGTGATAATGTGAATCCTTGGGGAACGTCTTATATGGAATAAATGGGTGGAAATAGATGGTTTCAATTTTAGTCTGTATAAATCTGAATAGAAGAAAATGATTGATCATTTGGATCAAGAAGATATAGATTGTGACATTTTTAAAGAATTGCAATTATACAGGAAACCTTAATGCCGTACTGTATCAAATGATTTGAAGATATCCAAAAATATTATAACATATTTCTAATTTTCGAAATGGGCTCACTGACATTTTGATTTAATGATTGAAACCAAGTATGAAGGGATGTGTGTGCGATGTGACACATTAGGTTAGTTTTTAGGATGTTTGGCTTAAATGTATTTTCTTAATTTTTTAGTTTAATTGTTCCATATAATCTAGAGCAAGATGGGTATATTGAAATTATATTTTTTCGGATAAGAATACAAATGTTGAGAAGTATTGATGATTTTTTGTCAATTCTGTAGTCGAGTTTTGTTTTATTAGATCTATTCATAAACATTCCTATTTTATCATTATAATCTGATTTATTCATAATTAAGTAAACTTTTCTTATTTTATTATAATATAATTACATTTTATGCTTAATGCAAATATTAAATTTTTCTTGATTTCAATCAACTACTTTTGATGATATGCAGGTGATTTGTCTAATTATATCATGGTTTTAATTTATAATAATTTAAAAATACGAAAATATTAAAAAAGACTAAAACAATTACTTCACTGGCTACTACATCGACAGCTATTGAATTATACAAAATTATTTAGAGAAAAGTAAAACTACCTGCATTTTCATTCTCTTAAATTATCAATTATTTCTAAATTCTCGATTGTTTTCGAAAACATGTTATATTTTTTGGACTGCGTTATATGGCTGTTTCGGACTATGACCAACTGTTTTAAGCAATATTCAACTATGTTCATATTGTGTTTCTTTCTATTATACTATACATTTTATCAACTATGTTTAGGTTAATTTAGGTTAGGTTAGACTAGATTAGGTTAGGTTAGGCATAATACTAACGGAATGGCTGAAAAAAAAACAATTTAACTGTAGTAAACGATAGAGAACAACCAAAAACAACCCTCCAAAGAGAAACATCAGAGTCATATAATGACCTGACGATATTCGGAATAGAACACGCAGATGAAATAGGAAGGTAAAATGAAAAAAAAGAATACGAACAAGAAAAAAGAAACTGACAAAGATAATAATGAAGGCAAAGGAGGAATGCTGAAAAAAAATATGCTCAATGAAGTATCATAGCAAGAGGTGAAAGAAAGAATAAAAAGAATGAACATAACAGAATATCTGAGAAATATACGAAACAGATACCTAGACAAAAGAACACTAAAAGCGGGAGAACGAGAACAGTTGGACCTAAAGGGCGAAGTAACGTAAGGTACAGTTCTAGGATTGACACTTTGGAATGTCTTCTTTGATGAACAAAATTCTCAGAAGCAATACATAAAGTATGTTTTGTCAATGGCCTGGCAATAATAATACAAGGGAGGAAAATGAAAGAATTAATAAAGAAGACAAACAAATCAGTAAATATATTGAAAGAAAAGATAGAGGCAACAGATATAAAACTGGCAAGCAAAAAAACAGAAGCGATAATATTACAAGATTCAAGAGGCGGAGATAATAGAAGGAGAACGGGAGTTACCCCCATTGAGTTTATGGTGTAAAAAAGGATTCAAAGTTTTAGAAAAGAGAAGAAACCAAAAGTAATAATAGAGGAAGAAATCTAAATAAAGTGGCAGAAGAAATACTGGGAAAGCAGAATTGACAAAAAGACTAATACAAATCATAGGAAGTTGGAAGATAAGAAAATACGGACAGTTGGACTATTATATAACGCAATTTCTAAGTGGCCACAGAAACTACTAAAACTACCTAAATAAATATAAAATAACCGAAAATAATTTATGTCGCACATGCAATAAAAGATGCAGAACATACATTTTTATTCTAAAAGATGAAAACAAAACAAAATAAAGATAGAGGAAGATATAGGCCAATAAATCAAAGTGGAAAAATAATAGAATAGCAATTTCTCACATTGGTTAAGCTTCAGGGAACAAAAGAACAAAATATGATTGAAGTAAAAATTATTTTAAGTACATTTTAGATTTTTATATAATAAGAATTGGAGAATGAAATAGTGACTTTTCATAAAATACCCACCCACCCTAACTATATATGCCTATAAATCTAGGCTGTATCAAGATTTGTTATTCTACGAAAATATAATTTCTGAAACTGGTGTAGTTTTCATGAAACCAAACGTGTGACAATAACTGCAATTTAAAGAAATATGTAGGGTGGGTGGGTGGCCTCTATCCACCCCTTAAACTGTATATCATAAGGCAGGGTTGTACTTAGGAATTCTTTGTTATGAAAAACTTTTACAATTTTATAATGTAACAGTTCTGTTGTATACAATTTCCTAATTAAAAATGCCGTTTATGATAAAAGAATTGGAGGGTGGGATAGTGGCCACCCACCCACCCTACATATACAATGAAATCAAAACCACAACAGTATTTTATAATTCTTGAAAAACATCATTTCCAACACTTGTTAAGTTTCAGAGAACAAGAGAGGAAAATTTGATTGAAGTAAAAAACTATTTTAAGCAAATTTTAGATTTTTATATAATAAGAATTGGAGAATTAAATAGTGACTTTTCACAAAATACTCACCCACCCTAACTATATATACCTATAAATCTAAGCTGTATCAAAATTTGTTATTTTACAAAAACCTTGATGTAGTTTTCAGGAAACAAAACGTGTAACAATAACGCAATTTAAAGAAATATGTAAGGTGGGTGGTTGGCCTCTATCCACCCAATAAACTGTATATCATAAGCCAGGGTTGTGCTGAGAAATTCTTTGTTACGAAAAACTATTATAATTTTATAATAAAATTGTTCTGTTGTATACAATTTCCTAATTAAAAATGTCGTTTATGATAAAAGAATTGAAGGGTGGGATAGTGCTAAAATATATAAGAGAGATATTAAAAGAAAAAGAAAAGAATAAAAGTAAAAGAACATACCAACTCTGAAGAAGGCAATAGCGGATTCCGGGGTTGAATATGTGGAAAAGAGAGGAGGTTTTAGTAGGTACACCTAAGGCGCGGAGTTCTATTAGCCATGTATTGAATGGTAGTGCATAAAAGAATATCCTCTGCCGCAAACAAAAGAGAAGCAAAACAAAAATGTTTTAATTAGAAAAAACACGAAAATATTTCGTAAAATCTACAACAAATGAGTCTTATTAAGACTACAAGAACAAACAGTATTAGCTAGAGAAGTAGTTGTTTTAAAAGTGGTTTGTTCTTGTAGTCTTAATAAGACTCATTTGTTGTAGATTTTACGAAATATTTTCGTGTTTTTTCTAATTATTAGTTAATTTTCTACAACGTAAAGGACTTATATATTTTATTATCAAAAATGTTTTGGTTATGTCAGGTTAGGTTAGGTTATATTCGGTATATTCGGTTTTTGTTTTTTATTATCATTTTATTGTATTTTGTATTAGTAATAATTTATAATTGTTTCGCCATAAAAATTAATAAGAGTTAAATTACGTTCGTTTAGGTTAGATCACTGTCGCATCAGTTATGAATGTCTGGCTCAAGTCTTGCTACTATAGGATGGTGAACCCCTAAAGAACGTCGGGGGTACAGACCACTATGCCTGCCGGATCGTGAAAGGCAGACTCTTCGAAAAAGTAATCAGAGGTAGGCTGGTCAGGCGGCTGGAGGAAACAAGTGGGCTATCCAGCCGCCAATGCGGTTTCCAAGAAGACTAAATCGATTGTGGATGCCCTGACAGAAGTGGGCAGACTCGCCAACGAAGCCAACAACGACCCTTTAGCAAACGGCAGTGCCTCGCGATTGCAGTGGACGCCAGGAACGCGATCAATTATATTCCCTGATCCACTATAATAGAGACTCTGAAGATTACCTGGTGGCCAACATTGAGGTCTAACTGCTCGTACGCGAGATACAATTCGAAGGAAGCAATGGCGCACAAATGACCTGGGAGGTAAATAGAGAAGTCCTGCAGAAATCCGTCGTCGGTCGTACACTATGGAACTATCGAGCTAGCAATGCCGCACGGGATAAATGTAATTGAATTAACTAATTTAAAAAAAAACAAACAATGTAAAAATTGATTAATGGTCGAGTCTTGGAAATTTAAACAAAAACACACACATTATTTTTAAGTGACTCGAATTTCGATCATTAACTGATTATTTTCAAACTTTAAGGATGTGTGATATCAACAAAGTAAGCGTTTTGGTTTAAAAGTAAAAATTGTATTTAATTTATGTAATTAAATTAGCCGACTACATTTTGATAATCGTCAATTGCAGAGGGATCTAGGAGGTTAGAAGTGTGACGAGGGAAGCGACGAGCAAGATCTCGGATTGGCTGTTAATTAAATCACAACTGTGTGGATTTCAATCAAGGACGATCAAGTTCTTAGAGGTCAAGATCAAGACGAATCACTTATGCAGCAGCCAGGTAATAGAGATGGTGGATAGAGTGTCCCGAGCCACTAGGGGCATCTCGGGCCTTTTGGTGAACACTGGCGGGGTATTGGAGGAGAAGAGACAGTGAAGCTGGTGTTAGTTGCAGCATAGACGAGATGCGTAGAAGCGAAGAGGAACAGATATAGACTGCGTGGAGCCCTAAGGCTTGGAGTCATTCGAGTGACCAGAGGCTACCTCACAATCTCCATCGAGGCCGCCGAAGTAATTTGCGTCTGGGCACGCGAGTTAATTCCAGTGCTGGAAACTTGGTCGAAGAGAAGCCATGGAAAGTTGACGTACCACCTGACGCAAATCCACAGAATTGGAAAAGCGTCGGGCGGGGTGGACGAGTGAGGAGGATTGAACAGAAAGAGCTAACCACCGCTCTGGGTAGCCCAGTTAATTTAGAATGGCGAGAGAAATCCTCGAGAAAAAGGAAATTTCTCTCTCAGGGACCGGGGTTGGGGCTAAGAGGGCTAAGGAGGGTGAATATGAAGAAAGAGAAGAGAAGGAAGAAGATGATCACGACTGATGCCCTTGTTAAATTGATCACTCGACCACTCATGGACCGCTACCACTACGATGGCACCGATGTCACCTGCGAGAACTTCTAGAACATCTTCTAACATCTGAGCCCCCCGCATAAATATACATAGCGGGGATGGTGAATAGACCACAGTGGTAACACTGTAGGTCGTGTGCCCTTAAGTGGGATAAATTCTATAAAAAAAGTTGGGTTAGATTAAGTATATTTTAATTCTTTAATAATACTTATTTTTTATTAACAATTGATTAATAACATTTTTATTTCATAATAAAGAACAGTTTTGGAATATGAAATTGCGATTTTATCTATCAAGAGTTTCTGGTTAATTTTAATTTGGAAAATTTCTAGCTATTTCGAAAAGTATTTGTTTATCATTGGTGATGTTAAATATTGTTGCAAATTTAGTTCTTTGTACCTAAGAGAACTTTTTTAATTTTCAATTGTTTCCAGGGAACAAAAATAGTTTGGTAATATGTATTATTGGTAATTTCATTTCTTTAATGTATTTATCAATTGATTTAATTTATTTTTTTAACAGATTATCCTTCTTTTTATATAATATAACAAATAACAAAACATATTCGTATGTATGTATGATTTGGTCAAATATAAAATTGAGTTAATTAATAAAGCACTAAAAACCTGTCTTCACAATTTTATTTAAATTCGCAGATAATATAAATAGTGAAGAAAGGTTTTTAGTGTTTTGTTAATTAATCAAGTTTATCTTCACGTAACTCACAAAAATCGAACCAAATAAAACAAAGTATTCTGACCGGAGCTGATGAAGATATTAATTCAATTAAGAATAAGAGGTGTGATTTAATTTTATTTTCAGTTCGTCAATTTTGGTTAAAAAGAGTTTCATAACCTACTTTGAATATTTATCAATGCTTTTTTATAATACTTCTTAGTTTTGAAACGATCAATTGTTTTTGCCTCTTTTTTTTATCATTTCCAGATTTATTTAATTTCAAGTGATTAATGAATACCTTTTTTCAGAAAAATATTAAAAGCAATTACAATTTTGTTTTTTTCTAAATTTACTATGCCATCGCCATTTTTATATTCAATTGGGTTAGTATATTGGCACACACCACTTATTGTTATTATGTGGTACATCAGGTAGAATAATGGATAAAATTTATATAAAAAAAAATAATAATAACTTTTAGAGTAAAACTGATTGTCGTATTTCGATGACAGACGTTGGCGGATGATGTAATAATTATTAGTTAAAAAAATGCGTGTAATATTTATTCTTGTTTTCGCGTCGAGTGAAAAAATCATTTTGTTCAGAGGGAAATATGAGGGGGGTTTGGGTGGATGTGTGTGTGTGTGTGAAAAATATTTTCGAAAATGGCTGGCTGTGTCGCACGGAATTCGCCCGAGCATAGAGGAATAGCAACGGCGCGGCCATATCAGTCTTCCTTCACGGTGACAGTCCGTCATTTGTCAGTGTCGAGGGCACTGTTGGCGGGGCCTGTGTCATGTGGGACAAAACAGCATCGGGTGCCGCTCTGAATGTGTAAGGCCTTTCGAAACCTACCCTTAGAAATATCACAGTCTAAACCAGCACAGAGGGAGAAGTATCATTAAGGCGCTGTCATGTCAATATGATATCCGAAGGGGTGGCTCGCTCGCTCGCACTGTTTCCTATACAAAAGGGACTTTTTTAATACCGACTGCGGTTTGGGATACATTCTGTTTGCATATTAGCTCGGGGAATGCGTTCAACCGAAATCAAATGCTTCGCAACTTTTATTTACTATGCTAATATATTCATGAAATTAGAATTTAAAACCTGTCTATTTACCCCCTCGCGCTTTTAACACGTACACAGACGAAGTTAATTCGGACAGGGCGCAATATGAAAGGGCATCACATTTCTATTTGCGCGGATATGGCGCAAAGCTCTCCGTAAAGCCCAAATGGCCACATTTCGAATAAGCGCTCACTTACCGCAAAGCCCGGACGCCGGACTGCTTTGAATATCATCTCTGCTTTAGGGACAATTTGCGCAAAAAGGGATGCTGAAAACTTTTGTGCAGCCCAATTTCGGAATTCGACACGCTCTTCGCCGGTGGCATAATCGGATATCTCCCGCATAATTTTCTAGGAGAAAAGGATCGCGGCTGGCGAAACCCCACAAAAGGATTTTCCTAAAAATAAAAAATTTGGACAGCTACGACCGCCCAATACGTGGCGTAACAAATTTCATCACAATAAGTCTTTAATTAAAAATCGCTTTGCTACGAAATATTTTTTTTTACGTAATCACATTTTAATTTGGGAAATTTATGTCCAAATAAATCAAACAGTTTGGGAGATTCTAAATGGTAATTATAGTTCCAGCTATGGATAGTTTCGAAGTTGACCCTCTTAAGAAAATATCAATTATTCGTTTAGAAAAAAAAGGTGAAATTAATGAGTAATTTTCTGATGTTATGAGGAAAGGTCATGAATTTATCAATCAAATGAGCAAAATATAAATACATTCTGATCTCATATTCGAAACAAAGAAATAAACATTAAATAAAACACTTTTAACTGTGTAATAAGAAATAAACAGTTTTTAATTACAACTAATTAACCCTGATTAATACTTATTTTAAAATTGGTAACTATTATTAAAGTCTTTCCATACAATTCATTCGCAGATAATGTTTTAGCTTTAAATTTATTTGTATAATGATTAGGTGTCCACAATTTCCGTTTTTAAGTATTAAAATGCATTTATTTCTAGAAAAATATTATAATCAAAACTTGATTGATTCGTACACAAATTAAACAATATTTTGTTCGAATTATAAAGACTCGACTTCTTGTAGATTCTCAGTTTGATTTTCTATATTAATGCAAATTTACTTTTAGAATTGTATATACCTAATAATTCTTGATAGTAAACAAACATATTCTATTGATAGTAAATATTCTGCAAAATGTAAAAATTTTTAGAATCTTATGAAAAGGACATAAAAAACCTAAATCTTCTAAATAGTACGACTTTTTTTAAAAATAATAATATAAAATTCATTATACCACAAGGATCTATTAAAGCTGTCTCTGTTAATGGATTACCATCACTAGCAAATCGAATTTTATTATTTCCATTACAATATTTATATGAGTTATTTATATAAGAACAATAATTACTGACAAAACTATTTCGTTACTTATCTAATAACATAATTAAAATTTAATGGTTTTAAACAAAAACCACTATTATATAATGAAAAGTTTATCTGCTATTTCAAAGTTTCCTTAGAGAGTCAGCTATGTTTCGTTTTGTTTTTCATGTTCCAAGATAAATCTCGGTTTATTAGTAAAAAGAACTGCAAAAATAATATATCTGCTACTTTAATTTGTTTTAAAATAGATTAAAATTATACACCACACTAGAAAGGTGGAAAATTTATGGTATAACTGCACCGATAAGAAGTATAGCTCCGAAACTCGAGTTTACAGATTTTAATTACCCAGTATTAGCAATTTGAGCAACCGAAAGAAAAAACAATACTGAATGAATCGCCTAAATTTTAACTCTATTTTTTTGATAACCCTTTAGACAATAAAAACTTTAAAACATTTATTTATATTATACAGGGTGACTGACGAAAAACCTTTGGTGCTGTATCTCGCTTATTTTTTATCCGATTTTAATAAATAAAACATCAAATTAAACCATTTTTAAAAGACATTAATAGGATCTGAACTGTTATTTTTTCTCGCACCCAGTTTTTGACAAAATACGATCAACATTTTTTTTTAAATTGCACTGTATATATATTTTTATTGATTCGCAAGGAGATTTTTTTCTGAATATAAAATTGTAGACAAATTTATCCATACATCAAACTTAAGTCGAGAAATTGAGGATTAAAAAAATAAATAAAACGTCAAGTATCCATTGTAAACAATATACATACGCTATTTTAAATGTCAAAAGTGACAGTGACAGCCATTGATACAATACTGCAACGATTTTTAATTATTTCATAATTAAAATGTTGCAATATTTCAAACACTGTACTAGAATTTTGTGCTTCTACAGAAATCGTTTTTCAGTTTTTGAAATCTTGCAACATTTTTATTATGAAATTATTAAAAATCATTGCAGTATTGTACCAATGACTGACTCTGTCACTTTTGACATTTGGAATAGGCTCTGTATATTGTTTACTATGGGTATTTGATTTTTAATTTTTTTTAATCCTCAATTTCTCGACTTTGGTTTGATGAATGGATAAATTCGTTTACAAATTTATATTCAGAAAAAAATCTCCTTGCGGATCAGTACAAAATATATATACAGTGCAATTTGAAAAAAAAAGTTGATCGTCTTTTGTCAAAAACTGGATGCAAGAAAAAATATCAATACAGTTCATATTAAAGTCTTTTAAAAATCATTTAATTTGATGTTTTATTTATTCAAATCGGATCAAAAATAAGCGAGATACAGCACCAAAGGTTTTTCGTCAGTCACCCTGTATAATTATAGTAATAGAATTATTTAAGAAAAATTATAAATTACTCAGAGACTGTATCTCTAATAAATTAGTACCATCAGATCTTTTGTTTACTGAAATAATACAGATTCAATTGAAATTTCATATATTTTTTGGAAAAATAAAAAATGATATATTGTTTCACTTCATAATATTGGTATTCCACATGGTTTAAATTTGGAGTAGTCTTAATTTTTATTTTCATATTGTTTAATTCTATGTAACTGACTTAAGACCTTTGATAAACATCATGTTTGTTGATTTAATCAATATTAACACATTACTGCCTATTGGCGTATTAATCTGTTTTTTTCGTTTAAACTCTGGAATTCGTTACGTTATTTAATTTAAATTATTTTAGTGGTAGTAGTAGTATTTGGCTATCCACCACGTGGCCCTTCCGTCATGTTATTTGTGTTTGTTTATGTGAATGTGTAAACGAGCTTGTTGCTTTAAAGGATCGTCACTCTAAAGCGCCATTAATTGTATCCCAATGGCGAATGGTACCGGTCACCCATCATATTACTGACTCGTTCTAACTAAGCGCCCATTATCGGCATATGAATTTATTTTAGTAGTAGTAGTAGTAGTGTTAGGCTATCGACCACGTGGTCCTTCCGCCATGTGTCATTTGTGTATTTGTGTGTGTGTAAATGAGCTTATTACTTTAAAGGATCGAACCCGTCACTCGAAAGCACAAATTTATTTTATTTATCGCAATTTTTAGAAATTCCTCTTATAAATTTCTAAAATGTAAAGTTCTACAATTATTTAGCAAAATTTTTAATTACTTCATTTTTAATTTAATCTACTTTTTCCGTTATATTCCCAGTAAATTCTTTTAACGTTTCTAAATATTTCCAGCATGTTTTACCAGAGTTTCCTCTTCCTGAAATTTCCTATTTATTTATGAGAAGTTTTAATACCACTTCTTATTTTTTCTTATCGGATTTTTTCAAAAATATCTTAATAAATGTTCTAAAAAAGACTATACCTTTTAGATTCCAAATTTTCCAGACATGTTTATTATTCTAGAATTTAAATTTTATCCATTCTCTCAGAACTTTCCTTTAGACTTTTTAGAAATCTTAGCTTATTTTGTAGAAGTTTTCTGAAAACTTTATTACTTTTCAATTTTTCTTAATTTTCTACAAAAAAAATCTCGAAAATTTTGATTTCAAATTCCTAATTTTTTTCCATAAGTTTTTCTTTGCAAAATTTTAATACTATACTCCTTCCATCAATAAGAGAATATTTTACCATTTCGATAATAAATTATATATAATATTTTAGGAATGTTTCTTCTAAATTTTAGTTATCTTTTGGCGGAGGTTCAAAAATTTCTATTTTATTTTATAATAATTTTTACCATGTCTGGCTTTACATAACATTTAAAATAAGGTATATAGAAATTTGACCATAATAGCACAGAAATGGCCAAAATATTGCTTCAGTAGGCAGCATTCTTTGATGATTATCATTACCAGTCAACAAGTATAATGTGTGGAGTGGAAGAACACGAGGATACGTGAACTTCACCTTCAAGTTCTATGCTTCAAATTTCTAAATTTATGTATGTATTTTTATGTATTGTTATAACAGAACTTGCAAAGAGAGTAAAATAAAATAAATATATTATTCGTATTATTAATTATTTATTGTATTGCTTTTAAATTCCAAGAATTCTTTAGAAATTTTTAAATTGATACAATTTTAATTTGATCTTAATCGTAAGAATTAATTCTCTCTGTTATTTTACTAAAATTTTGTCACATTTTGTTTGAGTTTTCTAAAAATCTTCTGTTCTGCCTCTTCTAGCAACTTTTATTCTATTCATTTACATATGTATCAAAAGTTTCAGTAATTTTTCTTACAAATTTCTAGAAAAGATGCTTATTTTTTATTTCGATTCTTATAATTTACTGCAAATTTCTAGATTTGAAGAATTTCAATTATATTTATTCTCTTGGAATTTCAACTTTTCTTGGAAATTTTATAAAAAACAAGAACAGAATTGCTTCACGCATTGTCAATTGTTTCTTACAGATTCCTGGAGTATTTCAGCAATTTTAGAATTTTCAGATTTCCTCTTTTATTCCTCTCTAAGATTGTTTTAATTTTAGAGATTTATATAAATCTTCCCTGATTTTATCAGAATTTTCCACTCTTGCAACAATTTAATTCGAGAATCATCTACCATTTCTAGCTTTATCTTATCGGATTTTTTAGAAATTTCGGATGTCAATTTACTCGATAATTATAAAAAAATTCAAGTATCTTTTGAAATTCTCCAATCTCCGGATTGCTAAAATTTAAATTTGATCTATTCTGTCCGATTTTAACCTCAAGATTTCTAATTTCTTTTATCTCATTTTGTTTTTTTTTAAGCTTCTTTTCTTCTCTCTTGCAACAACCTCTCTTCTATGTTTAAAATAAGTTTCCTCAGCAGTTGCATCCCAATTTTTAGGAATTCCTTTTCCCAATTTCAAATTATATTTTAGATTCTTACAGTAACATATATTTATTCACGAATTTTGTACATATTTAAATTGAAATGATAAATAATTAATGAGGTGTTAATGTATTAATTTGTCAAAAAGCTATCGACCAGAGGTCTTTCTGCCTTGTTTTGTCCAGTCATACGGCGTCAGTCGTTAATGCGTAAAAGGATGAAATGAAATCGAATATAATTGAATTGGGATTTTTATATTTAGGGTTTATATTAGAGTTTCTAGGAAGGCAATATTGGGATAATATATGGAAGTTGAAAGGATTTTTGGAGAATTTTTCTGATAGGAATCGAAGGCGTTCTAGGATGGGGATAACTAAATTAGTATCATAGTGGAGCTGGTTAGAGGGATTGTATAAAGGAGGTTGTTAGGGTACGGAGGGATGCTCGCTCGATAACTTCAATATTACTACGAGTAGAGGTTGGATTACTGAGATTGGGATAACCATAGTCAAGTAGTGGATTGTAGATCATTTTATATATTTTAACGGCTGTTATTGTATTGATACCATGGTTTTTGTATGTTAAACTTCTAAAATATTTTGCCCCAGAATTTTTTTTTCTTTTTACTATGGCTATATGTTTTTAAAATTTGATTTTTTGATCTATGGTTATGCCCAATAGTTTCTTACAATTTCTAGCAATTGCTACATTTATAGATTAGCAATTGTATTTATTTTCTTTTAATTTTCCTAGAAACATTTTCTGGAGATTTCTAAAATTTCTATTTCATTATTTTGTCGAGGATTTCTAAGAACTTTTCTTTTTATACAAACATTTTTTCCATTTTTTTTTTAAATGATTAAGATTGCATAATATATAAGGTAAATAAAATTTTAATACTTATAGTCATGGCTTTTGTTGAATTTAGTAACTAATGTCAATATTTATTCTTTCTCGAGTACTTTTCTAAAAATTTCATGTCACTGAAGATAGCTTTTCTTCTCGTACATCGAGAATACCTAGATTATCAATTCAAGAGATAGTAGGTCTGTTCTTGAAGTTTAGAATTATTTTGAGGAAGAATAAAGGAATTCTCTAGTTGAAAAATTTTTGGCTAGTGTAGCGAAATTTTATACTTTGTTAGAAATCCAGCTCCAATACCTAATTAATGGCTATGGGTAGGGAAATTGGTAATAAGTGACTTTAATTCGATTATTCCCGACTGTATGACTAAAATTGTTTCTTGAGATTAAAGTTACCGAAACTTATATATTTTTAATGGTGCGTAGTATTTTTCTCTTTGGAAAACTAATGAGGAGTAAGGATTGAGTATTATTAGATTAATACATTTTTTGATGATATAAAAATTATAAAACTTCTTCGTCCTGGTCTTCATGGTTTTAGGCCGTAGGTCTTTCGGCCGAAGGATATAGAAAAGACAATTTGTTTATGTGTTTTAGTAGTTCAGTCATTTCCATGAAAGTATGAACTTAATATTGGCCAAAAATCTTACAGATAGGTAATTAATATAAAGAACTTGTAGTTCTATTTAGACATATTATAAGAAGATATAATTGATGACTACGCCTGAAAAAATATTGCAGTTTAATAGGTAACTAGGTTACAATTGGTACTTGTTGATCTAAACTCTTGATAAAAACAAATATGTAAATCAGCAGAGGAAATTACTTGTTCTATAATTAGTTTTAATTTCAATTGTTTGTTTTGATCATTACTGATCAAAGTTTATATTTTCAAAATATAAACAATAATAAGGAACATTACTTGAAAACCAAATTAAGGTAAATAAGTTGCTATATGAAGTTGTAGATAGTTCCACAAATTAAACTAGTTAGACACTTTTTGATTCTTTGATAAATTAATTATTTTAGATTTCTCCAAGAAGTTTTAATTGTGTACTTATTATACCAAGCATACTGATAATCAAGAAATTTTCTAGGAGTTGCACTAGATTCCGATTTTAGTGGATAACCAACGACAAATCATTGGAATTGTCAACAACAGCCACGGACCAGTTTCCATCTATTTGGATCCTATCAGCGTATAATAATCATAACCATTAGATTACCTGTTATACTTAAAGAACTTGTGGGATTTTGTAGTTTTGTCATATGTACTACCTTAAAATTGTTTGAACTTTTCGCAAAATTTATATGTGAAACAATAAATAAAAATATATGAACAAACAAAAAAACAAACACCAGACATACAAATATCTTATGAACTTAACTAACTAAAAACTTAAAACAAGTTTTGATATTTATCTATTCAATTGACTCTAATCACGAAAGATGAATTAGTTTAATAGATGATAGCTCTACTTAAAAGATTTTTGCTAACAAAAATTGTATAATAATTTCAGCTGTATTGATAGATAATAATGAATAAGTTTAAATTTCAATTCAAAAACCACACACATAGAAATGATTTCATATAAAATCAGTTTTCGAAAACTATCGAAATAGACTATTTCTGCTGAAATTTTGGATAGAAGATGGATGATTATAAAATTTTCTTATACTTCGAACAAAGGAAACTGGTTTTTTTCTCATTGGTTCTGAGATTTCTGAAATATTCTATTTATTGAAATGTCTATTATACATTAGATGTTTTTACTTTTTCTAAAATTTTTAGGGTGATTGTGGTTAACTGTATTCTGAGATATTTGATTCAACTGCTGAGAACGTATTATATTTGATAGAGGAATATTCTCAATTGCATGCTAGTAACATTGAACAAAAGAAAAAATTGTTGTATTTTAATGTATGAGAAAATAATGAGAAAAAAGGTTGCGTTCTAGTAATATTGAAATTATTTTTATTACTTTATATAATTATTGTTAGTGATAACATATATTTATTGACAAATTTTGTACATATTTACATTGAAATTATGAATAATGAATGAGGTGCTAATGTATTAATTTGTCAAAAGGCTATCGACCATTTGGTCTTTCTGTCTTCTTTTGTTGTCATATGGCGTCTGTCGTTAATACGTAAAAGGTTGAAATGATGAAATGACATCGAATATGGTTGAATTGGGATTTTTAAATTTAGGGTTTATCCTAGGTATTGGGATAGTAAATGGAAGTTGAAAGGATTTTTGGAGAATTTGGTACGAAGGGATACTTGCTCGCTAACTTCAA
The DNA here is from genome assembly GCA_963969525.1 of Ontholestes murinus. Taxonomy (NCBI): domain Eukaryota; kingdom Metazoa; phylum Arthropoda; class Insecta; order Coleoptera; family Staphylinidae; genus Ontholestes; species Ontholestes murinus. Next base: position 57,466,158 of record OZ018392.1, on the reverse strand, counting down.
TATCTCGGGAGGTTGGATTGCTGGGATTGGGAGGGCACAACCATAGTAAAGTAGTGGGCGACAGATATTTTTACTGCTGTTGTATTTATACCATGATTTTTGTATGTTAAACTTCTAAAACTTTTTGCCCTAGAAATTATTTTGCTTTTTATTATGACCGTATGTTTTTTTAAATTGATATTTTGATCTATGGTTATGCTCAAATACTTAACGGAAACTGAGGGAGGGATCACAGTTTGGGAAATATGACCTTTGATTTTAATGCGCCATTAATTAATGCTCTTGGAGGAATTGGAGTGCCTTTGGTAGTATGGGAGCATGTGTGTTTAGGGCAGTGTCATCTGCAAATTGCAGGAGGTATTTGGATGGATTAAAGTAGAAAGGTTCAGGGTTGTAGACATCAGCATAAAAAATGTTATGTAACAGAGGTGACAGTGGAGAGCTTTGAGGGAGTGCTTGTTCGGAAGTAAATGAAGAGGAGAATGAATTATGGATTTTGACTTTTAGGGATCTATTGGAGAGAAATTGTTTGTTAATGAAAATAATATGAGAAGGGATATATAGGAGGTGGCACTTGTATAATAGGCCTTGATGCCAGTCAAAAGCTTTCTGGAGATCTAAAAATAGGGCTGCAGAAGCTCTTCCTTCAAGGTGAGATGTTTAAATATTTGAGACAAGCACAATTATTGTTATTATACTGAAAAATTCACTATGTTTTAACCACAAACTATTCAGTTTAAGTATGGATTACCACGTAGTAACGGTCGCAACCAATCTCTTTATTAATTATTGTAATATTTAAAGTAAATGCTATCGATCAGATATCTTTCTGCCTAGTTTAATCAGTCAAATTGCATCAGTCGTTAATTGATGGATGAAACAATGAGATGAAATCATATGTGCTTTTTTTTAAATTTAGGGCTTATGTTGAAGTTTCTAGAAGATTAGTATAGAGATAATATGTGGAAGTTGAAAGGATTATTAACGAATTTTTCAGTTAGGTATCTACAACGTTCTTCGATGGGAATAACTCAGAAAATCTAGAATGATTATACAAAGGATTAAAAGGATGACAGAGTTTTGTTAATGTACAAAGCGCTGCTCCTTTGCTAACTTGAATGTGGGTGGTTAGATTACTAGAATTGGGGTATAGGACATAACTATTGTGAAGGAATGGGCGATAAATCATTTTGTATATTTTGATTTTCGGAGTGAGTTTTCTAAAATTGTATTTTTGGGGAAATTTTAACTTCATGAGGAGAATTACTGGTCATAACTAATTAGAAGCAGTGATTTATGTTTTAATGCTCCATTTTGCAAACTAACGTTGAAGGAAATCAATAAGCTCTTACAAGATTTGAAGGGCTTCTGGTAAGGAAGGAGCATGTGTAATTATGGCAGTGTCACCTGAAAATTGCAGGAGATATTTGGAAGGATAAACGTAACGAAGATGTGTTATAGACATCGACGCAAAAAATTGTATACAATAGGTTTGCAAGAGGAGAACCTAGGAGAAGTGTTTATTCGGGAGTAAAAGAAGAAGATAAAGAGTTATATATTTTAATTTCTAAGGATCTATTATAGAGAAATTGCTTAATATTAAATTATTAAATCCAAATTATCCATTGAAGGTATTACGGATTGTGAATTACTTACTTAAAATTTCATAAATTAAACTCGTCTCACCATAATTATAAACAAAGGCACACATTTATTGCTAAAACTAGCAGAGGCAATTTAATGGTAGTTCTAAACAAATTAGATTATAATTTAAAAATAAATACTGTTTTAATCTCGCCTGATATCCTCAAACTAATTCACGACTATCTAATTTGCCTAAATCAATCCCTTTGAACTTAATATTTCATAATACTATTTACTTAGTAATTTCTTAAATATATTCACCAGTCAATATAATTTCTTCATATTTGTACTTAATAAATGTGAAAATAACCAAATTTCAGGATTTACACGAAACTAGGAACTGCTTTGAATTTTGCAATAAATTAAGATGTTTTAACACATGTCCTAACTACAAATTAATATTATTTGAAGTATCTAATATGTTTGATCAAATCCTCCTGAAAACTCTATTTAATTAATGGAAGAATTACTTGACAAAACGTAAATATTATAGTTAAACAGAATCGTTAGTATCCAGAGCATCTATTTCTTATTTATAAACAAATCAAATATTTTGCAACAGGTTTCTCATTGCTAGAAGATATTTTTATGCATAGCCTTGTCCAAAACCCTTGATCACAACATTAGTTAAAAACACAATAATTCTGGTACCGATGCCGAATTGTGTAGAAGCAACTCAAAAAATTTCTTAATGTTAACCATTATTAATATCTCAAAATTACATTCATTATAGAGACTGAAACTAACTATAATGTGATTCTTTTTGCTCTCTTCAGTAATGCTAATAATCATTTGACTTCTGACATCTTTTCAAAGCCCTCATACAAAGATTTAGTAATTCCCAGTACAACCAGATGGACCATCAAAAAAATGGCCGAATTTATTTCGCTAATATACAAAAGTCTATATCTGCCACTATCAAAAGAATCTAACTGAAATCTTAAAAAACTGCCTAAGAAACTCGAAAGTATCAAAAAGATATAAATAATATTTATATGCTGAAATTCCAATTACTTCCAACAATAGATTTAAAAGACGCACATTTTTAGGTGCAATCAATTCACGGATCGGAAACCTATAAATAAAAGATAATATTAATATTTCATAAAACCCAGTTTGTAAATTAAATAAATGGATTAAAAGAATGAAAACAAAATAATTTCTTATGTCTTAATTAATAACAAGAAAATTATACGTGTTCCATTATTCAAGAAGAAATAATGCTCCTCATCCTATATGATTGGTCGAAAATTAAAGATGAGGATCAATATAAAGATTAATTACAACGCATAAAAAGTTATTTCTTGCCAGGGAAAAAGGACACGTGCGAATACATAAGAAAAATAAAAAGGCCAGCGCGCTCGCCCTGAATGATGGTGTGTATTTAGGTGATGAACGAGTGTGGTCCTCATCAGTCATTCGAATTCGCAGATATCCCCTGTTTTTCCTGCTGGAACCTATAAATGAGTTCCGTTCGAAAATAAGGCGTCGGTTGCGGAAAAAAAGGGCGGCAGCCGCACGCAGGCTCGTAGAAGGGGCGGCGGAGAGAGGAGAGCCGCACTGAAATCCGATTATAAATGAGTCGAGAGTGGCTTATGACTTAAACTAATGGCCGCAATATTAATTTAAAATGCGTCCAGGAAGAAACTTTTCGTGGCTTGTTTCATCTACGGAGAGGCGAGCTATTTCGATCCTCCGGTTTCTTTTCCGAAGGGATAATCGCGCGATTAGCCCACGGCGGCCCTGAAATGTTAATTCCTGCGAAGCGAATCCCGAAATCCCAAGTAAATTTGCGGTCAATTATCTTCTGGCCAAGTATAAATGGTTTTATGGCAGCGCAGCCGAGCAGAGTGTCCGAAACCCGGAATGGCCGTCATATATCAGTACCGTCCTTCCACTATTACGTTTACCTACATGGTTATGATGCTTCCGGAATTGACTAACCGTAAACCTCTGACTTTGTTTTCGAACATAAAACAAAATTTACTATCGAAATCATTAAGTAATTTTATTTAGTTAAGATATAATCATCAGGGGTTCGATTGAGCAAGATTAATATTAATTGGTCGGTCCGAACGGCCAGTTTTTCAAAATAATCAGCCAATTTTTCACGCGGCGGAAAATCCGTAGGCTGATACAAACCTATCACGTTCACCTTTCTCGTCCGAAACCCGTTTTGCTTGTTAGCCGAACAATCGCGATTAATCAAATTTCGACTTTCATCGTGATCGACGCCCGTTTTACAATGCGCCCATTAAAAACAATAAAGCTTCGCGCTTCGATAGATTCGTGACCGGAGCATTACGGACACGAGCTTTTTTCCTTTTCGGCCCGGCATCCGGCTGAATTATTATAAATTGTTTAATTTAAGCCGCATTAATCAATCCCCACGGATACACTACCGTACGGTTTAGTGCGCCTCCATTCTCCGCATGAAATATGATACTTTTATTGGGGGCCATTCAAATTCAAATTTCCTATGATATATATTTTTGGGCGTGACTAAACTTTTTTAGCAGATGCTGAGCAAACAAATAATCATTAGTTAGTTTTTTTACGAAATTAAATTCTTTCATACAATTTAGACATTTCACTTGTACATAATATATGTTTATATCACATAAATTGTTGCAAATTATTGAATTAATACATGGAATTAACTATTTCAGACGTTTTCAAGCATATGTTTAACAGGCGGAAATTTTGTTATTGAAGTGTCCAAACCGTAAATCACAAATCTGTCAAAAATTGCATTCCTCCATCGAAATGCGAATGCAAATTTTACCCCCTGGTAGGAAGTAGGCCACATCCTGCTCCAATTGTTTGCTTTTGTGATACCGAAAATAAGGACGTCATAATTTCGACAAAGGCCTCCGACGATTTTGCATAATTTACAATTGGAAGAATGGGCGAAATTAGGTCTCGGTTGTCCACAATAGCTGAAGAATTGAGATTTAAAACCGTGGTAAATTAAACGCAGATATGAAGTATTACAGGACAGGCTGTCGTATTTCAGTCTAGAAATTTTGTTTTATAATTATATAATTATAAAACTGACAGAAAAATTTTCGCAAAAGTTTTCAAAGAATTACAAATAAATGAATGAACATGATTTTCAAAACAAAGCAGATGTTCATACAAAATTTAAAAATCCCACACAACGGCCAGAAAAAGTTATTGTCTCGAATGGAAATATAGCTAACACCATTTTGTTAATCTAAATAAAAATTAATATTTAGATCTGCTTAAAATGGAAGCATAAATTAATACCTAATGGGCCAAATATTTTCCAACAGTATGGACTCTTCCTTATAGCCAGATGGACACAATTGGACTATTCAAAGGCTTTAATGACGACTTTTTTAATCACTTATCAGATAAGTGTCGATAAGATAAATTCAAAAATTTAAAGGAGTTAAAGATGAGAATTACAGAAGCTCACTAATAGTGAAAAAGTTGTAAAATACTTCTAGACTTTTTAATGGTACAGTTATTTTTTGCATTTTTGTAACATTTTGAACAATTTTTATAATATTTATAATATATTTTTGAACAATTAAGCTATTTTGACCAATTTATTTAATAATATTGTTTATGTGTTTTTGTTTTTTTTTGCTTCAATAAATAGTAATTATCAATTACTAAATATACTTACGTTTTGGAGCTTCATAAAATTTGCCATAAGTAAATCTCTATGGGGACAGTTACTGAAACAAATAACTCTTTTGTTTATCTATAAATTTAAAACAAAAAACCATGTTAAATTTTTCTCATTGAAATCTTAAAAGTCAAAAATCTCAAAAATTATTTCTAAAACTCACATTTTTAAACTTCATAAGATAATATAACATGTACATTTTCTTTAATTCAAGCCAACTATATAAAATAGTATAATTAATACTATAAAAACAGTTATAAGTCATAAATAATATTTTTTTTAATTACTTGACAGTTAAAATTTTACTTGAAACTGTATAAATAGGCAAATAAAATATGCATCTGATTATTAGAAATTTGGAAAAATATGCTTTATAGTAAATATATAATTTTAAAAATTGCTATAAAATAAACTTTAAATGTGGACCATTTGATAATGTTTCTATAAAACTACAAAGAATTTATTATAATTTGTTATGAATATTTTATTTTTTAATTCAGTCGAAGGGCTACAAATATATTAAATAAAAATAAATGATATATTCAAAATAGTTAATAATTTTAATATGTTTTTAACAATTTTTGAAACTATGAGAAATAGAGATTTGGCCGATAATTGCTGTTGACATGTTGTATCGCCTTTTTATACAGAAATAAACCTTGGCAATTTTTAAGATGGGGGAAATATAACGGATTTTATAATGGGATTTATCTATCAATTACCTTAAGGGATAAATAATGGGTAAGGGCTGTAAAAATTATTTAATACCTGAGAAATCATCTTAAAGATGTGATTTGCTGTTCTAGGAGTTATGTCCTTATCTATTTGTTATTAGGTCAGTGTTCTAAAATATCGAGTTTTAGACATAAATTTAGCTTTTCGGTGTCGGTTTTAAAGGATCCTTTAGTGTCTAATACCAACATTAGATGAATCATACGACCGGCTTTTCCATTTTGTTACCACATTAATGTATACATTTTTTATCTCTTTTTATCTTTTAGTTCTATCTTCTCACTCTTCATTTTTATTGTTTTTCACTCTTTTGTTATGCTTTTTATTTTTATATTTTGCTCTCAAAACTGGCTTGCTTTTCGGGCGTCTATTTAATTTTATCTTTCATTATTTCAGATTTGTCTCTGTCTCTCTTTAGATCAGAGTTAGCAGTCAGAGGAATGCGTCAGTATAGTATAGTTGTCATTTGAATTTAATTAATCTTGAAATAAAGATATTACAATGTGTGTATATTTAGTTAAATTAATTATTATGTATTTTGGTATCTAACTACTAATTTTAATATATTTACTACGTAAATAGGCGATTCAGATGCTGTTATCCGAGAACCGACGTCCCTGACGAAAAATTGGACATTTTATCAGTAAAGTTGCTTAGAAAATTTTATTGCCAATGCGCTATTTGTGTTACTTCCATTGATATTCGCAAATCCAAGCCAAGAAATGGAATTTCCCTGCGATAATTTTTTTTACAATTTTCGACGTGGTGGACTGTTCGAATTCGATTTTGGTGATTAAGTACTACCAAAAACCACTATGTATCAATATAATTCAATCTTGGTCGTTGTTCGGCAATACTAATAATTTTCGCGAAGGTCGCCTAAAATAGGTAGTTCTTCCAGAAAACATTGAAGCTGTGCATGAACTAATATTTAAAGAACATCAGGCAAGCTATCGTGGACATTATTAAGATCAGCACATATTCAGTATTGCATGCAAGTTTGACTGAAATCATTTTTTTGCATTGGACCACACATAATTTAACAATTGCGCAAAAACAGGCTGATGTCGATTGGTTGAAAGAAATGCTCAAGAAATACAATTAGTTCTTTATCAAAACAGGTCTATGATATCGTAACACACCTGTTCATGATTTGTCACCACAAATCATGAATATATGCGTATGAACCTGAAATTAAATGACACATTTCTTCATAATAAATAATATCACAATATAAAGGTAAATATATCAGCTTTATAATATCATATTTACAATTAAAATTTTCTTTTCGATAAACAAAAAAATAATATCTGACATCTTTAAGTAACTTCTTTACGTTGTTTATAGTAAAAAATCATATACGCAAAGGGTCGCGCTTAATATCAAGTCTTTCTAAAAATTCAACTTCACCTACACGTGCCATGACTAGTCATTTGGTACGTCATGAATTAAATGAAGAAGTTAAATAACCGCAACCTATACAATAAGCGTGCCGTTTCAATATTAAAACCTTAAAAACGAATCATGAAATATCCAACTAAAAAACAGACCTACTCCAGATGAATAGAAATCAAAATTCACTATCCTATCTCGGCAATACTAAGGGCATCGTGGATTCTAGGGAATTCGGCAAAATATAACATTACACACCTATTATCCATATGTCGCACGGTATAACATCGGAACTGTAAGCATGAACGAGAATTTTTTTTCAAGGAGTCATGAATGCACAATATAGCATTGTAGGATTATACGAAAAAAGTCTTAAGGGTTTATGAGTTTTTTTCTAGAGTCCTTTTTTATACAATCTAACAAAGCTTTATTATAAAAAAAAAACATTTTCTTTTATCAGAAAAACTCAGATATCAACTACAACATCTGGGGAATCGCTCCTTTATATAATTGCAAAAGAAATACGGAGTAAACAAATAGGATACAATATAAAAAGGTTAATCTACCTATCTGCAGACACGTGTTTTGATCTCTCAAAGTTACTTTGTATCACAATCTTGATTACGAAGTAGGTTAAGAAATAATAACACTTTGCTAGTATCACGAATTTTACACTTTTTATTGTGACTAGTTTTATCTTATTCGAACATTATCAAACAAATACATTGTTTGTAGGACGAAACTAGTATGAAACTATAAAACGTGTAAAAATCGTGATAGTAGTAAAGTGCTATTATTTCTTAACTTACTTCGTAAATTTGTGCAAATTAAAAAAAAACTACGACTTGACTCAAACCAAAAACAATTACAACAATAATGACAATAAATGTATTCAAATTTGAACACATTGCTACTTGGTGGATGTAGAACGGAAGAGAAGAGAATGTATAAGGGGATCATGAAGGAGTGGCTAGAACAAGGGGTGAATTTGGCGAGATGGGAGCACAAAAAGGCGAAAGAGGTGGAGAAGCAAGAGACAAGGGTCTATGGAGTAGAGTTAGTACAATGAGGATTGTAGGGAATAAAGTTACATAGGAGGATGCCAAAGTACCTGGAGGATATCCGCTTTAGCAGAGAAGAAAGAGTAACTTGGTCAAGGCCGATATTCGGGACGGAGGAGAGAGGGAGGAAGAAATGGATGGGCGAAGAATGCGTGCTGTGTGGAAGGATATGTGGCGTCATTTGGCAAAGAAATGTAAGGGAGTAAAAAGATTTGAGCAGATGGGTGTAGCAGTGTGAAAGAGTAAATCCGAGAGGAGTCGACTGGGATTGGGGCGGGGAAAGAGAAGGAAGAGGAGTGAAGGAAACTAGGAATAGCGAAGATAGTTAAACCACAATAAGAAGGAACATTTCTAGAAAATTATTTATATATTGTTGCTTATCGTGTGGCAAAATTGGAGGTTGGTAGAGTGGCCTACATATACAGAAAAATGTAAGCTCAAAAACTAGGATAATGTTCCTTTAAACATTAATAATAACGTTTCTGTAGTTTACATGAAAAAAAGCAGTGGGAGATGTAAAAAAGTATATGTAAGTGAGTGGGAGGCCACTATCCCATCCTTCAATCAGTAAAACATAGAGCAAATTAGAGGCTTCTTAATAAATAATTTATTCTTGAAAATGGTTGATTATGCTTTTTAATTGGAGGGTGTAATAGTGGATACCCACCCACCCTACATTTACAAAGAAACTTAAGTTCAAAAATTGTAATAATGTTCTTTTAAACATCGATAACTAAGTTGATGTAGTTTGCATGAAATAAAACTAGTAACAGTGGGAGATGTAAAAATGTACATGTAGGGTGAGTGGGTGTCCACTATCCTACCCTCCAATTAGTAAAACATAAAGCATGTATTCCTGGATAATTTTTTTAAACAAGTAGTTATACATCTTTTGTTTATTGCTAACTTATACAGTTTTATAAAATATATTCTTCTTGACAATACTTATTTATGTTGTAGTAATTGGAGGGTGTAATAGTGGTCACCCACTACCCTACATAAACAAATAAACTGGAGCTCAATTTTTATAATTATGTTACTTAAAACAAAAAAATAAAAGTAGTAACAGTGTAGGATGTACATATGTAGGATGGATGGAAAAATAACAAGAAGCATCAAATACAAAACTGAGATTATCAGTAATTCAAGATCCACAAAGTCTATATCTATCAAATGGTGAAGCAGGTAACCACAAGTATACAAATAGGCACAAAAAAATCTTGCACTAAACTATGAAATCAAAGAAATCGTTAAATCTACAAGAATTAAGCCAAATAAACCAGTAATATAATTAGTGCTTAGGAAACAATAAGTACTTAACGCTGTTAGAACATATAAAATCTCTACACACTTCACTTCTTCACAAAACCAAAAAAAAACATCCATTACCAGGATATTTTGTTTTGAGTTACGTGATGATTAATTTAACCAGTAAAGAAAAAGCATTACTAAATGTTCACTAAAGAAAAGCATTACCACATTTACAAAAATGAAAAAAGAAAACATTTCTGTATTATTTCAAGATCATCAGAAAAATAAAGAATTGCAAGCTGAGGTTTAAGAACTCTATCGTTAGGCTCCACTATATTTCATTCAGGATAGTATTCTTGAATTATTGTTAGCTTAATAGCTAATTTAATTCAATTCAATGGCCCTGAGCCCTGATTCGGGCCCTGACCTTCCTTAATTTAATCCTCCATTATGTACGGTGTATCACTCCTTACAGGAGTCAAGAAATCCTCGGCCGGAAAAGCCAAAAAAAAAGCCTCATCCGCCACCGCTTCCAAGAAGAAGATAGAAAAATCGAAGGTCGTCGTCCCCGCCGAAAGTCAAAAGCCGAAGACGACGAAGGCCGCTCAAAAAACCGTCGCTAAGAAAGGGTCCATTCTTTTCTTTTAATGTGGGAACATTTGACAACGGTAGAACCTGGGACAATGTTGCTCCCAAAAAGAATAGTTTTTGGCGTCTTCTTCACAGGTATCCTCCCAACTCTTTCTTGGCTTTTCAATTGGCTTTTTGCCTTAAATCTTTCACTTGTGCACTCTTCATGGCATCCTGTCTTCCGGCAGGTGTTCTGCCCATTGAGTTTCTGTAGCTTCACAATTTCTGATAAAGATTTTAAAGATGGTGTACAGCTCTTGATTTCGTTGAATTAATCTTAAGATAATCTTACCAATTAGCTTATAAGCATATTTTAGGCTGTGAGAAAGAAACAATTATGTAGAAATATTTTCGTCGATGAAGGTTTCCCCCTTACGATATCTTGCGACTGAAAGCAGACCAAACAAATTTACCGGAATTGCCCAAAATGCCGCGCATATAAAACCGTTTTGTTATGTGTTTTATTTAATCATTCTAATTAAACCTAATGTGCTATAGTTTAATGGTTTATGCAGTGTCTAGTATTCAGTCACATTTCTTCATTCAATTGTCAAATATTAAACAACGGCTGAAAGACCACCGGTCGCTAGCGAATGGAAACAAGAAGAGGAGCAGTGTTTAGTATTTAGCATAGTCTGTAATTTCATTCCTTGTGTAAAAATGTTTATAGAGATAATCAATCATTTTAATTGCATTTAGTGTGAATCGTCTGTAAGTTTAGGCCCTTCAATATATTTTTAGAATTTGCTTAAGGTTTGAATTTGGATTTGTTCAATGGGAGAGTAGAGAGATTCGCTGCATGTAGGCCCCAGGGAGCTCATTGTACGTCCTCCCATTTGAGTCCTTATTCCTTGCTACAGCAGAGTCAACCCAATGCATTGGCAAACCCCAGGACCACAGTAACAGGGACTCTTAGGATGTCTGATGACTGTAGATATTCATCTCCCATTGTGGATTCGCGTAGGTTGGATAAAACCGGGCAGTCTAGAAGTACATGCTCGGTGATTTTCTATTACTCTTCAGACCCTGTGCAGGTAGGACTAAAGTGTAGTCCAAGTCTGTTCAGCTGCGATCTTAAATTGCAGTTACCTGTTGTAGCCCTCCTTCCGTAGGTTTTAGTTTTTATCCCGATGAAGTTTTTGAGACCCTACAACCAGTTGTGTCGTCCCTCCTTGTGGTTTATGCACTTTTTCGTTGCGTAATCAAGTCTTGCAGGTTGAGCAATAGGTAGGGGTCAGGCCATCTGCTATTCTGCTCTTGTTGTGACCTTTCACGCAAATTACATTTGTATCATTCAATGTCTATCGAGGTGTTAGCAAGAGAAGTAGTTTTTTCAACAAGTAATTTGTTTTGTAGTCTTAGTAAGACTCATTGTTGGTTTTCTTTATGAAATAAGCCTGACCAGAAATGTGAAATTTGTGAACAAACTCATTTGAATTTTCTTAAGAACTTATATCAGAGTTAACAATATGACGGCTAGGTTATCATTAGGATCAAATACTTTTGAACCAAGTATGCACATTCAAGTAATAAACTTGTTTTTATAATGATGCAAATTTGGAATGAATTTTATTAAAATTAACAATTATTAAAGATAAAACTTGTGCGTTGGATAAATTTAAATATATGATTATTGTTGTTGGTGGGAGGCAGAAGGCTAAGAAAGCGTTGTGTGGATGCTGTCGAGGAAGATGTCAAAAAAGTCTTAAAACTAAAGGGTTTGGCGAAGAATGGCGATGGACCGTACAAAATTGAGGAATACATTAAGGGAGTCCAGGGACTTTAGGGTCATTGAATTATTGTTGTTGAATTGTAACAAATTTTGCAGCAAACTCAAGATGATAAAACTACAGCTTTTAGATAAAATCGACATAGTTAATACTCTTACGATTTGTAGCATAGAATTATTATGCTAATTAAAAATTGGTGAAGAATTACGCGATATGGTATCTAAAGTGGAGAAAATAATTACGACTTCGAAATTTTGACCGACTGATTAAAACGCAGAAGCAGACAATTCCAAGCCCGGAGGAACGTTCGCTGTGTGCGTAGAGCGGAGACGTGTAAAAATTACGTAATTTCCCCCGGAGCCTTGAAAATAATATTTCTGTTCATTTTCCAAACGAATGAACAGCCGGGCAAGATCTGTATCGTTTAATTTCCCGCCGACTTTCCCTTACGCGCGCTCCCCGTTTCTTTCGAATCCGATGAATATTTAAATTCGGATGTAAACAATGGGCCAATTATCCGTTCCAATTAGCGGAAATTAATTGGGATAATTAAAAGAAACGGCCGCGCCTCTGGTAAACCGGAGAAATATTGGCCGATGATTATCGCACAATTAAAACATTTCGACCGGACCATCCGTCATGCGAGGAAAACGCCGTTCGTCGCGATGGCGTAAATGATTGTTTCAAACTGTTTTCAAATTGCAAACTGAAAATGTTAAGTAAGATTGAAGTTGAAAATTAAATAAATAAATACTAGCCTACATGGTGTAAGATTGTAAGTATCAAAACGAAGGATTTTTTAATTTAGTGGAAATTTAAAAGTTAGCTTTTGACCGAATTTCCAATTGAATTTGTTGGTTACCAATCACTTGGTAACTGATTGGTGATTATTGTATTGATTTTAACTAATAATGTACTGGGAAGAAAAAATAATTGAACTTGACACGTGAGATGCTACATATCAACTGCTTCATTGCACGCCATCCTCGTAAGAGTTCTTGATTTAAAAAGGAAAAAAATAGATTATTTTCACAATATCAAATGTAAGATGGCCCTAATACATAACTCTTTAATTTTTCAGGCATTTATTAGTATAAACTGATTGAACTCCAGCAAATCATTAATAGAATTATTTTTTGCATTCTATGTAAATTCTAGAAAATAAATATAAGAAAAGGCGAGAAATTTACACTACCAACGTAGGTTTATAAGTATGCAGAACCTTTCTAATGGGAATAATTAAGTTAGAAAGAAATTGATTAGAGTTTAGAAACTTTGAGCGTATAAAAAATATAAAAAATATAAATTGCTGATTGTGTGAGGTTTTGGATAGCCTAAAGAAAGACCTCACGTATTAGAAACAAAAATAAGCAGATGAGAAAATGAGTTTGATTTAAGGAAGTCTGATCGTAAGTAGATGGAATACAAAGTATTTTATATCGAGGAGGTAATAAAATAAAGCCAAAGTTCTGTTGATGATCAAATAGCCATCTAACACGTTATTTCTTCATACTTCTTCTTCTCCATCTTCTTCCTTTTCGATTGTATACAGAGTAACTATTGCCGACTATTTTTAGTTTCTTATATTTGCAATTCTTGGGCGTCTTTGAATTCGTTATCCACCCACCTTGCTGTTAGTCTTCCAGCTATTCGTTTTCCTCCTGGTTATCTTAGGAGTGCATTTTCTTCATACTACAAGACTTTGGTTGCTTTATCAATATGTTTTCTTCACTTAAACCATGATGAAACATTTTTGTATAAATTTTATGATAAAAGAACACTTGAAATAGTTCTACTGCTCAGACTAATTGTGGCAACTAGTCAAAGAGAAACAGACAAAAATAATAAAAATAGGTAAACCACAGCAAGTGTTCTTTTTTTAATCATAAAATTGCCTTATCAGGTTATGGTAGCCATTTAAGTGCAGAATTTTGGATTAATATGATGTTTTACAGTTTCAGAATAATACTTTTCAAATGGGAATTTCAAAGATCAACTTCAAAAAAGTTTAAAAACGAATTAAAATTTTTACAGATTTAGGATCCTAAAACAGCTTAGTGAGATTTTAAAAGAAAGTTAAAGGCATTGTGGCACCAAAAAAGTAATTTAACTTTTTAGGTATTTTGGCCATATGAGAAAATATGACTCTTTGACTTTTGCTTTCCAAATAGAAAATACCTACGGTTTTGGACTACTCGTAACAGCGATCTCGGAGAAGTGGTTTTAGTCGGTAAAGTACACTCCTATAAAGGTGCTTTCCTTTTATCTTATCAAAAAAAACATATCTGTTGTGCAAATAGCACGAATACATACTGCTTCAGGAAATGAATAGAGAGAGCATGTGGAGTGAAAGCGTATGGAAAGTAGCGCATGAAACGAAACTGTGGGCATGAGACGAGGGGAGATTGGTATGGGTGGATGGAGAGTGTAAAGGAGGAGAATGTATGAGGGTGGATTTGTCAGAGGGGATCGGGAAGGAGTGGATAGAACAAGAATGGCAAGAGAGACAAGAGTGAGTACAATGATGCTTACATGGAGTGGCAGGTATATGGGAGGAAGCCAAGGTACCTGGAGGATAACTGCTTCAGAAGGGAGTAAAGAGTGACGCTGTTAAGGACGAGATTCGTGAGGGAGGAGAGAGGGAGGAAGAACTGAATGAGCGAAGGATACGGATAATGCGTGCTGTGTGAGGACGGAAAGGTTACGTGGACTCATTTGGCAAAGGAATGTAAGGAAGTAAAGGAAGTAAAAGACAGTTGTAGGTAGATTGATGTAGATGTGTGAAAGAGTAGATGTGGCTAGGGTAAAGGTACTGATGAGATTGGGACGTGAAAGAGGAAGTAAGAAGGAAGAAGGAAACTAGGACATAGTTGTTGTTGGTAAGATTATGATGTATCGATATATTTTATGTTATTATAATGCCAAATAAAGATTTATATAAGAAGGAGTTGTGCCCATCAAATGATGATTTATTAAGAAGGAATAAAATACGGGGATTACGATTCGTTAAATTAAACCGAAGGATATATTACTTAATTTGAGGTTCAAATTATTTAATAAAAGGGTTTTGTTCTGGAAAAAGAAGGTAAGAAAGAATTTAGCATTGAGGATTTTTTTAAAGAAATTGTGTTTTATGTCTTCATAGCCCTTAAGCAATGCCAAAATCGTTGCCAATTAAGTTAGCTTAAAAAGTATTTCAGATCTAGTATTAGAATAGTAGAATTAATTAGATGTAGTTAGGTAATAAAGAATAAACAAATTAGAATTTTAGAGTTTGAATTAATTTAGCTTTACCAAATTTAAGGGAGTCATTTTTAAATGTAAATTTAAGTCATTTTTCACAGATACATAGTAGTATATCCTGATAAGACTTCTACTAATCTTTTGTTTAATGTTTGTAAAATAATGTCTTTGGCCTCTATGATAAATCAGAAACATAAAAATCATAATATTCACAAAAAACAAGATGTAGAAAAAACGCAATGAAAGTTGTCTAAATAAATATACGATGATGAATGATCTTAAATGTCAAAATGTATATTAGTGATATCTTTAGAAAAAGGTTTGGTTTTCGAAAACAACAATACATTTTTAAGAGACTATATACAATAAACTTTAAAGTTCTTAATCATAAGGACGGTGGCGACCGTTACTACTTGGCAATTCATGATAAATACTAAACTCACGCACTTACTATGATTTTACCACTAAGTGATACTTACTATGTTAAATACCACAGTGCGTTAGTTTAGTATTTCTAAAGTTCTTATTAATTTCGCATAAAAATAAACTCTTAAATTTTGAAATTAATATATTTATATACTAGGTGAAATCTGAAATACCAAAAACTGTCAGCTGAAAACAACATTTACGAAATCTTCTTATCCTCAAGATTTGGCATCCTAAAATTTGTGAAACAGACACGAAAATTATTACGCTAGAAAGTAATTTGAGATTGATTGAGTTTTAGATAAATTGGGTGGAAAGAAGAAGAGCTTTACAAAATTTTATTATGGTTTATTAAGGATTAAGGCATGAGGAATATGATTATAAACCCCAAAGCTAAATACTTTGCAGATCAAAGTTATTAATGTTTCTACAATAATTCTTGAGAACGGTGAATGACACAAAAGGTCTCATTTGTGGGAAATTATTCATTGATTTAAATAAAATCCACAGCAGTGTTATTCAGATAGAATTTAGTTTAATCAAGTTTTAATCATATCTTCACGTAACTCAACAACAAATTTCTATAAGAATTTCGTAACCAAACTTGATACTAGATAGAATAAGAATGTTTATTTGTAGGTCTATTTACCTTTAATAGGAATGACGAAATTGTACTACTCCTATCCAGTACCTGGCCTTAATCTATATTTAGCACCCTTATTATAGTTATGTTTAGATGTAAGCCAATGCATTTTTGAGACACTTAATAAGTAAACTTACAAAGGTCTTATTAATCAAAAATAGCGTTTAAAATTGTTTTTTTTGCTGTATGAATTTTGAAGAAAATGAAATGAAATCTAAAAATATAACCTCTTGAAGTAACTTTATGATTTTACAAAACAATTATTCAGGAATACAGATGGATTCAAACATCAAGAGTTTTGATTGAAACGCATAACAGATTTGAGCGACCTCTTGTGGATGGAAATTCATCCCAATCGACATTCAACAGACATAGTTGCTGGACGAAGACCTTAGCACGAAATACCATTAGACCCAGCCATCCAGGGGGTCGAAGATGCGAGTAGTCTGTGAAAGCATGGATTGCTTCGTGCACGGATCAGAACTTGTCCTAGGTGGGATGTCACTTAAGGCCAAGAATTTTCAGAACGAGATCCCTGTCAAGCGGAAGTGGATCTGACCACTTCATTTTATTGATTGTATTTTTTTCTTTTTGTCACATAAAAATATGTGACAATTATTTCATCGCGTACTAGCTTCTCTAGATTTTTGAAGTTGCGTATAAAAAATGTAAAACTTTAAAAATTCGAAGAAGTTACAGTGCTGCTTTTTACGTTGTATTGATTTTATTTGTTTGATGAAATTTAGAAAATGTAAAAAAATATTGATTAAAGTAATCAGTTTTATTCACTTTGGCTGAATTAGGGTTTTCTAATTGAAGTATAATGTATTTAATGATAAAATAAAGCAAATGGTATTATTGAAATTTATACAGGCTTTAGATTAGAGTGCATGTTCCAGAAAAATAGGTATGAATTAGTTGGATTATATAATTTCTGTTTATATTGGAAACTGAAAAATCTGAAAAATCTGGAAATATGATACGTATACAAACGTCAAAAAATTAATTGAACTGGAAACAGTATTAAATGAAAGAAGAAAAGCTGACTGTAGTTAATATGATGTTGAGTTTATCACCAACTGCTCCGCCTCAACAGTAACCTTTATAACCAGATTTTAATATACTCCTTAGAGATCCTCGAGAAGTTAAAGATAAGCAAGGTGAAAAGTGATAGTAGTAAATGAGCTGCATAAACCCGCAAGAAAAATATTTCCTCGACGACGATCAATTATTAAAGGACTGGATAATTTAGCTGAATTTAGACTCTATGAACGAGAAAATAAAAGATTTAAATTTATTCTAGTGATGATTGATTGTTCTTCTAAATATTTGTGGACAGTACCGTTAAACGACAAATCTGATACAAATGCGGCTATTGCATTTAAAAATTGTAATTATGAATAAAGGTCAGTCAATTGCCTAAAAATTTACAAACTGATCAAGGTAAAGGATTATCCAAAGTTATCCAAAAATTCGGAATTAATGACTATTCTACTTATACTATAATAAAATCCTCAAAAGCAGAGCGTGTGATAAGGACCTTAAAAGATAAGTTATATCGAACATTCAGTTTCAGTTTCAGCGTGGGACGTATCGGTGGATGTCTATCCCATTTTGGATGAAATTACAGCTGATTACAATACACGGAATCATAGTACTACAACTATTTGATCGGTTTGTTTAAATATGTTTGGTGATTTGTATATGAATGTATTGACACTAATTTCTTCACACAAAAATGTTTGGAATGTTTACATATGTATTTTAATAAAATATGTTTGGATTTTGAGGTTATGAAAATAAATTATAATTATTAAATTAACTCTTTTATTTGACCCTTCTAAAATTCCTTTTATATATACAGGGTTATTCACGCTATACGGCACGGAATATTGTGGCCAAAATACGTGACTTTCAAAAAGTTTCACTTTGTGGATATATGGGGGTCTATTAGGGCTACTTTTTAAAATTACTTTCATAATATACAGGTCCCAAAAACCCTAAAAGTATAAAAGTTGTATTTTTTTTTAATGAAACACGCTGTATTTTATTGCATTTTTGGATCCTTAGATCAAAATAAGTGTGTGTTTTAATAAGGTTTTTATTACTTAAACCTTAAGGTTTTTGAAATGTAGAAGAAATATCTAGTTTTATTAAAAATCATATCGGTGTTCAAAATTTTACATGTATTTCTCTGACAGCTAACGCCGTGTATTGCTCTTTTAAAGTCGGCATCATGGAGTCGGATATCAATGTCTTTCTTCATGCTGACAAATGGCCTAAAAGTGTTTTCGTCCGCCAGTTTAAAAATCGTTCACGAAAACTTAAATCATTTCAAGGCGGAGTTGATAATGTTAAGATATTAGAAATTGGCGCATCAGAAAAATCACAAAGCACTGTGAACACTAATTTTTTAGGGATGGACCAGAAATCCCCGCCAACCAATTCCGTCACCAACGATCATCTGTCAACGGTTTAAAAATCTTTTATCAAAATGTTCGTGGGTTACGCACGAAACTTTCCACAGTTAATGAGGCAGTATCATTATTTAATCATGAGATAATCGTTCTTAGTGAGACTTGGCTGTGCGATGACATATTTAACGCAGAAATTGGTTTTGACAATTACAATATTTAACGTTGTGATCGAAATCCTTCCGTCTGTGGTAAACAGCGTGGTGGTGGAACACTTATAGCGGTAGCTCGTCATATAAAATCGCATCTAATCAGCACTATTTCTGAATATCGTGATGAACTTATTGTATCTATTCGTGTTGGTCAGCAAAATGTGCTCCTAGGAGCAATTTATATTCCGCCTAATTCTCATCTCTCAACATACCAACAACATTGTTCTTCCGTGGAGTACTTTGCTGATATGTTACCCATCAAGTGTGTATCATTGGCGACTATAATCTTCCTAATGTGACATGGCTTACTGGAGATTACGGTGTATATACTGACTCTAGCAACCTGATGGCCATTCCAATTGCAGAGACATTTGGATTTATTAATGCTTTTCAAGTTAATAATATTAGTAACAACAATTCGGTACTGCTCGATTTGATATTTTTACAGACAATTTCGGTTGAGAAGTTTGAGATAAATTTAGCCGATTATCCTCTTGTGCAAAGCGACATACACCATCCTGCTCTGGAATTAATTATGCACTTTAAAACAAGCACTATGGAAGAGTCTGTTTGGAATGCTAAAGTCAAGTATGATTTCAAAAATTCAGATTTTCCAAGTCTTAACAATACTTTTATTAATATACATTGGGATTCCTTGTTTGCCGGCAAAAATTCATATGAACAAGTAAATATCTTTTATAATGTAATCTATGACTCAATTAATAGTTTTGTTCCTATGGTCGAAATTAAAAGTAATCCAAAGTACCGTTTTCCTAAATGGTTTACGTCCAAGTTAAAGGAAAAAGTGTTTCTAAAAAAGAAATTACACTCAATATATAAAAAATCTAGTTTAGAGTCGGACTATGATGCCTTCAAAACAGCTCGAACTAGTTGCAAAAATTTAACAAAAATATGTTATCAAAATTATCTACAAACACTTGAAGCATCTATCACAGGTGATACTAGTCTCTTCTGGAAGCATGTTAAATCTAAACGTTCACAATCTATGCTTCCCAATTCTTTTGAACATGATGGCAGTATAATTAGTGAGGAAGAAGACATTTTGAATTCCTTTGAATCTTTCTTTGGGTCGGTATATAAAAACTCTAGTCACATAACCGTGTTGAATACGGGTGATTCTCATTTAAATTTACATTCTATGCCGGATATTGGCATATCAGCCATTTTGGAAGAACTTTCTCGTCTAAAGCCTAACAATTCTATGGGATCTGATGGACTTCCAGGTATTTTTCTCAAAGAGTGTGCGTTTTCACTTTCTCGCCCTCTTTGGATTATTTTTAACAATTCATTGAAATGTGGTGAATTTCCCAGTTATTGGAAACACGCACTTATCACCCCCATTCATAAAAATGGGAACAAAAATCATATTAAAAACTATCGCCCCATTTCCATCCTGTCTCACATTCCTAAGATCTTCGAAAAACTTATAACTACTTATATCTCCGAGGCAGTTGACTGTCTAATAGCGGAGCAGCAACACGGTTTCAGACGTGGTTGTTCAACCGCTACTAATTTGTTAATATATATTGATTTTATAACGAAAGCTTTGACTTCGCCAAAGCTTTTGATACCGTCGATCATGGTGTACTATTAACAAAATTAAGTAACATAGGTATTCACGGTCCACTTTTTAATTGGATCCGTTCTTATTTAAGTGGAAGAACACTAAGTGTTCGGATTGGTAATTATTGCTCCCGATTAGTTCAAGCGTCTTCCGGTGTTCCCCAGGGTTCACATCTAGGTCCTCTCCTATTCAATATTTTCATTAATGACGTGGTTGATTGTTTTAAGCATAGTTGCTGCCTGTTGTTTGCAGACGATATAAAAATATTTGCAGCTTTTCCAGAAAATAACTCCCATCTTCTTCAACAAGATATTGATAGATTCAATAATTGGTGTACAATAAATAAAATTCAACTAAATATTGACAAATGCAACGTAATAACATTTGCTAAAATCAAATCGCCAACTTATTGTAACTACACTATCGATAATGTTCCTCTTACCCGAGTATATTCTATAAAGGACCTAGGTGTAGCCCTGTCTGGTAACTTTAGTTTTTCGCACCAAATTTCTAAAATAACATCCAAAGCATTTCAAATGTTAGGGTTTATTAGAAGAAATACTCATGAATTTCGAACTGTATTCACAATAATAAACTTATTTGTTACATTAGTCCGTCCGCATTTGGAATATTGCTCAGTTATTTGGTGCCCTTATACATCAAAGGAAATCCAGACGCTCGAGCGGGTACAGCGAAAATTTATAAATTTTTTAAAATTCAAATTTTCTCTTGAGGGCGATTACCTTGATATCCTTCGTCAATTTAACCTTGATACTTTAGAGCGTAGACGTTTTAATAGTGATGTTCTGTTCATCCATAAGCTCCTTCATGGCTCCATAAATTGTCCGACGTTACTTAAGGCCATTTACTTTCATGTACCATCTAGGCTGCTGAGATCTAGTCAGATATTTTATATTCCTACTAAAAAAACGGACTATGGAAGGAACTATGGTGTTCCTAGATTACTGAACAACTATAATATGTGTGATGTTGACTTTACTCAATTAAGTTTGAATAGACTGCGGTCATACCTTAAAACGTGTACTATATTTTAAGTAAATTTGTTAAATCACTTTGTATTGATTTTAATTGTCCTGTTGTTTCTAATTATTGTTAATTTTCTGTATATTTTAATATGTTATTATTTTACTGTTGTTTTTAAATTATAAAATGTAGACCCTAGTTTTAGTGTATATTTAAGATTTTAATATGTATTTTTATCATCACATGGCCTACCGTAAATAAATAAATAAATAAGAAATGATCTTCAAACAATAACGATTTCTAACGATCTAACACAAAAATGCAAAATAAGACAACTATAACAAAAGACAGGCTTTTTAAACTAAAGTGGAATACTAAATTAATTATCTGACGTTTTTAAACTAGAAAACTAGATACATTAAAATTTTTACTTAAAAAGTACTAAAACGGTGCAATAAACAATATTTTGGCGTTTTCTGTAAAAACGAGAAGACTTAACACTTAAGATTTAAATACCATTCGATAGGTAATTAAAACGTGCATTTGCTGATAAATTAATAAATATAGCGTTCCATTTAAATAAATTAAGTTATAGCCATTTAAAGTTCTCATTTGTTTAATTCCAATTTTTTACACCCGGTATAAGATGTCAAATTTATTATACTTGGAAAATAAAATATGATCTATTGTTACATTTCAGTGTAAATTTGGTATGCATAACTTAATTACTTTTTAAGTATTTGAAACATGAAAATTGGGTTAAATTTTTACAAAATTCAAATTATTTCAAAAACCTTAAGGTTTAAGTAATAAAAACCTTATTAAAACACACACTTATTTTGATCGAAGGATCCAAAAATGCAATAAAATACAGGGTGTTTTATTAAAGAAAAACACAACTTTGATACTTTTAGGGTTTTTGGGACACCCTGTATATTCTGAAAGTAATTTTAAAAAGTAGCCCTAATAGACCCCCATATATCACTAAAGTGAAACTTTTTGAAAGTGACGTATTTTGGCCACAATATTCCGTGCCGTATAGCGTGAATAACCCCGTATATATACAACATCTTTATTCCAGTAACACATATTTACAATAATACATATATACAGTATGATTGGTGTTAGTCCGTCACTGTCTGGGATATTGACCGAAAGTCTTTCTGCCCCCTTTTATATATTAAACTTAAAAAATTATTTTTACTCAGTTCCTTCATTGAGATGAAGACTAAAGTTGTTAAAGCAATAAACAGCCTAAACCTCTTATCTTTTTTGTTTTTCATAATTACTAGTTCCGCAAACGATTTCTAAAATTGATCTTTCACTTTCTTTTTCAAAAAAATGTGGATCTGAAAAATGTTGCGTTCCCATAAAGTATATTTCAAAGAAAGAGCTTTTATTAATTATAAATTTCCAAGGCGCATATGGTATAAGAGATTACCAGTAACCTTAAAATATCAGAGAGACTCACCAATGGTTTCAGAAGTGGATCTTCATTAACAAGAAGAATTGAGGATTTGGAAATATTTACATGGCTTGATTATCAACTTAGAAAGGTTTAGTATAGAAGATTGTCTAAAGCCTTTAATATGGTCTCAACTATTATGCGCTTAATTATCCTGCGCCAAATTACACTGCGCCAAATTAACAAGAATCTCTAACAACTCACATTGAGACATTTACGTAGATTACGCAAACATTTCACATAGGCTAGCATTTTGAATGCTCCTGCCTCAATCCGAATTTATAATTACCCTAAATTTTGTTAATGCCCATGTTGGCAGAATATCGTTTAGCAAAAATATTTAGGCCCTGATGAAAATATACGGCCATAACGGTATTTCCAGGTGGGTGCGCGTAACATTTTAAAAATTAATGGAAAAAAACTGGGGAGAACATGAGCCAGCCGAGTTTGAAATAACAAACAACACGACAACGGGCAGAGAATGGAGAGGAATGCGCGCGACAATCGGGATGAATGATAATGCGCTTAAAAGAGGTAAACACGGGGCCGCGGAGCGAACGAGGGCCTCCGGTTTTAATATGTAAAGAAATATCTCATGTACGGGCATGGCGGGTATACGGGGGAACCGGGGGGTGTGTGACACGGGAGAAGTTGATGGATTGGTGGTGCAATGCACAATAGGTAGCGGGTAAATCCATCCCTGCACTTCGCCCGCGTGATAAGTGATGGGCGATTTGTTTTCGCGCTTTCCTGCTTGTCGGGTCGCTCGGCAGGCGGCTTGCTACGTAAGATAAACATTGCACTCTCTATTGAATCCGCATCAGGACCGTACACCCCTCAGAAAAAAAACTGCAGGAAATGTAGCATGATTCATTACACTAAAGCTCGACCCAGCCTGGGGCCGTTTAAGAAAGCGAGAGTCTTTAAATTGGAATCTTCTAGATTTCAGCTTTATATATTAACTGTAATGATCAAAGAAGATAATCTATAACAGGCAATATCATAAATGACAGTAAAAAGATTAAGAAGAATAGATAGTTCTATAGAAAACTGTGCAATCGTTTTGTCATGTCAAGATAATAATTCAGAAGAAAATTATCAAAAAAAGTGATTGTTAATATTACATCAAGGGAAGTTTCATATCTGTATATTTTCCGCTTAATAACCATTCCATTAGGTTTAACGATTATGTTGTGATTAGCGAGGGCTGTGGACATGAGTGTGTTGGAAGTCCATATAATAAGCTCTGTAGCATTAAAAACTAGATAAAAGTCGGGCCTAGAAGAAGATCTACTTTGTAGATTAGAAGCACCAATATGCGATACCTGTGGTGTTACAGTGACAGTGCGTCATATTCTTGTCAAATGTTTTCAATTCGTAGCCTCGAGACAACGTGCGGAGTTAGAGGGTAGTCTGGCGGAGATCTCGAAAGACAGTGAAGACAACATCGCTAGACTGTTTTTATTCCTACGTGAGACGGGGCTTATTAGTTATATTTAATGGATATTAATTTTATTTATACATAATTACATTCATCCTTATCAGTGGCGTATTCAGGGGGGGGGGGCAATTGGGTAATTACCCCCCCTAAGAATTATTTATTCGCTTATTTTGTTTATTCTTAAAAATTACTAATATTTCGAACAAACAAGTTAACTGTTGGTAATTCTAGTCAGCGATCTATGACAGTGCATTTTTCCATGTACACAAATTAAAATTATCTGCGCAAGCACCGTTAGAAAAGTGATGACTTCCTTTGCACGGGGGGTTCCCCTTTCTAATAATACCCGACATATATTGATACTATTCGCCTCTTTGGTATCGTAAATCGTTACATTGTTTTACATTAAAAGAGCGCGATTCACATTTCTTAGTTTAATTTATAATATTTCTTGTCTTACTTGGTTTAAATGTAAAAGATAGAAACCGAAACTGTTTACACGTCGCATGTAAATCCTAAATTTTTAGTGATTGCTGATAAATTACCAATTTATTATAAATCGATCAATTATACATAAGGTATTTTTTTGATTTTAGGAATAATATATGCATTCTTTTAAATTAATTTATTCCTGATTTTTGTTGTAATTAAATTAGTAAATGAAAATTGATAATCCACGTTGGATTCATTTGTTCAGAAAATTAAAAAAAAAAACTGACGATTCTTCAACAAATAAAGATCGATCTATGTCAACAGTCAATTTAAATCATCCATCTACATCTTCATTGACATTTAGCAGTAAAAATCTTCACTAGGTTGTTTTAAACAAATTCTTTTGCAAATATTGCTTTATTGCTTCTTTTTTACAAAATTTGGTGGGTTGCAGCAACAAGTGCCATTGCAAAAATAAATATCTCAGACAGTATCTCAATATTCTTAATTATCAGGTAAAAATGTTGTGTTATAAAAATATTACCATAAAAATTCAATTGTTTATGCGAAATTGTTTTATAAAATCACGAGATATAAGAAATAAATTAAATATGGAAAGACTTCGACAAATTGAAGAAAATAGACATAGATTAAAACCAATAATCAAAAGTATCATATTTAGGGGAAACAAAATATTCCCTTACGAGATCATCGTGCTGCTGGTTCTCTCTTAAATACAAAATCTATTACAAACGGGGGCAATTTTTGTGAAATTCTACATTTCGAATTGCATCTGGTGACAACTTTAAAAAATCATTTGGAAAACCATTAAACATATTTCACAAATGTCTCTTGAAATACAGCGACTTTGAGTAAATAGAATAAATAAAATGAATCTTGCTCTAATAACTTTATAAATAACACTATTGATGTTTTATCCAACAAGGGGAAAAATACTGCCACATCTTTTAAACAATTTATAATGATGCAGTCAATATTTTAAATGAATTACAATTTTAAATAACAAAACCGCGAATTACCATATGCCAGAGGAATAGACCAAACCTGGATAAACCTATTATAGCAGATTATTTTTATTTATCTTTTTCCCTTTTATCCATTATGGGTGTCAGACTTATTTTCTACAATATGTCTCAGTTAATTTCTTTTACACTTCTTTACCACTGTTGCGTAGCTTGTGCTATTTTCTTATTTCTTTCCATTCTATTCCTTTTCTTTCCGCTGCTTGATGCTTGATGTACTTGCTCGTTCCAACCCTTGGTCTTCCTAATTCCCTCTATCTTTCTTAGGTATCTCATTTCCATTGCATTGGTTTTTTTGTTATTACTCTCTGTGGTTACTCACGATTCACTACTATAGTCCATCCGTTGGATCTTCCGTCCTACGTCACAAACTATCGCTTCAAAAAACGAAAGTTTTACAGTGCGTTCTTTTTCTAACGCATTTGGTTTACTTTATCAGACTGAATGTTTTTGTGTCGTTTCTCGAAGCGATATTTTGTGACGTAGGACGGAACATCCAACGGATGGACTATATATAGCAGTTAATGTCTTTTATATACTTCTGTTTTTATTGTTTTTGCAATCTCTTTTTTCTCTAAGAATGTTTTCTTTATTGTGTTGTAGATCATTCCTGCTTTGCCTAGTTTTTCATCTTTTTCTGATTCTATCTTCCCTGTTTCCTCTATTGTTGATCCCAGGTATTTAACCCTATTTTGTGATTGCTCTCTTTTGATGATATTATATTTATCTTATCCAGCTCTTTTTTGAATATTTCCAGGTTTTCTTCTGAATTTGCTATTAATGTTATGTCGTCGGCAAACATTAATACATATTTGCATTTTTAATAGTTTTTAATATTTCTATACCCTATCTTTGTGCTTTCGGCTCTTTGTTTGCTATTTCTTATTGCTTCGTCATTAAGTGATGCAAATAGTAACGGGGTTAATATACATCCTTGTCTCAGTCCTGTTTTGGTCTTTAACTCCTCTTATTATTTATTTCCTATTCTTACTTTATTTTTGTTATTTCTTTAATATATTTATAATGCTTTTTATCCTTCTTGTCTCGAGTATATGCCATATGTCCTCTCTTCTTACCATGTAGTACGCTTTTTTAGGTTGATGAAGCATCTTTTCCCTTTTTAATCATCTTTTCTGTTAATTGTCTCATTATGTATATTAAATCTTGTTTGCTTCTATTTTTCTGAATCCGTGTTGTTCTCCCAGCTGTTGATCTAATTTTCCTCTTATTCTTGCTTCTATTAACCTAGTAAACATTTTCCCTGGTTTGATTGTGAGTGTAATACCTCTGTAGTTATCATATATTTTTGTGTCTCCTTTTTGTGTATGGATATTATAATTCCCTTGTTCCATTCCTCGGGTATCTTGTGATTTTTGATAATGTCATTTACTATTTCCAAGAATTCATCCTTCCCCTTTCCCCATATATTTCATTATTTCGGCTGTGATGTCATCTATACCTGGAGATTTTCCTAGTTTTATTTTTTTGATTGCTGCCTTCAGTTCTTCGATTCTTATTTCGTTGATTCCTCCATTTGTTTCACCTTCTATATCTCCGTGCTGGTCTGTTTTGGTTATTTCATTAAAGAATTCTTTCCATCTTTCTAATATCTTCTTTTCTTCTGTTATTATATTTACGTTTTTATCTTTTATACTTGGCTGGGTTAATGTATTTTAATTGCTCATTTGTTTAATAGTGCTGTTAAACATCTTTTTGTTTTCTGTGAACGTTTCTTTCAGTTTCTTAACGAACTGCTCCCAGGATTGCTTTTTTGCTATCTTGAATTTTTGTTCCACATTTTTATTTGCTATTATATATCTTCTATAATCTTATTTTTTCCTTGTTTCCTTGTTTAAGTTTTCCAATTCTCTTCTTTTGTTTTTACAAATTGTTTTACCTCTTCTAACTATCACCTGTTTTTCTTCCTCTGTTTGTTTGATATAGTGATTGTTTCACATCTTTCTTGGGCTGCTTCACTTATGATTTCTTTGATCTTTTTCTTTTCTCCTTCTATTTTGTCTTTTTCTCTATTTTTGATTGGTATTCATTCCTAGTTTCTTTCTTTTCAATTTTTGGCTTTATGTGTTTTTTTATTATTGTTTTCGACTTCGTATACTTCAAGTTTTCAGCTTCTGTGTTAATTTATATTTTTACCAAGTAGTGGTCGCTCCCTATTTCAGCTTGTCTTATTACTTTAACATCTTTCACCTTTTCCATTCTTCTGCGTCTATTAAGGAGTAGTCTTTTATTTCTCTTTTCTTGGTCTAACTTCTCTAGTGTTTTTATGTATGTATTTGAATTTTGTGTTTGTCACAATGAGGTTGTTTGCTATACATAATTCTATAATTGTTTTTCCATTTTCGTTTCTGTTCTCATCTCCATACTTTCCCCTGTATATTTTTTGCTCTCTCTCTTCTTTTAGTTCTTTGTCATTTCTCTCATGGAGTCTTTAAACATGCTCTTTAATTCCTCCATTATCACATCGTTCTTAGATATATTTAGATTTTCCTTCTCCGTGAGTTTTTTTTCTGTTTTCATCTTCTTTTGTTTTATTTTTGTATCCTGTTGTTATGACAACGTTTTGTTTCACTGCTTCGTTTTTCTATCTTTTTCTATTCTCCATTGCTCATTTGTAATCCTTGGAATCCATAATTAGGGCTGTCGATATCTCTTTCTCTTTTTGTACTCATTTGTTTCTTTATTTCCCACTTCCTTTTAGTTTTATATATTTTAACACTACTTATTTACTTTTTTATGGACTTTTGCATGTACGTGGTTCGCTGTTTTAAGTTCCTCTGAACTGAACAGAGGATTATTATCGAATTAATATATATTTACCTCTCCTGAATAATATTATTACAGATCTGCAATACAGATTTAATAAAGACACGATGAATTTGTTCAAATTTAACACAACAATACCTAGTGTTTTATTGATAACAAACTGGCGAAGATTTAGATGTTACTTCAAAATCTGTTGCAACATATTTAAATAAAATTTTACCTGAAAACGTAACATGTGCAATAGCAATTAAGTCTGAATTGGCATTTTGGAAATTACAATGGCAAAAGAAAAAGAAAATCAAAGAACAATTACCAGAAAATGCTTTAGATGTATACAGAAAATATGACCCGAATATTTACTGAACATAAAAATAATTTTACAAATATTATGTACTCTTCCTGTTAGCGTTGCTTCTGCAGAAAGAAGTTTTTCTGCACTGAAAAGATTCAAATGGTGGCTGCGAGCCACTATGTCTCAAAAAAGTCTAACCGAGTTAGCTGTATTACATATTCATTGATATATGGATATTAATATTGACAATATTATTAAAAAGCAAAGAAAATCGTTTTTTTAATAAATTTAGTTACAAAAATCTGTTTCAAATTTTACAAAATATATTATTATGATTTTATATGTGCTATATTTATTTCGGGTGTGATATTATTTTGTTTATATTTAAAAATAATAGAATTATATGTTATTTATTTATGGAATGAAAATATTTTTTTCATTTTTTCAAATTAACCCCCCTAAGCCAGTTGACTGGAAACGCTCTTGATCCTTATTTTATTACTATTTATTACGTGTCTGGCTTCTGTTCTGTCTTATACAGGCTTCCGACTTTTAAAGCATTTGGTTTTGTTTTAATATTCCAGGCTTTTGAATAATTTGGGAAACATTTTAGGGTTACTAAGTAATTTCCAATACTAAAGTTTATAGGGAAGTTTTACGTTGACAGTCCAGCTCACGGTATTCTCCAATCTAATAGCTATGCACCGAAATTCTAAACTAATCAAAGGTGATTATTTTGACAAGAAAAGGAAGCTCTTACACTGATAATGTAGGTAGATCCTGCTGCCAAAAATTTCGAAATTAAAAGACCGCCTGCTCATCTTCTTTCGATGTAAATAAATTAATTTGTAGCTTTTGCATTTAGAAAATCTTTACTCGCGTTTGCACGCTCTTGTTGCATAAACTACTCATTACCTGGCGACAAAAGTTTCCAACAAGATTCGACGACTTTATTATGTTTGATAATTACATATTGAGAATTAAACGTTCCACGATTTTCTTTGATAATGATAATCCAATAATACCGATCATTTTATAATTATAGGGAAAGGTAGTCTAATTTAAACTGAAGCCTAATATAGAACGCTATGATATCCAAAAACTAATGGCATCTGTTCGATTTGTGATAATAGGCAATTTGTTATGTGTAGATACAGTCGAGATTAATGCAATTGTTTGTAAAGTAAGGCGTCGTGGTACATGGAAAGAAGTATAATTTGTTCGACTAACAAGTAAATTTGTTATTTTGACTTGAGAGCAAAATCCGCCAATTAATCTAAACGTAAGTAATTATAATTCATTGTTACAATTAGAGATTATGTTAGATATACGTTTCTGTACAATATCAAACAATAAATATTCAAGTTGTTTATGTTGCCAAAATTGAACAGTTTTTACAGTCACGGGAAGAATTATTTTCATTAATACTGCACCTGTAAATCAATATTTTATTTACAATGTTTATTTGGTTCACCAATTAAGGGTGTTAGAAAACTAGCAGAAAATGTGGCTTACAACATAGTTTCAATGGAGAAAATTGCTGTTAAGAAATGGTTCTACGCATTTTTGAAACGAAATCCTCATCTTTCGCTCCGGAAACTCGAAGAAACCTCAATGGCGAGAGCAAGAACAATTTAGAAGAGTTGTTGAAGAAATATCACCACAAACAAAGAAAAATACAAATCCAAATGGCATTTGTCTTCTCACAGTGCAATGGAAGCAGTCGAAATAAACAGCAGCCCATACAAATCGCAGTTGGAACAAAACTTTAAAAAAATAAGTTTCTTTCTTAAGTATATAGAAAGAAAGGAATGTAATTTTGGAGAATAATAACTCTTGTTATATTCCATATTATTACTTTTATTTACAGTTTCCTGACACGTGAAAAATCACCAATCACGAACATTTTAATAAATGATCAAGTGAAATATGCCAAAAAACAAGCAGAATAAGAACGAGAAAACTATAAAACAAATTCAGAAAAAGTGCAGAGATAATAACCTGATAGTGATACAATCACAGTTTAACCTTTGAAAATGATTCAGGAAACTGAAAATAAAAGTAATAATATGGAATATAACAAGAGTTATTATTCTCCAAAATTACATTATTAAAATGTTCGTGATTGGTAAGTGTTTTTCTTCGCTAAAATTACATATCTGATTCCATCAAGAGGGTAGCTCAACAAGTATCAACTCTAACAAACTAATGGTTTATGGTTTTGGGTATTGTGTGAAGAAACCAAGCAAGAAGAAAAGATACAATGCATGAAATGTAATAAATAAATTATTATTGTTTGATAAAGAGAAGCTAAAGTGGTCGAAACTATAGTTACAAGTGTAATTAAAGAAGTGATACCAACAAAGTTAATTGTTTTTTTTTTTATTTTGAATTATTGAAATGTATCAGTAAGTGAAAGCCTCCACAATTTCTTATTCATGAAATGTCACACTTGGATACATACTCCGCATGTTGGAGTTAGTGCTGCAATTAAAAGTTTCTTAAATAAAGAAAACACGTAACTTTTTTATTTAAAAATCGAAAATGTACCACAAAGTAAACGCCAACAAAATTCAAGAATTTAACGTTTCTTGTGTTGTACTTGTCATTAAGAAAGCTAATTTAGGCTACCTTTCCATAAATCTAGAAAATATTGCATAGAACGCTTAGGATTCGCACGTAAATTGAAGTCTTATTAGCATTATTTTCTCGAGCCTTATTTGGAATACAAGATTGAATACTCTTATCTCTAGTTAGAATTTAAGAAAAAATACTTTATTTTCCAACCGTCTGAAGTTTTTTGAATTTGACAAGTAATGTATAACTTGGATATAATTGTTATAGATTTAGTAACTAAAGAGTTTAAAATAAACCAAAAGTTAACTATAGCTTTTCATGAACAGGTTGAAAAACTAGTGTTCCAATTAATCAAAATTGTATGGAATTTTTTCAGATCAACGCTTTTCGTTGATAATGAAGTCGTTGTCGGACCTAAGTTTGTTTGATAATATATAAATCATTCGAAAGTTTAAGCCAACAGTTTCGCACAATTGACCTTGATTTTTGGGTCGTGGATCTAAAAAATTTCACTTCACGCCTAGATTGGAGCCTATTTCTTGAGATCCTATTTTTAGAATAGGATGTCGACAATCTGTTCTTGTCTTTAGTTTTAATTTTAGAAGCACATGATTTTTAAAAATGCCGATGTTGTGTGAAAACTGTCATTATTAGATAAAATTTGACAGAGAAATGTATGATTTGTACATAAGTATAGATTCAACAAGTGAGAAGTTTGAAAAAAAAGTTAGCCAATCAGTTGTCCGCACTCTAAACAATCTCCTACACTAAAGTTGGTTTTAAAATTTAACACTGATAATACCGCTTTCTCTGAAATATGTAGAGAACCAAGTCTTCCGCCCAGTTAGTATTACAATTTTCTGATCAATGATTTTTTCGATAACGAAGATTAAATATAAGAAACAATTGATGAAACTAAAAGTCTATTTGTTAATAGATACATCAATTCAAAATTGACAACAATATCTCAATTCTGTGAACGATTTAATTTTGCATAATTGATCCTTATTATAGAGTAAAGGATCCAGAAAATACTTCTACAGAACTCTGATGATGCGCCTTAAGCCTAATTTACGATCACAGATTTAAAGTTTTCTTCTCATTTCTTTTTGGAAATTATCGATGTTAGATATAATTTTATGCTAATGCCTAATTCGAACATTACTATTATTAAAACTGAATAGTTTGAAAGGATTATTCGTTTTGGAAAATCTGAATATTGGGGAAAGAATATTTTCTAAAGAGAGGCTCTTTAGGTCATAACAACTTAACAAATCTAAAAAAGATGCCTTTGAATATCAACGAAAAAAATATTCTTAATGTTATAGCTTTAGAAT
This sequence comes from Ontholestes murinus, assembly GCA_963969525.1. Lineage (NCBI taxonomy): Eukaryota > Metazoa > Arthropoda > Insecta > Coleoptera > Staphylinidae > Ontholestes > Ontholestes murinus. The sequence continues at coordinate 57,433,182 of OZ018392.1, read as the reverse complement.
TATGGTATGAAGGGTTTTGAAGAAGAAATGTCTAGTATATTAATATCATAATCGAAACGTTTCAAAATTAAAGTTATTCTTTATTCTTTATTATCTTTGATTATCCTGCTTACAAAATTACAAAAAACATATTATATGATATACATACATTTAATAAAAAATAAAGAAGTTAACGAAAGGAACGTTTAATATTGATTATTACGTTATAAAACCTTTAAATTAATTTTATTTTTAGTAGTTCTATCTGATCGTGAAATTTTAGCATCGGTAAAATTAAAATGCTATTAATTTTGTTATACAACCAACATTAATTTATTTTTCTGCTAGAGTTGGAGTTGTAAAAGTTCCTCCATTGTCCCTAATTATTTGGGCACTGCAATTCACAATGAGAAAACTCTAATAGCAACAATGAGATAACAGAAATAAGGAGATTGCAAATAAAAACAAAATCAGTAAAATGACGAAACAGCTAAAAGGACTAAGAACAAAAAAAATAGTTCTAAAAAGCAACTAAGATCGACACCAAATCACTAAACATTTATAAGTGCAAAACTCTTCACAGTGACAATACATGTTGGTTCTCCTGTCAAAAATTTCGAAATTCAAAGACCGACTGGTGTTTCTGGATATTGATGATTTTATTCCTTAATCAATATCAGCTGATGCTAAATTTCCCAAGTTACTTATCTTATTTCGATGTAATAATCAAAGTCAGTACGCAGACACACGCATTTCGCGCTTGTGTGTTGGTTTTTGCAAAAGCTACATTAGCTGTAGACATGAGTCTGACCACTTATTGTATTGTGCTTGATGATTACACATTGAGAATCAAACGTTTCACTCAGTCAGTGTTTTAAAACACTTTCCAGATCGTAGATTTTTGTTGATGAAAATGAAGATCCAATATAGGGAATCGTTGGCAGAACTGAAAGTTTGTTGAATAATAAATATATCAATCAAAAGTTAAGAGGTTTTCAACCCTAATAACGGTTTCAGACATTTTATTATCATTTCCAAATTGTTAATCTAGAAAATATTTGCATAAAACGCTCATGAGGCGCACGTGGACTGAAGCCTCGTTAGCATTTATTTCTAGTGCCTAATTTGGAATAGGAGGTTGATCATCTGTTCTTACCTCTAGTTTGAATTTAACAAAAAATACATTATTTTTCAAGCTATCGTTATAGATTAAGCAACTGAGTAGTTTGAAAGGAACTTAACGTTAACCAATTAGAAACCCACGCTCTGCAGTAATTTAGGCAACATTTTAAGGTTACTAAGTTACAAGCTTTTGTTGAATATGTTGTGAACTAAGTGCTCCAATTAATCAACGTTCCATGGAATAATTTTCCAGGACAAGTTTTTTGGGCAACAATGAAGATCGAATATTGGAAGCTGTTGGGTTGATAATATATAAATCATTCGAAATTTAAGAGTCCATCAACTTGGCCAATAGTTTTGCACATTTATTTTTGAGTCATCTAAAAAATATTTCTATAAAATGCTGATGGGGCACGCGTTGATTGGAGCCTTATTAGAGTCTATTTTTTGACCTATTCTAGAATAGAAAGCTGAAAATATTTTCTTGTCTTTAGTTTGAATTTTAGAAAAAGCAAATGATTTCTAATAAAGTTTTGTAAAAATATCATTTGTAGATAAACCTGGTTGTAGGTTTTCTCTAAAACATGTAGAACACTAAGCCCTCCACAAAATTAGATAGAATGTAATAAACAATTTACCTTAGTTTCGTCATTTTTTTAATATATAAATCAATCAAAAGTTAACTACAATCTCACAACTACATCAACGATTTTGCACACTTGATCCTTATTATAAAGTATTGAATGTGAAAAATATTTATTTAGAACTCTGATGACACGGGTATTAAGTCGAACATTATTAGCGTGCAGTCTTGAGTCTACTCTAAGATTAGAAATTAGAATTAGAACAGTTTAAATTAAATTTGATGGCAATACGTAATTTTTACAGTACTATTATAGAAACTTAATAGTTCGAAAGGATTATAAGTTTTAGAACATCTAAATGTCAAGGAAAGATCTGTTTTCGAACGTTTTCTAAAGAAAGGCTATCTTGATCATAACAACAGATGATCAAAATAAATCGAAAACAATAGATATTGATTAACAATCAATAAGCTATTCTTGATATTGTAAAAAGGCGGTACCAGACACTTAGAGGAAAATACGCATCTACTGAATATTTCTGATAGAACGGTATAAGTAGTTTTGAAGAATGCAATATGTAGTACTTAGTAACTTATACCAGCTACAACTACAAGAGTACCTTGGTATGGCCAAAACGTTTTTAAAATAAATTTGGTGAAATTGACCTATCATACTCATCGTAATTTTAAAATGTTAACCAGTTTTATATTTAATATAAATATCTGATGGTGAACCATTAAGGATCTGTGAAATTAAAATGCTATTGACTTGGTTTTGCAAGCAGCAATAATAAATTGTTTGCCTTTTTCGGCAATCAATTGTTGCCACCTAATTTTCTAATTTAGAGTTAAAGATCATCTATTGCACATAATTATTTGGATACTGAAATTGAAATTGAAAATGAGAAAACTATAACAGCAACAATAATATAATGGAAACAAGGAGTTTACGACAAATCAAAACAAAATCAATTAACCAGCAGTTCGTAATTAAAACACCTAAAAAAGAGAGAAGGATTGATTAAAAAGCAACTACGTGAAATCAACATTAAATCACCAAACGTTTAAGAATATACAAAAACTTTCTACAAACTCGTGGGAATCTTCATAGACCACAACCGCATTTTTTTATTAACATATCTCAAATAAGCGAGTCATTCTTTATCCAGGATATTTTCATTATTCAAAAATTTTTAGTAGCGATTAACAGTATACTAGTTTACTAAATTATTACAAGTATGTTTACAAATAGATTCGTGGGCAACATTATTTTATCTATTCACTACGCTTCTAATTTTTGAATTTATGAACTTTTCAAATTTTTGAATTTATGTGTATCAACACTTTATGATAATTCGGAAATCTTTCGCAATATTCTTGAACGAAATACACTTGAAGCCTTGCCAATTCTCACAATTTCCCAAAAATGGATAAATGCTTCCTAATTAGTCTTACTAATCATATAATATAGTCAAAGCTGATGCATTTTTTGACTTTAGAGTATGTTGATCGATCATAAATGTGGTTTAGAATTGATTCTTGAGTATCAAAATCAATTGCATCAATACATCCTGATTCATCAATGGGCGTTGTTTAAGAAATTGTCTAAGGTAATGCCAACAAACTTTAATATATAGAAACAGCCGATTTAGTTTGGATCGGTTGTTTCAATATATTAAAGCTTGCTGGCATTACTTAAGACAATGTCCTAAACAACTATCTTGGATGTATAACGATGTATTGATGCAAGTGATTTTGATATTCAAGAATCAATTAAAAGAATTTCAATCACTGCAAAACCCAAAAAAACTTTAAAATATTGACCATCAATAGAATATGTCCACTTCCCGTTTGCTGATTTCTTACCATTCATGAAAAACTTGTTAAGTAAATGACATATGCTTCCTAGCGTATATATTTTTAATTTTTAAAAATACTACCATACACCATAAAATTAAATAATAATAACATAACAGGAACTAGTCCTTCCAATTTTGATGTACAGACAAAACATAATCTGAATCATTTTATGACAACATTGTATGTTGACCTAGTATATAAAAAGTTCAGGATGTTCATTTTTTAATTTTTTTGGCGCTACTGAAGACATTATCTGAAAAAAGTACCTCTCAATAGATGTAGTTTAGAACATCCTCATAATTATACTGTTTTGATTTATCCATTGTTTTTGGAATTGCTTAAGAGATTATCTGAACAGTTAGCGTGAAAAAAAAAAACATGATTAAGATTCTCAAAACACAAGTCTGCCGCAAAGAAGGTTATTCGTATATTTTGCCGTTCCTGAAAATCTTTTTAAGATAAATGCTTTATTCTCCAATGCAAATATTATCAAAAAGTTTTACCCCACTCAGTTTGAACTTATCCTGTATATTAAAGAGTTATTTGTTATTGCATCAATCAATATTCATTTTTTTACAAAATCAGATATAAAGAATTTCTAACTGTAGTATTGAAAATTACAAGAGAAAGTAAAAAAAGATATTGTGATGCATCTAAGCTTCCTAATTTAACTTGCATGTCATAAGTAGACGTTAGTAAACAATAATCAAGACACGATCCGTCTTTGTATTTACAAACGTCACATTAACATAATTTCTCAGGCCCATGGAATTTTTGCACGCCGCCCGTAATTGACCTACTTCAAACCACCCCCATTACGCAACCAGGACCCTTTTCAAAATTGCACAATCGCGTCGGTCCGATTATGCAAAACCAGAAAGCTTCCGTCGCAATTATGACGTCCTTATTGTCTGACCGCTGTCAAGACGTAAAAATTTGCATGAAAATGTAAACGGCGTGGTTTTCTTGTAAAGAGAAATCGTGACGGCTTTTACTGAAAGATTGCGCAATTTCGGTCACGGATGATTATCTATTAGCAGTGGTGACTTTCGTTTCGAACTGACCAAATACAGATGTGCTTTTGGGGTGATGGTATTAGTTTTCGGAAACACTTATGAATATAAAAATAAATAATAAATAACAACATTTGTGCAAAAAACTTGAAAAAATAAGGTGAATATGTTAAAGTATAATGAATAATTGGTGATTAGCGATCAAATCAAGAGTCATAATAATACATAATGGTAAGTGATCTAAATATCTATAATTATATGTTCATTATATATTAATTTGAGTTTTTAGTAAATATAGATTTGATTTATAAATAAATAAAAGCTGCAATAACTTAGTTCTTCCAGTTTAAAAAGAATCTATCCTAATTACACTAGCAAGTGACATGTTAAAAGTACTAAATTAAAAGATCGATAAAACCATAAAGGTGCCATCGATGGTTAACCCGAAGAGTTCCCTGTCTCTAACTGCGCTACGCTGTTGATATCCAAAAAGATCGAAACCGGTCCGTGGCTGTTGTTGACAGGGAACAATATATAAATTAAAAGATGTTTTCAATTGATTCTAAATAAATCGACTCAGCATTGTTTACAGAGAGATTTATGTTTAGTTTGGAAAATGTAATATTCTCACTAGCATCTAATAACAGATGATTCTAGCAACTTAAAAATAATTTTTACAAGCCTAAAGAGAATATTTTTAATGAAAATTATGGTGGCGACCGTTACTATGTGATGTACTGCTTCTGAAAGCACCACACCTTAATACTCTCTTCACCACAATGCTACACTTAATCCCATTCAGTTAACACTTTGTAAAAAATATTCTCTTCTTCAATCAGGTTCATCAAAATTTCACATCTCACCTATAAGTTGTTATTACTTTGCATTTTTTCTTCATTCAACACTTGATAATGACCTGCAAAATTCAAAACTGTAGTTGTGTCAAAAATTGATAATATATTGCAAACTTTGATTGTGTGTATTGTACAATAAAAAGTGGTATCCAAACGTCAAAAATATTTCTATTTACTCTTTAGAAGATTTTTAGGTAGAAGTAATTTCTTGTGATTATAAAACGTTATAAAAATTATTCAAAGAATCCCAATCTTATAACAATAATTGAAAAATTTTAAGAAACTAGATCTTTTATAAGATTTTATTTTTTGCCTTGGATGGTTAAGCTAGGATAAAACTACATTTCATAAGTTAAATTTTGCATTGACTTCATATATTTAATAATTTTGTAACTCTATATTTTAGAATCAGATAACAAACTTCCAAATCTTCTAAATAACATCGGAATTTTAAAGCATCAAAACTCAAGTTCTCAATAGATTTTTTCGTTACTCTTCCTGCATTTTGAGCAGACAAAGTAATGTGGATAGTGATTAGTATTATAATTACAAGGATTTTACCCTCTGGTGCGTGTGATAATTTTTAGTATAACAAATGAATTTAAGTTTATTAAAGGCATCGTGGTTATTCTTATATGTTAAAATATTACGTAATATTATTTGTATTGATGTAATCTTTAGATGAAAGTTACTAGGAAAATCAAAAGGTGATTAATGAATAAAATTACTGACGTCCTGTTGGCAAACAAAATTAGTTCCAACGTTTCTCACAAACGACAAGATACTGCACAATCGATTTAATTTGTACACAGCAAAGGTGACGATGACAGGTCCCATCAGTCAGGCGTTTTGCAGTTTTGCTTAACAAAGCGGGAAAGGTGGCCTCTTTGAAATCCCTGAACCCGACTGAAACGTGTTAGATCCAGTGGCGGATGAATGGGGTAAGGGTTGTCCGATCTCAAGGTTTCACTTTTTAAATTTCGCCCAACACCTTGCTTCTGAAAAGGTGGACGCATTTAATCTCCCCAATCCCAAGGTCCTCGTGGGGTACCACGAATAATGAAATCCAGCGATTTCCCTGACGTGCGCAATTACTCAAAATGGCAGCGGCGATGGGAAAACGCTTAAGCCGGACGCAACCGGTGACAGATGACTGATTGCGAATAACAAAAGGCGACTCGATTCCGTTCAGTTGGCTTAAGTGAAACAAATGCCGTTTGCGGGATTTACATTCCGCGCGGAAATATATTAATTGTCGAGCGCGTGCTCAAAGGACGACACGATTGCCTCAACTGACCAAAAGAGTTAGGTGCAATGCGCCTCGTTAAAAGAAATTTAATTTAATAATCAGGTGTTTCCAACGTGGAGGTCACGTTTGAAAAATGTGCCCGAATTATCTGACGTATATTAATGGCTACAAGGGAAGCCCCGAGCCATTGTTTCCTCAGAGAGCGCGCACACAAATATTATCGCTCTGGTGATGGATTCCCATAACACGTGAAGATGGTACAATGTACACGGATAATGTAGATTTTATCGTTGTACTTTAGTAATGTTCGATTTTTTTCATTTTCGGGTGTAGTGGAAGAACCCCCTGCGTAGGGCAAAGGTGGTCGAACCATTATGACCCAGCGTTTGATTAATCACCGAAACGTGCGTCCTATAAATAAATCGATAACTAGTTCCACCATTAATTACATAGGATTTCCTTATTTACAAATAAGCGAATTAAAAGTATTACAAGTACCGCGATGTGAATTGTTGAAAGTGAAACATCGCATTCCGTTGAAAGGGTTCAAGGCGAAGAGTAATTTATACCTGATTATCACTGTCATAATGAATGTCAGGTACCACCTAGGGTGAACTTCTAAGCGCAGCAATTTTAAAATTTATTGCGCCGCTCTTATGCATTGCGACCTCCACGTTAATTTATTACCAAAGGATTAAGCTGCAGGTAAATAGTTTTATTGTGCATCGGAAATAAGATCAGAAAATATGAGTAATGATATAATAGTTAAAGGGGGATTATGTCTAGACCGTAAGCATCAATATTTACTGAAATTATTATGGGTACGAATCATTTCAAGCGCTTCAAATTTATCAAGGTCAGAGTAAAGGGTTACCAAAAATAATAGGAGACCTTAATTATCACTTTTAATATTTCTGAAGATGTTTCCAGAAACTCAATCATAATCAATGAGGAGAATGGTTACGACCGTTGCTACGTTGATTGTACAATTATATATTTATGCATGTAATGCATGTTAGATAAAGATTAAATAAAATACAATACATGGTCATCAATAATTACACTAAATTGAAAAATTCGGTATGCTTTAACCACAAATAATAAGTTTTATTTACAATACAAAACTGCTGAAATATCTGTAATGTATTTTTTCAAAAGCCCAATTCAACTTGTTAAATCACGCACACCACTGAATTTCATCATGTTTACAGAGCTTAGAACGAAATGTAGATATGAATTATTAGCTGCATGCAGGAGATATGTAAGTAATGTGGATACATCTATTTCTCATAATATAAAATTATTCTGGTCACATCTACAAGGCAAAAATATAACTCACGATATTTATATGAATTATGGGAAAAAAACGGTACAACAGTTACAAGCCTTTTCTACCTGTTTGCTACATATTATAAATTTGCACTCAACAATCGAAGATTTTGTACATTTAAATAATTTATATATTACACTAGATGGTATTTCTTCAATAATAATTTCGATGAAACAAAGTAGAATATTTGGATTTAATCAAATTTCTATAATTTTCTTATATAACTCATGTAATAACTTATCATATGAATTCCCTTAATATCACTTACATAGCATCTATACATAAATTTAGGGTTTATTTCCAGATTTTCTCTTGACCTCACATCAAACACGTTGAAAACTTTATATCTAATACATATTTAAAATGGTATACTTTCTATCTATCCGGCAGAAGAAAAAATATGTTAAAATTAATTTAAATATATCTCAATCTTTTGTAGCCACTTCTGAGGTCCCTCAGGGCTTACACTTCGGACCTTTATTGTTCTACATATTTATTTCTTCTGAAATGCATTCGTACAATGCTGGCAATCACAGTTTTATTACATTTCCTTGCTAGACTCTTAATTTTTTGTATGAATCAATCTCCAAGTAATTTGCTTCTTGATCATTCTCTACAGTACCATTTCGACATTCAGGTCAGATATGCTAGGAACTACTTTAAAATAAGAATAATCTTAGTTTAGTTGTGATATATTATAAAGTTTTCCTTATTACCCTTTTCCACAACTTTCCACACAAAGTGTTATTCTGATATGTTATCCAGGACTAATTGTCTCTTTCATTTAAGGTGTAACAATATTTGAGTATTAATATTGAGGTTATTCTATAGCTTTATAAGCTTTATATGTATTCTGTTAAGTTACATTTTGCTACTTAATTTTTTTTTCCTTTCATGTTGAATTCATACAAATTTTTGGCATATTATCAAAGGTACTGATCATGGGCTAAGCAAGTTTAATGATTCCTGTTGGAGTTCTCAGACTATTTTTCAGTTGAACAATTCGTAGCTGATTATTTTATAATTTTAATTATTCTGTGAAGTAATATGAATTATGCATTATACAAAAAAATATAATTCCCTTTTCCCTTTATTTTTAATATTTTTATTAGGTATTATTTATTTTAATTACATTTGGAAAGGCATGAATTCACTAAAATTTGCGTTCTTTCATTTTCAATCTCTATGCTTCTGGCAGGTGTTTAGCTAGGATTCATCAAATGATTGGCCAATTGTGGCCTTTTTGCCCTCAGAACAAATTATCAATTGACACTATGTGTCAAAAATAAACAATAAATAAATTATGTGAATGTATTGAACAAATTAGAATATATCTTTAAATTACGCCGATTATTAATATTCCGCAAGGTTTACAAAATTAATATAATAAGAATGTAGCGCAAGAAGTATTGAATACAGAATTAATATAGTTTATATTTAAACAAATGACCTTAAAAACAAATCATCTTCAGGTCTTGACGAAATTACAACGCATTTATTAAAACATGCAACTGCTGAACTGTATCCATTTACACATTTAATTAATTTAATTTTAGAACAGGGGATATTTCCCACATGTTTAAAAACCAGTGTAGTGATACCAATTTATAAAAAAGGTGATCCCAGTAACTTTAGTAACTACAGGCCAGTAGCTCTCCTTAGCGTATTATCTAAAGTTGTTGAAAAAATTATATCTAAAAGAATAATAGAATTTTTTGTTAAATTTAACCTATTTAATAAATCACAACATGGTTTTATGAAATCAAAATCAACAAACACGGCTTTGTTTAGATACATATTTGAGATAGTGGAGGCTTTAGAAAATGGCGAAAAATCTATGGGTATATTCTTAGACTTGTCAAAAGCCTTTGACACGATGAACCATCAAATACTTATTAATAAATTAGAGTTATATGGCATTCGAGGTACTGCACTAGATTTAATAACATCTTATTTATCGGATAGAAAACAAATGGTTAGAATTAAAGATTTAATATCTAATGAAGTCGCTATAAAAATAGGTGTTCCACAAGGAAGCATACTCGGACCTCTCCTATTTTTAATTTTTATCAATGATATCACGAATATTTCATCAAACAATCTAATTTTAAATTACGCAGATGATACCAGCATTTTGGTAAAAAATAAATCAGAAAATGAGTTAATGATGCATTCAAAAACAATATTTAATTCGGTAGAAAACTGGCTGAATATAAATCAGTTTATATTAAACAAAGATAAAACAAGTGTTATACTCTTTACAGGAAGCAACACAAGTCAAATGATCGACGAAATTGAATTGGGAAATGTAATGTTTCAATTAAATTCAAATACAAAATTACTCGGAGTAGTCATTGATAAAAATTTAAACTGGAAAGATCACTGCATGTATTTAGTAGGAAAATTAAATTCGATTTGCTATTCTTTTTTGAATTTTATCCAAGATGTTTGATATTGAGACACTTATTTCGATATACAAATCTAATTTTGAATCGATTCTAAGACACGGGATAATTTTCTATGGTAACAGTACCTTCTCCAACAAAATATTCATTATACAGAAGAAAGTAATCAGAATTATTTTTGGCTTAAAATATACTGAATCTTGCCGAGGGAAATTTAAGTCAAATGAAATTTTAACCCTATATAGTTTATATGTGTTTGAACTTTTGATTTATAATTTCAAAAACAAATTAGAGTTCTTAAATTGTATCAAGGACCATACATACGAAACAAGAAATGAACAAATATATAACTATCCGTTGCATAAATCAGTAATGTTTGAAAAGGCTCCTTACTATAGTGCAGTAAAAGTATTTAATAAACTTCCTAAAAATATTCAATTAATAACGGACTTCAAGTGTTTTAAACGCAGTCTCAAAGAGTACCTAATTCATAAAGAACTCTATTCACTAAAGGATTGGTAAGAAGTATTTTAATTTATTGTATGTACATGTAATGAATTAAGAATTGATTATATAAGTATAGATGTATATTCATGTGTGTGTATATATCGAATTAATTATTATTTTTGATATGTGACGTTTTCATTTTAGTGTTTTATTTAGCTATTTTCTATGTATTTCACTATTTTTTGAAATAAAGTTGAATTTGAATTTGAATTTGAATTTGAACAAAATAATCTATTTGTATAAGCCTTGATCATTCTTTTTGTCATTTTTAAAATACATTGGTTGAAAATACTTTTATAATATGAGGTTTTAGGCTGTTTTCTTTCAGATTTCTTCTAAGAAAATTGTTCCAATTTATATCGAAACTTACTGGTAAGTGCTAGATTTTTCCTGAAGATGGTTCTGGAAACATTTCCTATTCTAGAAACTTAGAAAATAATTATGAGACAATACAAGAAATTTAGATTAAATTTGAATGAAATACCTAAAAACTTTCGAAAGATGAATAAGAATTTGTTGGATGTTTTTGAAAAACTCTTCAGTTTAAGAAATATAGGAAAGAAATCGTTGGAACGAAAATTACTGGGAACTCCTAAACCCCGAAAAAGACAATATCGTAATTTGAAAGAAACATTGCTAGAAAATATTAGATCTCTTCAGAAGATGTTTGTGGAAAACTATCTAATTCGAGAAATTTAAAAACGAAATTACTGAGAAATTTAAGAAATCTAGAAGTTTCTGAACATTTCTAAAACTTTTCGAAGAAATTGTTGCTATTTGGAAGATAACAATTTGTAAAATACAAGAATTTTTCAATAGATGTTTCTTACTGCACTTAATGTTTTGTTTTTTAAACACTAAAATCAATATACTGTAAAGGCTTAAAGAAAAACTGTTAGAAAATTATGTAATAACTGATTAAAATTTTGAAATTCTTACCTACTGGTAAATACTAGATTTTTCTTAAAGATGGTTCTGGAAAATTAAGTCCAAAAGTCTAGAAAATATTTATTAGAAAATTTAAAAAGCTTAAATGAAATTTAGTGGCAATATTTAGGAACCTTCGAATGATGGCTTCTTATATTCAGAATAAATATATTATAGTAATAATATATTTCTATAGGCCTACCATTTTGAAATGACATTGCTAGAAAATATTTTTATAATATAAGGTTTTTAGGTTTCTTGGGGCAGTTTTTTGTCCAGATTTTTCTAAGAAATTTTTTAATTTGTAAGGTAAATACTAGATTTTTCCTAAAAGTTGTTCTGGAAAACTTTCTAATTCCATAAATCTAGTAAATAATTCAAGAAATTAAAACAATTTAGATTAAATTTGGAGAAAATACCTAAAACCTTTCGAATGATAGATGATAATATATTGGATGTTTTGATAAAGTTTCCAGTTTAAAAAATCTTGGAAAATAATTACTCGAACGAAAATTACTTGGTACTTCTAAAAGTACATAAAAGAAAGAATCATAATTTGGAAGATAAACTTCTAGAAAATAATAGATCTCCTCAAAAGATACTTTTAGAAAACTATCTAATTAGAGAAATTTAGAAACGAAATTACTGAAATATTTAAGAAATTTGGATGAAAATTGAAAGTTTCTGAACATCTCTAAAACTTCTCGAAGAAATTTTTGCTATTTGGAAGATAACAATTTGTAAAATACAAGAATTTTTCAATAGAAGTTTCTTACTGCATTTAAATTTTTGTTTTTCTAGTACTAAAATCAATATATTGTAAAGGTTTAAAGAAAAACTGCTGGAAATTTATGTAATAACTGAAGAAAATTTAGGAATTCTTACCTACTGGTAAATACTAGATTTTTCCTAGAGATGGGTTTGGAGAACTAGTTCCAAAAATCTAGAAAATAATTATTAGTAAATTTAAAAAAACTTAAATAAAATTTAGTGGCAATATCTAGGAACCTTCGAATGATGGCTTCTTATATTCAAAATAAAATTAATATAGTTTATATTTAAGCAAAATAATGCATTTCTATAGGCCTACCATTTTGAAAAGACACTGCTAGAAAATATTTTTATAATATGAGGATTTTAGGTTTCGGGCATTTTTTTCCAGATTTCTTTTAAGAAAATGTTATAATTTGTAAGGTAAATACCAGATTTTTCCCAAATGTTGATCTGGAAAACTTTCTGGTTCCAGAATTTCGAATGATGGCTTCTTATATTCAAAATAAAATTAATATAGTTTATATTTAAACAAAATAATGCATTTCTATAGGGCCACCATTTTGAAAAGACATTGCTAGAAAATATTTTTATAATATTTTAGTATTTAAGTTTCTGGCAGATTTGTCCAGAAAATTTTCTAATTTGTAAGGTAAATACTAGATTTTTCCTAAAAGTTGTTCTGGTAAACTTTCTAATTCCATAAATATAGTAAATAATTCAAGAAATAAAAAAAAATTAGATTAAATTTGGAGAAAATACCTAAAACCCTTCGAATGATAGATGATAATATAATGGATGTTTTGATAAAGTTTTCAGTTTAAAAAATCTTGGAAAATAATTACTCGAACGAAAATTACTTGAAACTTATAAAAGTCCATAAAAGAAAAAATCATATTTGAAAGATAAATTACTAGAAAATATTAGATCTCTTCAAAAGATGTTTGTAGAAAACTATTTAATTCGAGAAATTTAGAAAATAATAATAATAATCTTTATTGTGCTAATAACATTGCAGCTTTACACTTGTCAATAAAATTTTAAATATGTTACTACGTCTATTATAATATAACTAATATCTATACTATGCTAAGATTAGAAGAGAAATTTGAAAAATTTAAGAAGTCTGGATGAAAATTAAAAGTTTTTAAACATTTCTAAAACTTCTCGAAGAAATTGTTGATATTTGGAACACAACAATTTGTAAAATACAAGAATTTTTCAATAGATGGTTCTAACTGCATTTAATTTTTTTGTTTTTTAAGTACTAAAATCAATATATTGTAAAGATTTAAAGAAAACCTGCTGTAAATGTATGTAATAACTGAAGAAAATTTTGAAATTCTTACCCACTGGTAAATACTAGATTTTTTCTAAAGATGGTTTTGGAAAACTAGTTCCAAAAATCTAGAAAATAATTATTAGGAAATTTAAAAAATTTAAATTAAATTTAGTGGCAATATTTAACCTTCAAATGATGGCTTCTTATATTCAAAATAAAATTAATATAGTTTATATTTAAGCAAAATAATGCGTTTCTATAGGCCTACCATTTTGAAAGGACATTGCTAGAAAATATTTTTATAATATTTTAGTTTTTAGGTTTCGGGCAGATTTGTCCAGAAAATGTTCTTATTTGTAAGGTAAATACTAGATTTTTCCTAAAACTTGTTCTGGAAAACTTTCTAATTCCATAAGTCTAGTAAATAATTCAAGAAATTCAAAAAATTTAGATTAAATTTGGAGAAAATACCTAAAATCCTTTGAATGATAGATGATAATATATTGGATGTTTTGATAAAGTTTCGAACGAAAATTACTTGGTACTTCTAAAAGTACATAAAAGAAAGAATCATAATTTGGAAGATAAACTACTAGAAAATAATAGATCTCCTCAAAATATGCTTTTAGAAAACTATCTAATTAGAGAAATTTAGAAACGAAATTACTGAGAAATTTAAGAAATCTGGATGAAAATTGAAAGTTTCTGAACATTTCTAAAACTTTTCGAAGAAATTGTTGCTATTTGGAAGATAACAAATTGTAAAATACAAGAAATTTTCAATAGATGTTTCTTACTATTACAACAGCGATCAGCGATGTTACTTCGTTTCTGGGGATACAAATAGATAAAAATCTCTCCTGGGAAAACCACGTTAATACTCTTGTGAGCAAACTAAATAAATCATATTTTGCCCTATGTAGACTTAAAAAAAATTTGAACGTCAAAGAACTATTAACAGTATACTACGGACTGGTGTATTCCATCCTGAGTTATGGCATTGTCGTTTGGGGGCAGTCAACTTTAACAAGAAGGGTTCTCATCGCTCAAAAACGAATCTTGAGGCTTATTTTCAACATCAAATATAGAGATTCATGCAGACCTATCTTCAAAGCACAAAATATTATGACGACACCAGCTATATACCTCTATAAATTATTAAAACATATTCATAAAATAAAAGACTCACTTAGACGGAACAGCGACATACACAATCATGACACACGATACTCCTCCCACATCCATGTCAACAAATCTGCTCTGGAATTACACAAAAAATCTCCGATACATGCAGGCAGTCTAATATATAATATGATTCCAGAAGACTTAAAACAACTTAATTCAAATCGTTTTAATAAGAAACTGAAGTCGATGCTAATTTTAAAATGTCCATACTCGGTACAAGAATTTGTTTTGTCTCTATGAGCAAAATTAATACACCTATTTTAATTAAACTGATAACTGTTTATTTGAAGCAATTTTGTAATTTTTATTTTGACGACTGTATCTGTACAATGTATGTATAGCAAACACATAATAAAGATATTGTGTTGTATATTGTATTGTACTGCACTTAATGTTTTGTTTTTTAAACACTAAAATCAATATGTAAAGGCTTAAAGAAAATCTGTTGGAAAATTATGTAATATCTGATGAAAATTTTGAAATTCTTACCTACTGGTAAATACTAGATTTTTCTTAAAGATGGTTCTGGAAAACTAAGTCCAAAAGTCTAGAAAATATTTATTAGAAAATTTAAAAAAGGTAAATAAAAATAATACAGTAATACCACTATTTATTGTATAATATACACAAACAAAGGTTACAATATATTATCAATTTTGACACAACTATAGTTTCGACCTTTGCAGGTCATTATCAAGTGTTACAATAAATAGTGGTATTAAAACTTAAAAATTATTTTCATTTACCTTTTTTAAAATGAACTACCACATAGTAACGGTCGCTACTATCATTTTCAACTTAAATTTAGTGGCAATATTTAGGAACCTTCGAATGATAGCTTCTTATATTCAAAATAAAATTATTATAGTTTATATTTAAACAAAATAATGTATTTCTATAGGCCTGCCATTTGGAAAAGACATTGCTAGAAAATATTTTTATAATATGAGGATTTTACGTTTCTAAGAAAATGTTCTAATTTGTAAGGTAAATACCAGATTTTTCCCAAAGGTTGATCTGGAAAACTTTCTAATTCCAGAAATCTAGAAAATAATTTAAGATCTCTTCAAAAGATGTTTGTGGAAAACTATCTAATTCGCGAAATTTAGAAGAGACATTTTTGAGAAATTTAAGAAATCTGGACGAAAATTGAAAATTTCTGAACATTTTTAAAAATGTTGCTATTTGCGACAGAACAATCTGTAAAATGCAAGATTTTTTCAAAAGCTGTTTCTTACTGCATTTATTGTGTTGCTTTTTAAGTACTAAAATCAATATACTGTAATGGTTTACAGAAAAACTTCTGGAAATTTATGTAATAACTGAAGAAAATTTGGAATTCTTACTTTCTGGTAAATACTAGATTTTTCCTAAAGATGGTTCTGGAAAATTAATTCCAGTAATCTAGAAAATAATTATTCGAAATTTTAAGAAATTTAGATAAAATTTGGAGGCAATATTCAAGAACCTTCGAATGATGGATGAGAATTTATTAGATGTTTTTGAAAAAGTTCCCAGTTTAAGAAATCTGTGAAAGAAATTACTCGAAGAAAATTTCAGGGATCTACTAAAACTCCATAAAAGAAATACTCATAATTTAAAAGATGAATTGCAAGAAAATATTAGATCTCTTCAAAAGAAATTTGTGGAAAACTATCTAATTCGAGAAATTTAGAAAAAAAATTCTGAGAAATTTAAGAAACTGAAAATTTCTGAACATTTTAAAAAACGTCGCTATTTGGAAGAATCTGCAAAATACAAAATAGATTTTTCTTACTGCATTTGTTGTTTCCAGTTTAAAAAATCTAGGAATGTAATTACTCGAACGAAAATTACTTCTAAAACTCCATAAAAGAAATAATCATCATTTGGAAGAGAAATTGCTAGAAAATGTTAGATGTTTTCAAACGATGTTTTTGGAAAACTATCAAATTCTACAAATATAGAAGAGAAATTACTAAAAAATTTAAGAAATCTGGATAAAAAATTGCAAATTTCTGAAAACTTCTAAAACCGCTCGAAAAAAAACTGTCGCAATTTGTAAGAGGAAATGCTGTAAAATACTACATGTTTATATTGTATTTTGAAGTAGTAAAATCAATATATTATAAATTATTACATAATATAATTGATGTGGCCTGTTTATAATTATTGCATCGACAAGTTGTTACGACTGTCAAGTGATTCGAAAATCCAGTTTCGATTGTCGACAGTCCATTTATATCACAGAGCTGTACTGGAGCATCAATAGTGGGCCTGCTCGATCGGAAACCAAATTAGTTTGAGCTGAATTTATGATTTTCCTCAAGAATGTATATATATATAACCTTTATTTGGCATACTACAATATTACAAGCTCTAAACTTATACAATACCAAGAATGTAACTATTTGTATTTTTTAAACTGTTTCGAAAATTTTTGATATTAGCGATAGTAGTGAGATTAGCCTACAATTTTCGGTTTCTTCTTCCAAGTTGATATCTGCAGTCAAAAAGTAGACAATATAACTTTAGATTTTTTACTACATATAGTATCTCCACAAGCTGTAAAAACAATAAAAATGGAAGAATCTGGCTTTCTAATGAGCTACTGGTTGTTTAACGAATTATTAGGTCTTTTATTATCTATTATTTTATTGTTCAAGTGTATAAGGTGAAAAAGAATAACATTTGTTCTTCAAAGAACGAAACACACAGTCAACTAAAAATAAGAACATTGTGGAACAAAAGAAGTGTTATTCTTCACCTAATATTAATATATGTTTCTATCAAGAGTGTAGTGCAATAACTAGAGTTGAAGCTTTAAGTGTGTTATTTTCTAAACATTAAATATTCTAATTTAAGAACTTCAACAATATTGTACTTAAAAAGTATTTATCTTTATAAATAGTCGAGAATGAAATATATTGGAGCTCAAAAGTAATGCCCCTCAGATGTGGTTTAATCCAGCGACAAATACGCACGTTATTTATTTACCTTAGAAAGAAAAAAAACGATAATGTTTTTACTGCTTTATCCTAATTTTTTGTGTACGATTTTTACACTTATTCGAAAAATAAGCAAATTTAATCATGTTAATAACCAGTCACCTGTTCTACTCTGATCCTCTCTGAGATCTTCAGTATATTGAAAAAATGCATAGAATTCGTGCACCCCTGTCGATTTCATCAATTAAGTGATTTTCAAAATGGTCGCATTGTTGGTATGAAATAGGTGGGCTTCAGTTGAGGGAAATTTCCCGAAGACTCGAATTTACACCCTCAACTGTAATGCCAGTATGAAGAAGATGGTCGGAAGAAAATTACTATCAGCGACAGAGACGTTCTGATATGTCTAGGATTGTACAGGGTGGTCAAGAACCGCATCTAAAACTGCTTGCTGTGCGTAATCGTCACGACACTTTGCTGTAAGTTCGAGATGCCTTTGTTGCAGCAACAGGATGTGTGGTTTCTAGGTAAACAGTTAATCGAAGAGTTCTTGCCATGCGTTCCGTCTGCTATAGGTGCTACCGATGACTCCGATCCACAAAGCTCGTCGCTTGGAAATGTGTCAAGCCAGATTCAACTGGGATGTAGAGTTGAAGTTCGTTTGCTTTAGTGATGAATTGAGTTTCTGCTTAGGGATGAAAGGCAAAATGTAAAGTCTGACTTAGAACGCCACACAGCCAATACCCTTGGCATCATGGTATGGGGCGCTATATGTCATGGAAGTCTTCAGCGAAGTACCGTTGACTTCGCTGAAGTTCTACAAACTGTTGCAATACCATACATTAAGACTATCTCAAACGCCATTTTTCAGCAAGACAACGCCAGGCCGCATACGGCCCGTCAAACCATGGACTTTATACAAAATTCTGGTCTGCAAGATCCCCTCATTTATCGCTAATAGAACATGTATGGGATAGCATTGGAACAACACTCTGCGATTGCCATAGCCACCAAGGACTTTGGACCAATTGCGCATCTGTGTTCAACAGGTCTGGGACCACTTGCCACAAGAAGACATCGAGCACTTGATTCGGTCTATGCCTCGCCGAGTTAGAGAGTGCGGCGGGCCAACACATTATTAAAATTTTGTCAGTATTTTTTGTTCAACCTGCACTAAATTGTAATCGTTTGTTCTGATACGAAAACTGAACATAAATTTAATACAAAAACATTTAATATTTGTATTACTTTTGAGCTCCAGTGTATATTCTCTTTCGATGTGTATTAACCGGAACATATGAAGTTAGCATAAATTATGTCTGCGATTAAAGATATACATTTGATAGAGATATGTAATTATCAGGAAAGTACTTGTTAATTTAATTATTACGCTAATTTTATTTTTATTTCTGGGTTTTGAAGTTACATAAAGGTTATAATCATTATCATTATTATCACTTCATTTCTATTACATTATTATACTTTCCTCATCATATTTTTCTTATGGATGACCACAATATTTACAGGCCAATTAATTTAATTTACTTATGTGAACAGTTTAAGTTATGGCCCAATTCCGTCGCATACAATAAATTACAACAATTAAGTGTATCAACAATTAATTTAACGACACGCCGGAGCAGTCTACACGCGAACAGAATGTCGTAGTTTGTAGCAATTGTGTCGTATTAAGCGGTCGAGTTGAAGAATTGCCGTGAAACAATCGAGTGTCGCGGCCGCAAAACAATTGCTTCGATTGTCCGGCCGCACATTCTGATTTGCATATCTCGTGTCGGTGTTTGTAACACGAACGCCTAAACGTCAAAGGCCCGTGGCCGAAACATCATCATCAATGCTACGGGCCCGGCCGCACAAAACGACCCTTCTGTAAACAATCGATGAGGTGTATCACTGTAATTTCGACGCGTTTATCACGTCACGCCGATAGGTTTTCTCAAGAATGAAACATGTAATGATGTTGAGTATATGAACATGAGTATTAATACGACTAATATTAAAACAATAAGTACAAAACTGGATTAGCTAAGTAATTTTATAGTGTATAGTTAATTTTAAATAAATTAAGTTTAATTAATAATGAAATTTTTCTTGCCTTTAACTATGTGTGGAATGACGGGCTGTAGGTTCGAATCCCAGCCGGGCGGTAGATTTTTCTGAGGAAGAATTCATCGTGCGAATCCATGGATGTTAATGCGTGCGTTTTCCATTAACCAGAAAATCACATCTTGATTAGAATTAAAAAAATACTAGGTTTATTTTCAAGAAAATTTATTATTTCTTCTCCAACTAATTTCTTTGAAACAAAACATTTTTTTAGTGTAATCGAGATAGTTCAAATTTTTTTACCATGGGTTAAGTGAGCAATTAATCATATATTCTCACCTAACATCCTTCCCTAAAAAAAACTATGTGTACTCCTCATCACACAATCTTCCTATTGTATCCTATTAGAGACTTGATAAATAATTTTCAGTTAATTAAGTCAATTCATACAAAATTATTAAAAATCAATACTGTCACTAATGTCATACACAATTATTTCCAGTATTACATTAAAGTAAAACAAGAGAATGGCGAGAGCGCGGCTGCCTCATTGCCAAAGTTACAACCCAAAAAGAGGATCGGTCGGATGTAAAGTTTAGTAAGTCAATTCTTAAGTTGTTGCATACTAAACAGGGCACCCGGGGAAATAAAAGGAAATCCAAGGCGTCTAGCTTGTCTCGTTACAAAACGAGAAAACTGAATAATGATCGCGCTGCGAAACAGAAACAAAGAAAAACCGCGCTCATGACCTAAAGGAAAATCTTGAGAGCGCCGTTTTTTTGCGGCAGCTCGTTCGTATTTATTTCGGTTAAACATTTCCAGTCCGGCGGCGGCCAAGTCTGTCCAAAATAAATAATAAATTATACAAAAGTCGAGTCGGGGCTGTGCGAAATTAATATAAATTAGATGGACCGGGCGATCCGTTTATAGATGGCGTAATCTAGTGGGCGGCTTCTTTTTTTTAATCGACACCAGTAAGAATTTTATGAAAATTAATTCTTGGTTTTAATTACCTTCTAATTCTATATATATAGATGATATATCATTACCCTATCAAAGTGATAAGATACTAATTATGAATATTTTTTAAGTAAAGATTAACACGTTGACGCCGGCGTTTTTAAACTATGCAATTATTCATTTAAATTGACAAAATTTGGCTCGCATGCCTATGGTTGTTATTGTTGCTATGGAAACAAGTGGCTGAAGTGAACTACACTCTGATTACACACACATATGTGCTATTACTGAAACTACTAATAGAAAATTAAATCCCAATGATGTACATGATTAAAATAACGCCAAAAAGTGGTGAATCTATCGGATCAACTATAATAATATTATAATAACTCACGAAAAACAATTAAGTGGTATAAGAAAGTTTTTATTGATTTAATATTTGGAACGTCGGTAGCTAATGCTTAATACATTCATCATAAATGAGGAAATAAACAAATTGATTTGTTAAAATTTAGATAACTTAAAAATGTACAAAGCAAAAAATACCAAGTCAAAAACACTTTATTGAAGAAAAACCAAAAACAAAATAATATCTGCACAGCAAGGTAGCACAATTGCTAATAAAGAAAAACCAAGAGAGTTATGACATTTTTCCCACAATGTAACGGTCAACCTGCGATGTATATTAAATGTTTTAAAAATGTATAACAACAAAATAAATAATAATTTGTGTTATAATTAATTAACTGTATTTCACTAGTTATCTATTAAATCTTCAACATAAAAAAATCAATTGCGCCAATTTGTTGTAGGCTTGACTACAAAAAATTATGTTAGTGGTATCTAAAAAACTATTATTTGCAATTAATCTCGCATGTCTTTTCTCAAATGTAACGATAATTGTTAAATTTACAACAGTTTTCTGTAAAATCTTCAGTTTGCTTTGAGAAAAATGCAAGTTTAATAGACGCCATTTGATTTTGGGTATAGCTACAAAAATCTACTAAAAATTCTCGCTTTTTTAAAAACAAAATTCTAGAAAATAAAAAAATAACTAAAAATAATGTTAAAATTCCTTTAAAACGTCAGAAAAGTTCTTTTTAAAGAAAAGAGCACAAGAGAACTGCAGAAAACATTAGTAAACATCACATAACAGCAGAATAGCAGAGAACATCACAGAACAGCAGAATAGCAGAGACGAGCAGGGAAGATCAGAAAACAGCAGGAAATAGCAGAGAAGAGCGGAGAACAGAAAACAATAGAGAACATCAAAGGACAAAAGATAACAGAAGAAAACATCAAAGGACAAAAGAATACAAAAGAAAACAGAAGTGAACAGAAGAACAGAGAAGAGAATATGACATCAGAGACTAGAGGATAAGAGAGAGAACATCAGAGAAATGAAGATATAACAGAAAACGAGAGAACTTTGGAGAACAGAAAAACTACAGGTCATATTAGCTCGATTCTTTTGTTTTACCAGTACAGTACAGCAGAGAACATCATATAGCAGAAAATAACCTAAGAGAAAAGAGAAGAACAGCAGATAAAAGCAGAGAAGAGAAGATAATAGCAGAGAACAGCAAAAATAGAAAAGAGCATAGAACAGTAGATACCATGAGAAAAATGGGAAAACAGAACATCAGAGTACCTAAGAAAATATCAGAGAACAGCATAGAACACCAGAGAAGAGAAGAAAAAAGCAGAGAACATTGAGAACAGCAAATCAGAAAATAGCAGAGAACAGCACAGAACATTTAAGAACATTAGGGAACATTGAGAACAGCAGAGAACAGAAACAAAATCATCAGAGAAAAGAAGAGATCATCAGAGGAAAACAGAGAACAGCAGGAAACAGAATATATCAGAAGAGAACAGAAAAGAACAGAAGAGAATATGACATCGGAGAACATCAGAGAACATAGACGAAGAGCAGAAAACATCAGAGAAGAGAAGAGACAAGTAGAGAACGTCCGAAAACCGCAAAGAACAGAAAAAAACTACAGGCCATAGCGCAATTATTTTGTTTTACCAACCAAAACAGCAGAGAACAGAAAAAAAACTATAGGTAATATTAGCGCGTTTGTTTTGTTTTGCCAGCACAGAACACCAGAAAACATCAGATGCCTGAGAAAACATCAGAGAAAAAAAGAGAACAGCAGAAAAAAACAGGGAGCTACATAGAACAGAAGACAACAGCAGAAAACGTCAGAGCAACGAATAGAACAGCATGGGATGGCATAAAATAACAGAGAACAGCGCAGAACAGCAGATAACACGAGAAAACCGAATATCAGACAATAAAAGAAAACATCAGAAATGAGAAGAAGATAACAGAGAACCGCAGAGAGCAGAAGAAAATAGCTGATAAGATAAAGAAGAGCAGATAATAGGAGAAAATAGCACAGAACAACACAGAACAACAAAGAACAGCAAATAACACCAGAGAACATTGATAACAGCAGAGAACAGAAATCGGAGGAGAAGAGAACAGAAGAAAACAGAAAAGAACAGAAGAGTACATAAGGAATATTTAAGTTATTCATTTAAGTTTCAATGCTAATTTTACTCTGTAATTGGCTTTTTGGTTGTTGGGTAAAAATAAATAAATAAATAAATATAACATCAGAAAACAGAGGAGAAGAGAGCAAAAAACATCAGAGAAGAGAGTCGAAAAATAGAAAAACAGAGAACGTCAAAAAATGCGGAGAACAGAAAAACTAGAGGCCATAGCGCGTTTCTTTCGTTTTATCAGCACATAATACCAGAAAATAGTGATGTGGCCATCATAGTACTTTCCCTATAATTTTCTCGAAAACTATAAGGTTTACGCAAAAATGTTATTCTTAATAATATGTGCACTTTTGAATTCTCTACAATTATTTGTCATATAAATTTTATATAACTCCAATAGTTTACGGCAATTGTCAAAAAATGTCAAAATTTTTAATTCTATTCAGTTTTTCATTCCCTTTAACTTTTATTTGAACCGTTTTTTTAAATTTTTAATATTTAGAAAAATATCACGAAAAAACAAAAAAACGCCTCGAGTAAACACCCACTTCCGGTTTATGAATGTTTACCAAAAGATCATTTGTTTTTGAGATACAGCGCCCACCGACAGACAGACTGACACACACACACAGACACAATTTTTTTTTCTTCCAGAAATTAGTTTTTTGGGCTCAGGGAACCCCAAAACGGATATTTCCGCAAAAAAAATTTTTCAAAAAAAAATCACGAAAACAATACTCCCCCTATATACACTATATAGGGAAAGTAAAAACAGCAGAGAACATCAGGTGACAGAGAAGAGAAGAGAACATTAGAGAACAACATAGAACATCAGTAAATATTACTGGATTCTAAAGATAAATTATTTGAAATTAATGTCATATTTTTCTCACATTTAACAAAAACTGTAGAATTTACACCAGTTTTTCTAATCAACGCCACTTTGATTTAAGTATATCCCCAAAGATTTCTGTTAGTGGATTCTAAAGATCTATTATTTGGTGATATTCTCTCAAATCTTTTCTTATATGTAATAATAATTGTTGAATTTTTTGAGTTATACTCCGCGTGGTTTGTAAATTATATTCACAACGTTTCGATGGCCTCTCTGCCAACTTTTTCAAGTGTTTACTCTTGTGTGTTCAGTATTCAGTAATACCTTTAACACACAAGAAAAATATGGCAGAGAGACCATCGAAACGTTTTGAATATAATTTACAAACCATGTGCAGTATAACTTGAAAACCTGCTACAACATACCATACCCGTGCAAACATCAAACTAAATAATATATAATAATAATAATAACAATAATAATAATGTAATTAAGTCATAATAACTAGCCTAAAGGTAAAAATATTGAAAAATAATTAAAAAATTACCTAACAAGAAAACCAATTTAACTTACTAAGAAATTAAACACAATTTTTACTTACTTAGTATGCAAAGAAAAAGTGTAGTGAAATTACGGCAACTATTATCATTTTTTTAAATGCACGATCAGAACTATCTATCTCATGGTCTAAAACAATTTTTTTCATGTCTCTATTAGCGTCCGTGCGTGTAATGTCATTTTAATTGAAGTGAGCGTTAAATAAAATTGCGACCTAATGGAGAGATAAATCACGGTGCATAAGAACATAAAGACGCCGGGGAAACACGTATCTATTGGTGTTTAAGTGTTTATTTGAAGAGTTCAGGCTATAAATTATGTGAAAGTAGAACCCTCGGAACCTGCGCCATAAATCTGATGGCGACGCTCATAAAATCTCCCCCTGGCGTTCATCACAACTATAAAATTGCGGTTATCAGGTACAAATTGGGGTGCACTTAAACTCTTTCGTCGACTTCGCAAAACCAGATCAGTTCTTCGGGAATTACCAATAAATAACTCATTTGAATATTACATTCAATCCTTTCTTAATAGAACAAATTATTGGGCTATTTCTAAGATTATTAAATAATTCCTTTATTTGTAGTTCTCTTAAATTAATAAATATGTATGAATTTGTTAGATTATTACTTGTGTTTAAAATTATGTAATAAAATTTGCAATAATAATTTTTGTTTCTAACGTTTATATCTTTTTATTACCCATTTGAATTTATTATTATTATAAATTTTAAAGAAATGTACACATATTTATTGCAGAAGTGAAATTTACATTAATTACGTATTTTGATTATTGTTATTATCATTTCTATTAATATTATTATTAATTGTTTCTATTAACTGTTCAGGGTATGAAAAAATATGACGAATTAAATTCTCACTTACCAGTGGTGAAATATTTTTATATTAATTAAAACTATTAAAAAAAATGTCAAACAAATCTACGTGTTTAATTAACCTTCTAATTATGCAAAAATATAGTTTAAATCTTCTTAAAAAGAAATTTTAAATAATTAATTTTTTATTTTTAACTGTTTATTCTTAAGAATTGTTTTTGAGAGTTTTGAGAGTTCAATTGTTTAAATAATAAAAGTTTTAGGAAAATTCTTAAATGTATAATTTCATCTGAATTTTCACTAGAAAATATTTTACATTTTTAACTATACCTTATGATTTTTAGGCTTATAACTATTTAACGGATTTCCAATTGTTTTATTTGATTGTTGAGACTATGAGAAAACAGTTTACAACATAAAAATTGTTGAAATTGAATTGTCATTGGTTTTATTTTTTAAATTAAATTGTTTCGTCTTGAGAAATTGTTTAATTGTGTTCATTTGTTTTAATTCAATGTTTATTCTTTAGAATAAATTATTGGAAACTTTAGAAAAAAATCTAAAGTTTTATTTTTATTGTCAACTGTTTATTCTTTAGAAAATATTTTATGCTTATAAATATTTCTTTAAAGATATTAAATTGTTTGAATTTAATGTTAAATCTCTAGAAAAAGTAATTGAAAATTTAAAAAATTCAAGAACTTTTTAATTTCTGTTTTATCTCTGAAAAAAAAAATAACTTAAAAAAAATTTGTGATAAAATTAATTTTTTAACACACCTTTTTATATTACTTCTTATAATGATATTATAATTTTTTTATTTATAACTTTTTCTTCTTAAAACGTCCATAACGTTTTTTTTTAATATTTAAAAATGTGCTTACTACTGGTTTTAACACATTTCAATTTTTCTATTGAAATAATAATTTAAAAAATAGGAATTTTATAATTTTATTTTTAAATGTTTTCAATTAGACAATTGATATCTATGAGTGGATCTTTCAAACTCCTGGAGTTGAATCTAGATGTTAAAAAGTGTTCTGAAAAAAGGCCTTTCTAAAGGAGATTCTCAAAATTAAAAATAAGTTAAAGATTATAGAGATGGATTGCGCAAGTAATTATGAGACAAATAAAACAATGGCATAAAGAGAATGTGCCAGTAGATATAATAATAGCAAAAACTAGGAACTTCTGATCTGTTACAAAAGTATTATCTGTTTGTACTATGGATTTATTAATAATAAGTTTCCATTTGTGATTTTAATATTTGTTTAAAATATAAGTTACCTAATATATTAAAAATCCGAAGAAAACACTACTTGAAATAACATTTTAATTAATTTTTTAATCTTGTAATAATTGAAAACCTAAAAAGCAATTTTCGACTGTTTTGTCTTTTATATTTTAGGTGCTTTTCTTTTGAAATATATTTATGCTTAACACTTTTTTGACAGAATTTTCACTTATTTCAATTCACTACGCAAGCTAAAAGGGAACAGTTAATAACATTAGAAGTTCTCAAAACAATTTTCTAATTATTTTCTTTTAAATTTCTAACTGCTCTTTCTTAAAAAATATGGATTAAAGTATTCTTAAGCAGATTTTCAATTGTTTCTATTTTAAAAATAATTTTCCACTTATTAATGTTATGTTCTTTTTCTTAAGAAAAACATTTTACGTTGATAACTGTTAGTTAAATGTTTAACCTCTGGATATAATAATTATAATTCATAAGAAGAAAATTTTATTCTATGTTTAATTCACGAAGAAAATTTAAAACTCAAATTTAGTTCTTGAAGAGAATTTTTAGATTTTTTTATAATGTCAACTGTTACTCTTCGGAATTTTTTTGTGTAAAAATTTTATTATATAATAATTCATAGCACAAGTTGAAAAAATACTTCTAAAAATGTTCAATTGCTTTTTAAATGTTATCTGCACCTTTAAAAGAAATTGTGTAGTCTTAGGTTTTCTTAAATAGTCGGACAATAGTAGTTAAAAAGTTAATTAAATACATTTTCAACTAAATTTTTTATTTTTGATGTTTCTTGTCAAATTTTTTGTTTATAACTGATTTTTTTAAACAATTTTCAACTATTTAAAAAAAATAACAGATGTTTAATTGTTTTAATTCATTGTTCAATTTAAAAGATAATAATTCCAAACTTAAAAAAATTCTTAAAACAAAATTTTCAATTTTTTTCTTTAATTTCAATTGTTTTTTTATTAAAAAATTGCTTTTACTTTTTAATTATTGCAATTTAGTGTTCAAGCTATGAAATTAAAAATGTTGAAAACTTAAAACAAATCTCCATTTTTGATGCACAACCTCTAAAAAAATTGATAACTTGATATTCTTGGAAAAAATAAAATGTTTTATTTTTTATTATTTTATTCTTAAGTGTCTTACCCTATGGTTTATTATCAATTATATCAATTAACTTTCAAGGCAAAGAAAAAAAGTTTCAAACTTTAAAATTTCTTGAAAACAAAATTTTAAATTGTTTTTCTAAATATTTTTTTTACTGTTTCTTCATAAGAATTCCGTTATCTTTGATAAATCTTTTTATCAAAGAAAATAGATCCATAGCAGGTTAGAACGCGATCATTCCTTTGATTTCTGGTGAGAAGTTTTGGCTTGAACTTTGATCCCACTCTTCGTACTCCTAAATTATCGGTCAATGTGCGCTGAATAAAGCTCTAAGATAAGCCGTATAAGATCTCAAGTTAGTCAATTGTCCATCTGCTCGTCGATTTTCGGTCCTTTTCAATGAACGAATCATTCGCCAGAATTCCACAAAGCCGGACATATTCGCTTCAAATTTCTGGGCAGTCTTTTCGCAACTTATAAACATAATTAATTGTTGTTTTCGGGGGACTAATTCTTAGTAATTTTAGACTTAACTTAAAATTTTATTTAATATCAGCCTAAATCTAGAGAATGTGACATGTTGGTCGAAGTAGTCTTCATTGAGGAAAACAATCGCTCTCAATGAGAGCTGTGTTGTTATGGTGCAGGAATCATTCGCAAGAATTTCACAAAGTCGAATGTTTTCGCTTAAAATTTCTGGAGAGTTTTTCACAACCTAAAAATATAATTGTGCTTTACTGTCTGATTTTGGTAAACGAATTCTGAATAATTGTAGACTTAAAGCACAATTTTATTTCAAAATCTGACAAGTAGGTTATGTGTGTCAAGTTATTCGTTATTGAGACAAAAACGGCTAACATTAAAAGTAGTGTGCGTAGTAGTGTTGTTATGACGCACAAATCACTTGTCTATATAATTCTCATTCTATTTCACCTGCTGATCTTTTTTTGAATAAGCTGACTTAAGTTGATAGTTACTTTTTAGGTCATAGTTTGGATCGTCCTTTATTTTGTATGAAATGGATCGAACTTATAGGGTCAAGACTCGTCTCTTCATCTTTTCTTTCATGGCAGACTAGACCGCGATGATCTGCTCCCTGTGGAGAAGTCTGTGCACGAACTTTGCTGCCAATCTTTGTAACGGTCAAATGCGCTAAATTAAGTTCTAAGACAAGCTGAATAAGTTCTCTAATTGGTAAATTGTTTCTCGTAAATCGTTGTTAATTTGATTTCTTCCTTTCTTATACCAATAGAACCATTCACACAATTAAACTTTACCAAGAGCACGGTCTTTGAAAGCATTTACTTTATTATTTTTCATTAGTGCATTTCTTCAAACGTTGCATCCAGTGTTGCAAGCACTTCTTAAATTAATCTTCTTTAATATCAGAAAGTGTCATTTCGTTTTACGTCTTTGATATCGGCTTCCTTTTAAAGACTTGTTTCATTCTAGGAAACATGAAAATTTCCGAATTAGTTTCAACTGTTTTTTATAAAACTATTTAAAAAAATCATTAAAAGTAATTTTAACTATTTTCTTTTTTAACCCCAACCTAAATATATCCTCTGAATTATTAACTATAAAAAATAATTATATTTTGACAAAAATTAAAAAACTTTAACAAAGAGATGGTTGAATTTAAGACGGACTTGCAAAAAAATAATTAGTGATTCGAAGGGGACAAAATCTGGAGATCAACAAAATCAGCTAATACAATAAGAGAGACAAATTACACAAAATTTTTGACATGTTAACTAACGAGAACATCACAGGCCCTGGCGTAATAGCGGAAAAAATTGCCGACAATTTCAACACGATATATTAGATGACACAAGACCCAAACTTTGATCTGACAAATTTTCAAATAATAAATGACTCATGCGTTAAATATTTTGAAACAAATGACAGTAATAAATGTTAGAGGCTTCTACTTCGTTACATATTTTTCTAAATTAAATGATTGTTTGTATAACTTAATTTTTTTTATTGTGAAACACTATGTGTTTGATAATGACAAACTAAATTTATCGAAACTAGTCACAATAAAAAAGTTTTCGTGTTATACAAACAAAGTTATCGTTTTTATTTTTTTGTTGATTGAGTTACTTGAAGATAATAATAACTTTGATTAAAACACTTAAAACCTTTCTTCAATATTTTATTTTTATCGAGATGCACATTTCATGCACACAAAGTGTCCATTATCAATGGTTTGGTTGGTGTCCGAAATGTGCATCTGGATAAAAAAAAAATATTGAAGAAAGGTTCTAAGTGTTTTAATCAAAGTTATCGTGTTTTATTCAAATTCACAATCGATGGACATTTTTACAGACAACGAATAGATTTTAAAGAAATTCACAGCGACTGGACATTACCATAAACACAGATACATCCGAAAATACTTTCTGTTCCATATTTATAAATAATTACATATTAAATAACATTAATATTCTGTATTAAAAGCAATATTTTCCAGGAGTGTAGAAAAAGGAATTATTAATTATATTAAAAAGCGCGACTAATCCTCAACACTACTATCCAGCTTTCGTCCCATCACCTATTATTGGAAAAATATACGAAGGATATGGCTACGGAAAAGGTAGAAGAACACACGAAAGATTTTCTATATAAGAGAGGAAAATCAACATTTGACACCCACCTCATGACAGAAAATCATCAATTTAGACAAGAAAGAATAGTACATGTAGAAAGAAAAGTAAAAAATAATTCATGGAGATGAATCGTAGGAAACAAACAGGACAACTTCTAAATGATCAAATAGAAATTTCAAACTATTAAATCTGTTCAACTTACCATCACTGCCCGCAACTGTATAAATACAAGAATTGTAACAATATAATATACCATTTTTCGCCTGAAGAAGCCACAGTGTGGCGAGACAATTGCAGCAATAAATAAAAGCCATAAAACTCTTTGAAAGTATATGTTTAAGTTACAAAACCTGATAATGCATTTAAAATATACAAATCCTTTCTTAAAAACAAAATCCATTTTCGGATTTCTAACCACATCCCCAAATATCAATTTGGTTTTCTTTCTCGACGTTCAACTTCTCTTCCACTCACCATCTTAACCTCAAATTTACAATCTTCTCACCTAGAAGGTAGAGCTTCTGCAGCAAAACAAAATCCTCTCGCTGATTTCTAACCACATCCCCAAATATCAATTTGGTTTTCTTTTTCGACGTTCAACTTCTCTTCCACTCACCATACTAACCTCAAATTTACAAATTGCAGCTTTATCTCTGGATGTCCAGAAAGCTTTTGACTCTGTCTTTATAATCCTTAATCATTTCAGTAATGTTTGAAGATTTTTTGAGATTGCTACGAATTTCGACAATCTTGTAATTAAAAGTAATTAAAAAAATCTTTATAGATGATTTTGTTTTTTAACAATTTTGAAATTCTATTAAAATTTCAGAAATCTTTGAAGATTTGTGTGTTGAGTTTTTTAATAACCTTGAAAAAATCTTTAGAGATGGTTTTGTTTCTTAGAAACTTCAAAAATCAATGATTTTAAAAATTTATGAACATGGTTATGAGATTGCTTCTTCAAAACCTTAAAAACCTCTAGAGTTACAAATTTGCTACAAATTTTATAAACTTCTAAAGACGGTTTTGTGATAACGAGGATTTTCAAAAGCCTTTGTGGCGAAATTATTATTGAGAATTTTTTTAAGAAGGTTGCAAGATTGCTAATGATTGAAAAATCTCTAGAGATGGTTTTGTTTCACAAGAAATTAAACAAATCTGTGAACATTTCAGAAATCTTTGATGATGATTTTGAGTTTGTTTTGATCTTTAAAGATTGTTTTGAGATGGCCATGACTTTGAAAAATCTCTAGAGATGGTTTTGTTTGTTAAGAATTTCAAAAATCTGTAATTTCAGAAATTTATGAAGATAGTTTTGAGATTGTTATGAACTTGAAAAATCTTTAAGGGTGGTTTCGTTATTGAAAAGAAATTTCCTGTGATAAATATATCGTAAACTGTTTTTTCTATCAATTGAAGTTTAAACTATAATCTTAGGATTGATGTTAAATATGGTTTTGTGATTGTTATGGACTTTAAAAATGTCTAGAGATTTTATTTTGTTTTGTTTCTTAAGCTTTTCAAAAATATATGAAGATTTCAGAAATTTTTAAAGATGGTTTTGAGATTGCTATACATTTATTTCTAAAGAATTTCGAAAAACTATAATTTCAAAAAATTATAAAGATGGTTTTGAAATTGCTAACTCCAAAAATCTCTAGAGATGGTTTCGTGATTGAAAGGAATTGTCTTATGATAAATATACAGGGTGAGTTTTTTAGATGTATAGTAAACTGATTTTTTTCTGTCAATGTAAACCATTATCTGAGGAACTTTAGCGATGGTTTAGAGTTAGAAATCTCTAGAGATGATTTTCTTTCTTAAGAATTTTAAAAATATATGAAGTTTTGAAGATGGTTTTGAGTTTGTTATGAATTTGAATAATCTCTAGAGATGGTTTTATTTCTTAAAAATTTAAGTCTATGAAGATTTCAGAAATCTTTAAAGATGGTTTGGTAATTCCTCTGACCTTGAAAAATCTCTACAGATCAAAACCATCTTAAGAATTTCAAAAATTGGTTTCGCGATTATACGGAATTTTCTTATGATAAAAATATCGTAAACTGATTTTTTTCCGTCGACTGTGAGTGTAAACCATTATCTGAGGATTGCAGTTGGTGCAAAAAATATGTTCGTGCTACTTATTTCATAAACCTCTGAAGGCGGTTTTGTGATAGCGATGAATTTTAAAAATCTAAGATGTTTAGTCTATTTTAAAAATTTCAGGAATCTAAGATAATTTTGTAGCGGAATTATTTTTCAGAAATTTTTGAAGATGGTTCTGAGATTGACAACAACTTAAAAAATCTGTAGAGATGGTTTTCTTTCATAAGAATTTCAAAAATCTATGAAGATTTTAGAAATCTGTGAAGATGGTTTTGAGTTTGTTATGATCTTGAAAACACTCTAGAGATGGTTTTGTTTCTTAAGAAATATCAATTTGGATTTCTTTCTCGACGTTCAAATTTTTTCCACCCACCATCTTAACCTCAAATTTACAAACTTTTAACCTAGAAGGTAGAGCTTTTGCAGCTTTATTTCTGGATGTCCAGAAAGCTTTTGATTGTCTGGCATCAAGGATTACTATACAAGTGAGACTTACCTAACATCCCTCTTTATATGATAATCATTATGAAGCAATTCCTCTCCACTAGATCTCTAAAAGTTAAAATCAATAACTCTGCGTCTTCTTATTCCCGAACAAGATCTTCCTCAAGACTCTTCTCTTTCTCCTACATTAACAAAAGGGCCTCAATTCCTGCAAGAGCCTATTGATTCTCTTCAAAGTTGGTTTGCAAAATGGCGCATTAAAATCAATCACCAAAATAATAGCTACTAATTCCTTATCATCTCACCAATAATTCTCCTTACAAAGTTTTACTTTTCCAAACTATTATCCATTCCCTCAGTTTACTTTAAATACTTGGGCATAATCATAGAACAAAAAATCAATTTAAAAAGATGCGCTGCTGTAATCGAAAGAAAAATAACTTCTAGGGCAAAATACTTAGATAGAAATCTAGCGTATAAAAATAATAGAATTTCTATAAGAACTTGACTATGGCTTTGGCCTATATCCCCATTCCAGCAATCAAACCTCCCGCAATATTGAAGTTAGCAAGCGAGCATCCCACCTCACATTAACAAATCTCTGTCATCTGAAAACTAATTTAAAAAATTATTAATTTTTTTATTAGCGATTTATTATTTATAACTGCGTTGTAACAAATTCCAATTGTTTCAATCGATTGTTGAAGCTATAAGAGAATAGTTGAAGATTTCAAAAGTTGCTGATACTTGGAGTTGTATTATTTATATATCGCAAGAAAAAAAAAGGTCCAGACGAACGAAATCCATTCGTGCCCTTCCACAGTTTCACGTCCTATTTATGTTGGACGATAGTTTTAAACCGTATTGAATAAACGCCAAACACGCCGATAAATCTTGGCGGTGATGGCAGGGCAAATAAAAGGCTCCGAGGAAGCTCGGGAAAACTTCCCGGGCGTCTCCTTCGCGCCGCTAATTTTTCCGCCAATTATTGCGACAAAAAGAAAAAGGGGGGCGGCGAGGGTGAAAACTATCCATGGGGAAATTTATAGTCCGCCCGGCCCTGATTATTTAAATCGAAACAATTCGAAATTGTTTTCAGACGAGGCCACTTATGTCGATAAATTATTTTCTGGGGGGAAAAGTACGGAAAGCAAGCGGCGCCATAAATCTCTTAGGTGATGCTCGGGCAATAAAACCTTAAGCGGTGCAAAAGTTTCCCGGACACCCTACGCCACGGACACCGTTACGAGGGGGCAGATCTATGTGTGATTAATGAAATTCACTAGGCACGAGTGCACGTTTATGTGCTCTTATCATGATAATGCCGCTAATCACTTAAAATCGCATTAAATCACGTTTTAAATTGTAATGCTCTCATTACAATTCCTAATCTAATTTTAATGGCAATGATTTTATTACCTAATAATTATATCATTAATAGGGGTTACATTATTTTTCGTTTCATTACATATGCTTTTATATTTATATTTTCTTATTTATCTTTATAATCTGTAGCAGATTATTTTCCCATGTCAATAAATTTTTCTCAATCTTTAGAGTTTTATTTGTGGATTATTTTATTGTAAAAATGTGCTTCTTCCTTTAGCTTTCTGCTTCGTATTTTGACCTTTGATTTTATTTCTTGCTTCTTCAAGTATTTTATTTTATTTCTCTATAATTATAACACTCTCTTCAATCTCCTTCTAGAAACTTTATATATTATCCGCTTCGTAGACAATACTGCCGGAATCGGAGAATGCACTCTAAGAACTAGTAGACAGAAAAAACAATGCCTGTAAAAAGTTGGAATTAACTATTAATGTTAAAAGTCCAAATACATAATTTATAACAAACGGGCTTAACAGTATTGAGATTAAATATAAATCCTTTAGGAAGAGTTCAGAAATTTAAATATTTGGAATGCTGAATCATGGAATCGCTCAATCCCTCGGACGGGATAAGGTGTCGAATTGAACTGGCTAATTCAAAACCTAAAACCCTTATTAACAAATAATTAACTGTACCTAGCAACTAGTGAGCGGTTTGTAAGATGTTATACCTTGGCGAAGCTTCTCTACGGTTGTGAAACATGGTCGCTCACCACAAGAGATGCATATAATTGAAGCTTTTGAAATATGGATTTATCGAAGGATGCTTAAAATACAGTAGATAAGCAGAACCTCAACGAAGAAGTTCTCCATGGAATAGACCACGGCTGACTAATACTACAGACAGTCAAACGCCGAAAACTGAAATACCTTGCGCAACTATGCAGAGGACCTAGATATGAATTTAAATGGTAAAATAGAAGGAAGAAGGTGGATGGGATTCAAAAAACTACGCATGGTCGTATAAATGCTGATAATCTCCTTCACCCGGCGCAGGATCGAGAGAACTTTAGAACAATCACAAATATGGCATTCGCCAACTTTCCATAGGGATCGCAGTAGGAAGGATAAGATTTCGATTAATTTTAATAATTCGTGTTTGATTACACAACTTTACATTTGTGTAAAAATTGTTGCAATCTTGCAATATTCGTGATAATTTTGGAGATGGATTGAAGATCAAGTTCATCCAGTTTTTATTTAATTCTACACAGTCTACGAATTCGTATGTTTAAAATCTGTTAATTCTTTGAAGATTATGCAATTTTTTTAAATATGTTGTAAGCTGGTAAATTCATATACGTCATTTTTGGTCAAGTTAGTTCCTCTTATTTGAGAATTTTAATTAAACCAGGGAATCACGGACAAATCTAGTTCATTGGTTAAATTGTGAATTGTTTTTGTGAAAAAATGCTATTAGATTCATTAATTAGTAATTTTAGCTTTTATTGTTTCCAAAACCCTTTATATATTATATATTATATTATGTTTTTTAGATGGTCTTAAATTTTTTGAAATCTAACCAATATTTAAGATAAGAACAACAATTTTGCATCGATTTTTGAAAGAAAGAAAAGAAGTTGATACAAATTTCTCCACTCATAGGCTTGATCAAACTTGGACAATAATATTAGTACTGTTGTTATAGTAGCAAGATACATCAAGATTAGAAATAGAAAAGAACAAGAAAAGAAATCTTTCTTGACTTGAAGTATTTAAAACCTTCTAGATATTAAAACCTCAACCAAGAAAATTAAACAAAAAACGGTTACATAAAAATCAAGGTTTTTAATCAAAATCATTCAAAAATCAATTAATTACATAAGAAAAATTAAGCTTAATTGAAAAATAATCATAAAGTTTCAGCTATTATTAAAGGAAAATTTAGGAATAAACAGAAGTTATCAAAAGGCTTAGAAAAAATTTGACCCTAAAGAACTGAGAACTACTATTAGTCAAAAAAACTTTAATAGAACCACTGAAAGCATAGAAAAGAGGCATATGCTAATACAAAGGCTGAGAAATCCAATGAAGCTACTAAGTCTAACCACAAAACACAACTACTGAAATTACAGCTTAGATATTCTCACACTATATGCATACAACATAATCAGCATATGTTAATACAAAAAAAAACATGTTTTTTGAAGATTAGAGTTTACAAACATGATCAGTTCAGATGGAAGTTGCTACTGGTATTACTATACGTAGTTTTAAGAGCACGATACATCAAAATTAGAAAAAATAATAGGCAAAAGATATGAACATAGATGTAAGGTAAATATTATACCAAAAATTGCAAGCCTCACTTACATAGATTCTATGAGCTGCCTTACTTATCATTGCAAGTAAAAGCTTAAACCAATGACATATTCTTCTTGATTCTAATCCGTAAGCTATATCTCAGTTGCCCCTACTCCATTTTCTATTTATAAATGTTAGCAATGCGACTGTCGCCTAGCATAGAAAAGATGTACTATTGATTTTGGTTGGTAACCTTCGTACTGTGCTATCTTGATTGATTAAAACACTTGGTTTTCAAGATTTTCCATACATTTTTTACTACGAGTTAAGTAAGAGATTAATCAAACATATTTGTACTGTACGTATAAATTATGATAAGATGCAAAGTCTTCGAATAAGCAACTAATTTTAATTACATATACAAACTAGTTTTGGTTTCATTTGTTGTTCAAGCACTACACCAAAAATGCGCTTTCCTCGGTTAATTTATAACTCTCAGTTGAAACTTTGGAGCATTTCTCAATTTGCCCAAGAATTATTAAAGACGGATTTACTCGAGTACCTCAAGATATTGAAAGTAAAAAGTAATTTAATTAACGAGCAAACCTAATATGTATCTGCTCTTTAATGCTATGTATGTAAAATACTGCTTCATCTAATAATCCAGGGTAGAATAATGGGAAAAAGAAGCGTTGTAATTTCGTACATCATGGCTAAAGAATTTTCACCAATGATTTGGGAAAACATCAGTCCAGCTTTTCCGTGCAGCAGTAAAGAAAATGATCATAGACAATATGACAGTCAAACTCAAAGTCAACGATGGATATCGGCCATGACAGAAGATGAAGAAGAAATTAGTTTAAATTGTGACACAATTTTATATTTAATCACCTATAGTTTAATAAGAAAAAGCTAATTTAGTTGAGAGGATAAATATCCACTATGACAGTCTAGTCAAATTATTTGATACAGATGATTTTCTGATTTATTCCAAAAAGGAGACATAATAGATTTCAAGAGAAGAAGCGACAGTAAAAATTAATATTTTCTAAAACAAATTTATAAAAACACGTTTAAAAGAACATATTAGTGCATACAGAAACGGGAATAATAAATCCACATTGCTAACCACATCCGAGAAAATAATCATTCTTTTGAAGAAGATGTACTCGTGGTAATCCACTTTGCCGAAAAAGGGCTTAAAATGGATTTACTCGAGTTCATCGAAGTATTTAAAGTTAATCATAATCCGGACATTCCGCTCATTAACGACCAGGCAGATCTTATATCCTCCCCCCTGTTTAATGTTTTAAAAAACTGTATAAATTTGTGTGTTAAATGTAATTTAAAATACTATTGTTTGATAATGACAAGCTGAAGTTGTCGAAACTATTGTTACAAGTGTAAATAAAAAGTGATACCAACAAAGTTAATTGTTTATTTATTTTGAATTCTTCTTTAATGTCAAACGATTGTTTTAATTATTTTATTTAGCAACTATAAAAGTAATCAAGCACTGATCATTATCAATCTAAAAGTACTGCTGTGTACAATACCACTTATCTTTCAATTTTACTAGTTTTAACTAATTGATTACGCCAATGAAATAAAAAAGCTCTTTAGAAGGTATTCACAAAATTCTTTCTTTCAGGGTAAGGCCAATTTTATATGATTTCGTCGGATAAATTTGGAAAAATTGTCCCGTGTTAAGTTGACTTTAAGGACAACAATTGATTGCGACTTATTGGCATAGATCGGCTATTTCAGAAAACCTTATATGAAAAGGTCTAGCGTGGTCAAATAGTATGATGTAGATAGCCAATTCGTGTTCTCTCTGAGAGAGATGGCCGTATCCATAAATCGTCCATCGTAGCGTCCATTGTGTGATACGTAGCGCCGTCCTCTTAAAACAACCTATCGTCATTATTCCTATCATTCGATTTAGAGCAAAAATATATGGTTACGAGAAGAGCTCGCTAATGTCGTTTTCTAAAAAGTATGGTTTAATACTGTCATCGGCCGAAAATCCGCACTAATCAAAATTTTCTTGTGGAAGTATTAATCTTGTTAACGTAGCTATTCATCCAAAATTGCGCTTTGCCGATAAAGATAATTTTTTGGCTAAAATTGGGGTCCCCTTCCAAATGGTTCGAAGCCCAGTCACCAACAAAACGACATTATCTGTGCTCATTAACTTTAAGCTCCAGAGTCACTTTGATACTGTACAGGTCTAGGTTTAGTTCTAATGCATGTTAAAATTTGCGACTTTCCGAGTTCTTGTAAACGGTTAGGAGTTGACTACTTCGAATTATTACAGCGGCATAAAATAAGAGCAATTTGCTTAATTTTTGCACTAATAAACACTTATTTTGATAATACATTTGTACCATTTGGGCATGTTGCTCAATCGTATACATTTTTATGGTGATTTGGCATCAGTAGAAGAATAATCAACAGGTTAGATAGACTCCACCAAAATAATCAACAGGTTAAAAAGACTCCACCAAAACAACATGGCTGCCATAGCCTGTCAACATCCACCCGCACCAACGTAGTAACGCCTCCAATGCTAACCAATTAATATCCTCTTGACACATTATATCCAAAAATAGGTTAGATTAAATTACTTCAGTTATAAAGTAATAACGTTTCATTTAGTTAGATCACTTTTATTATATTAAAATTCTATATTTTGCCCTTTCTTGCACCATAGTTAAGTTTCGTCTAACGAAAAAGTGGAGTTTATCATGATAAGAAATGAGAATAAGAACAATAGGAAGATATCGGGAACTTTAAAAGAAACTGCACTTTGTTGCTATAACACATTTTATTTATTTGTGTGTAAGGATTTTTTCTTTCGAATAAAAACTCTATTCTAGTTATGGAAAATCTATTGATCTGTTTGATTAGCAAAATTATAAAATATCAGGTATAGTCTTCTTTTATTGTATTGACGAGGCTTTTGAAATTTCATAATATTTGATGAAAATTTCAAACAGATCCCTTAAAGTCAAAATCAACAACTCTTACTCCCCTCCTTTTTCTCCTGTATAAGGCCTACCCCAAGGTTCCCCTCTATCTCCGCGACTATATAACATCTTCTGTTTCGACATCTATAATCCTGATCCTCTTTACTTCAATCCTTCTAAATATCTCCTCCAATTTGCAGATGATACAGGCGTAATTTCCCACGCACCCACCGTTCCTAAAGCTCTTCAATTCCTCCAGCAGCAAATTGACTCCCTGCAACACTGGTTTGGTAAATGGCGAATTAAAATCAATCCCCACAAATCCCAGCTTCTAATTCCCTATCACCGTAATAATAATCCTACTTTTGGTGAAGAAAAACACTTGTTATGTTCCATATTGTTACTTTTATTTTCAGTTTACTGACACGTATTTCGATCATACTCGATCATTTTTAAAGGTTAAACTAGTTTAATCGAGTATGATCGAAACACGTGTCAAGAAACTGAAAATAAAAGTAACAATATGGAACATAACAAGTGTTTTTCTTCACCAAAATTCACCAAAATTACATATCTGGTTCCATCAAAAGGGTAGCTCAACAAGTATCAACTAATAATCCTACATATAACATTCACATCTCCCGCACAATTGTTTCCCCTATATAAACATATCTTTGCATTACCATAGATCAAAAAGTAAATTTCAAAAAGCAGACAGCCTTATACAAAACAAAAATCACCACTAGGGCCAAATCATTTAGAAGTCTTACATACAAAGGAAACGGTATATCCACAAAAAGAGCCGTCAAAATTTATAAAATGATTTGTCGCCCTCTACTTGACTATAGTAATGTCCTTTTTCCCAACTCCTACAATTCTTCTATCCACAATATCCAAGTTAGCGAGCGATCCTCCCTAAGAATTCTATCCAAAATCCGCCATCCCAGCAATCCTTTACACAATCCTTCTAACCAATTCCTATATGACTCTACCTCTGTTATTATCCCCATCAATGAACGCCTTCTATACCTAAGCGAAAAATTCTCGAAAAATCCCTTCAACCATCACATCCCTTCCCTCTACTGCTTGCGCAGAAATCCCAACCTGATCCCAAAAGGGGTTTTAACCTTCAATCACTACATTTGAATTCATCAATTAGTCAACAAAGGTCAGAAAAAAGCTCAAGAAATACGATTGCGGTGCTTTAAAATACGCCTACAATATGGTAACAGGTGATGAATAATCGATACATGCAAAATGAGCTCGAAAGTAAGCAGCAGTCAACTGTATGAGTATTTCGAGATAAGCTAAATCCAACAAAAGCTGTTCGCGCACGCAGAGAATAATCGCCTGTTTTTTTGGAAACACTAGACATGTAGTAACTGTATCAGAAATCGGTCAAACAGTTGATCTATTTGATCCCTAATAATATCTTATATGTAAAGATCTTACAATTTCCAAATTTACAAAGGTGGAACAAGTTATAGAGAAAATAGATTTATTTATATGGACCTAGCGTACTCTTGACCTACCCTAATTAATTTTGTATTAACCTAGCGTAATATTGACCTACCCTAATTAATTTTCTATTAACCTAGCGTAATCTTGACCTAACCCAATAGATTTTATATTAATCCTGACATACATTAAAAAATAACACATTAGCCAAGCGTACTCCTGATTGACCTAACGTTACCCTGACCTACCCTAATAAACCGTGCATTAACCTACGACAGGTCAATATACAGTTTATTGGTGTAGGTCAAGAGTACGCTAGATTAATGCAATAATGAAGCTAACATATTTAAAAACATCATTAGAAATAGTGATAACGAAGTAAAAATTAACA
The DNA here is from genome assembly GCA_963969525.1 of Ontholestes murinus. Classification (NCBI taxonomy): domain Eukaryota; kingdom Metazoa; phylum Arthropoda; class Insecta; order Coleoptera; family Staphylinidae; genus Ontholestes; species Ontholestes murinus. The sequence continues at coordinate 57,391,439 of OZ018392.1, read as the reverse complement.
AAAATATAATGAAAAAATAATTAATGGCCTAGATGTTTAAATCATTATGTCAAATTAGTTAAAATTTGTTAGAAAAAACGAGATTATTTTTATTATATATCTTAAATAGTTATAAAAATTGTAGTAACTAAAGCTGCCAATTTTAGTGTTCTATATTCCACCCTTTAAATCAAATTCGACAGTTTTATTATAATTATAGTATTTAAATATTCTGACATTCTAAAGTTCTAGATTTCTAGAGTTTAAAGTTTTTAAGCGTCAGTGTTTTAGAGTTCTATACGTTTTTAATTGAGTAATATTTAACAATAGTCTAATATCTACTGGAATAGATTATATGACTAGAATTTACAATCATTCTAGAGTTCTTTCTAGTTCTAGAAACTAGTGTTCTATAAATACAGTTAATTCTACAATTGAAAATTATCGAAGTGTCAATTGTAGAGTATTTAATTTATAGATCTCTCTAATTCTACATTTCTAGACTTGAAGAAATGAAAATTAACAGATAATCAACAAAAAAGTTGTTGAGAACAAGAGAAAACTAAAAGTTTAGAATAATAGAAAAACCTACGAACAGAACATCCCGAGGACAGAAGAGTGGAAGGCCAGAAATTTACTTAAGAAGAGAAGAACAGAACAACTGATAGATGATAAATGCAACATGTCAAATAATAGATGAAATATAACAACTGATGATGGCAAATTTATAATTTAGACGATAGAAGATTATGATAAGAAAAATATGGTATATAATAAATTACAGACAAGAAATTCTAGGTAACAAATGAACAGATTACTAGGTAGGTAAGCAGAAAAATAAAATAAAGATGCCAGATGAAACACAATAGATGACAGACGATATGATGATAAATTGCATATGACAGATGATGATAAGAAATAAGTGATGCCAAAAGGAAAACCAAAACAAGAGAAAATGAAAAAAAAAACAGAAGAGTAGAAGTACAAAAAATCATACGAATAAAAGAACATTAGAATAGAAAAAGAGAAGATCAGAAAATGCAGAAGAAAAAACGAGCATAAAAACAAATAAAAAATACAGATATAAATACAATAATAGTAACTGATAATAAGAAATCAACAGTTTAGATAATAAAAGATATTACAGACAAAAAAATTATAGATGGCAAATGAACAAAATACCAGATAGGTAAGTAAAAGAAATAAAAAATTAACAAAAGAATAAACGAACATAACACTGATGAACAAACAGATAATAAGTGACAGGTGATAGGTGAAAATAACAGAACAACTAATATATGAACAGAAAAACGGACGAATAGAAGAACCCTAGAACAGAACAATAGATAATAGATGACAAATGACAGATTATGAGGAAAAATAACAGATGATAAAAATTAACAAAACAAGAGAAACTGGAAAAACAGAATAATAGAATTACAAAAAAAACAGAGGAGATTAATAGAAGACTAAAAAATACGAAAGAAGAAAAGGACCGAAAACAGATAAATAAGTACAGATGACAAAAAAATATATATAACACCATCGACTAATGATGGCAGAACAATCTATAAAATAGAAGACAATTACAAAAAAAATATGGTGAATAGATTACTGACAATAAGTTATAGATTACAAGTGAATAGATTAACAGATTGGTAAGTAAAAATGAATAAAAGAAGAGGAATAGAAGAACCATACCATAAGAAGGACATAATAACAGATGAATATATAATGAATGATAGATGGCGAATAAGAAATAATAGATGACAGAAAACGACTGATGATGACTAAACAACAATTTAGATGCTAGAAGATAATGACAATCATTGCCATCTATAATTTATTATATTGTCTTTTGTCATTATTATTATTATCTTCTATCATCTAAATTGTTTTTTTGTCAACATCAGCTGTTTTCTGTCATCTATTATTTCTAACTTAAAAAACGAATTAAAAAAAACAGGGGCAGAAAGACCTACGGTCGATAGCCCAGACAGTGACAGACTAACACTTATCATAATGTATATATATATATATATATATATATATATATATATATATATATATATATATATATATATATATATATATATTTGTGTAAATAATGTTACTGTAACAAAGATGTTGTATATATAAAAAAACAGAAGAATAAAGGTTTAGAAGACATGTGAAACATAATAGATGATCGACAATAGATGATGTATAATAAATGAACCATCATCTGTTAGATGAAAGATAACAGACAAAAAAATAACTTTTTGCTATTATTATTATTATTATTATTATAGAAAAACTATTGAAGAGATACTCAAAAGTAAGGGCTTTATCAACAAGCCAAAAAGGTAATTTAAAGCAAAAATCTCAGAGGCCAATTCAAATTTCACTTCATGGTGAAGTAACTGCTAAAAAAGTTTACAATCAAATAAAACCGCTAAGAATCATAGGAACCATTTCAAGGCCGATTTAATAATTAAACAAAGGCAGCACATGACGAAAATATTTCATGATCTTCAAATCAAAATTGGATTATTATGCTTATTAAGCCGAATTATTATTAAACAAATTACTGATGTTAGTTGACACAAATCAGCGTTCATACCTCCTAACTGTGAATGTATCAAAATTCTTAGAAAGCAAATTGCAGCTCTTAATATCCAACAAACTTTAACCAATATTACGAACAGTTCTTAGAGAACTATAAAAGTGTATACCTTCTTTTGATTTTCGGGGCCTGTTTATTTTTAAGAAGTCAAATGCGCTCCTACAACTTTTCCTAACTTTAAACTCTAGCAAAACTTCTTGTTGCAATTTATTAATAATACGGTATTATGGTAGAAGCTACTTTAATAGTTAGGCTAGGTATGACTATTAATATTTGTCAGCTAACTCCGATGTTTAAATTCAATAATTGTTGACGCAAATACTACAATTATTGAGTTTGGACCACTTTAATGGAATTACCATTGGAGTCAGCTAACAAAAATTAATAGTTATATCTAACCTAACTGTCAACGCAGCTTCTGATAACGTACTATTAAACACTATTGACGCACTTAGAGAGCAAATTAATAATCAACAAACTTTAACCGGTATTACGTAAAGTTTTCTAGAAAAAGTCTAGACAGTTTTTAGGACTATCCATTTTAGGGGAGGGGGCTACTATTTGCAATAGGCCAAGTCTTGAACCTTTACTTAACAGTTACATCAATAGAAATTGAGGCTGAGTTGGATAATTTTTATTATTACATCCAAAATGAGTATCTACAACTTTGCTTAACTTAAAACTCAAGCCAAACTGCTTGAGTGGATTTATTACTGTTGACGTGAATTAAAAAATAATTTAATTTTAATCGCTTAAGCGGAATTAAACAATTTATCGAACCTAGCTGACAAAAGTCACCTCTCTAACTGTAATGCAACTTCATTAAACGCATTATTAAACACTATCGAAGCACTTAGAAAGCAAATTATAGCTCTCAATATCCAACAAACTAGCCGGCATTAGTTCTTTCCAAAAATGGATAGTTCAAATTTTTGTAAAGCCGTTTATTCGTAATGGACCAAATCTTGAATCAACAGTTAATATTGGCATCAATAAGATTAATATTAAGGCTGAGTTGAATAATTTCTCTTATTACGTGTCAAATACGCACCTACAACTTTGCTTAACTTAAAACCCAAGAAAAACTTTCTGTGAGCTTTTGATTTGATTTGAAACTATTGAAAAATTTAGAAAGCAAATTAAAGCTCTTAAGAACCAACAAACTTTAATCACAACGTTACGTTCTAAGAGAAGTGTATTTCTCCCTTTTAGTTTTCGGGGATAGTTTTCAGATCTATCCTTCATTGAGATGCGGCCTATTCGTAATGGACCTCTCGGAACAAAAGTTAAGAGTTAACATCAATAAATATTCTACACACAAGGAGAAGGTTTACCCATGGGAGCCCCAACATCACCCATGTTTGCGGAAATTTTTATGAAATCGTTCGAGGATAAATTGTTTAAACGAAACAGCACAACATTAACAAAAAATATCCTATTCTGGTGCCGATATGTTGACGACGTATTTTATATTTGGGGGGGGGGGGGGATCACACCGGCAATTAGATTCGTTCTTGTCAGAAGTGAATAAAATCAACAAGCAAATCCAATTCACCATGGAAAAGGAAGAAAACGGAAAAATAAATTTCCTGGATTTAACGGTAGAAGTAATTCAGAATAAACTTCAGTATTCAATCTATAGAAAACCGACCACTACAGACACTATAATTCAAAGTGATTCCTTTCAATCAGTACAAATTAAACAGTCAGCACTTAACTCGTACATACACCGGCTAATTACAGCACCCATGGATAAAAAGAAATACAATGAAGAGCTCAGCATAATACATGAGATTTCCAACAAAAAAGGTTACATGAGGAGTAAAAACCGGACAAAGAAGAAAATATATATGCAGCTATTCCATTTAAAAAAAATACCAACACAAAAATCAAACAACAGCTAAAATCGCACAATATACAGACAATTGTCGTCAATAAATCTAATTTAGCAAGAAGACTAGTGAACAACAAAATCGAAACGAAGGAAAAACAAAAACGGTCAGGTGTGTACAAGATAGAATGTTTTAAATGCAAGGGAATCTACATAGGTCAAACACGAGAAATTAACTCTAACGCAAAAAACTCTTAAATGTGTATTATTAAAATGTAAGTGGCATGTATTAAAGCGAGTGCAGTAAAAATTCAATTGAAATTCGTATCGGCTACTCTGAGAAATATTAATTAGGTGTTCGTTACATTACTTACATTCCAACTACTTCTGATGTTAACTCATATGTTCGTCATTGTGCAATTATAGATAATTTATGTAATCAATTTAATAATCATAATTTTGTAGTATGTGGTGGTTACAATTTACCAAATATCGACTGGATAAATATTAACAATGGCTTAACCCAATATAATTGACTCGCGGCATAAGCTTAAACCGTCTTAGAAGTATCTGAGTTTAGATATCAATATCTCAAATTTTTAAGCTATTTTTCTGGACTTATATTCATCTACCATCAATAAGGGCTCAGAAATCTATATAATCTCGCATGAATAATTTAAATAAGATTGTTGAACAATTTTACTCTGCCTTAAAAGAAGGACTGGAATTACTTATACCCAATAAAACCATAAAAAGTAAAAACAGTATGATTGCTTGTTAGTTTAATGTTGATTAATCTTGTTCGTAGAAAGTTGCTCATAAAAAATATAAGTTTGGAAATACGTGACTGAAATCCGGAAACAAAATAGCCTTTCTAATATAATAAGGTATCAAGAAAAAAGTGGTAATTTAGAAAATGAAAAAGTAAACGAAAATGATAGTACCGACTGTTAGTATGTGGTTGTTCATTTTAAAAGGGTAAATGAAAATAATTTTGACGTTTTCATACCACTATTTATTGTAAACTTTGTTTGTGTATATTATACAATAAACAGGGGTATAAAAACGTCAAAATTATTTTCATTTACCCTTTTGAAAATGTAAATATGTGATAGGACCAGATGGTATACCAAGTATGCTTTTAGGAAAATATGTTTCTTGGTCAAATCAATTTTGTTTTTCCAGTGACTTCGATCAGGTTTTGTGTCAGACCCGTGGAAATCAAGTTATCTCATGCCTATTTATAAATCAGGTACGCGTAAGCTCTCGTGGTATCTGTATTTAATTAGTCATGCAAAAATTGTGGATATCATTTCTGCAATGCCTGGACGCTCCACTCTCACCAATTTAATTTAGTTTATCATTATGAAAATTTTAAGGTAATTTAAAAAATATATTTCTCAACATTTTGCTGGTTTGAATATTGTAAGAACCGAAATGTAAAAATAGATTGAAGTCGGGCATTATACTTCGTCAAGGTACTTTTAAACTGTATCATATTTGGGCCTATTTGCACACCTATTATGTCGGTTTCTCTGTTAAATTTGAATGCGGTCCAATAAACCAGTTGAAAGGAGAGCAACCCTTCGGGCCGTGGCCGTGAAATCGAAGACCTTGAATTGTTTGCAAAATAGAAGGTGCACGGGTTAATGTGACCACCCTCGATTTGCATAACCGCGATTTCTGCACTGGCCGGGGTTAGTCTCCTCGAGGGCTCCTCTGGGCCCGTTCGTGCCCGTTCCCACCGACCCGAAAAAATGCGCGTGCCGCGAAGGGGTCAAAAGTAAACGCGAAAATAAAAAAGAAACGCGGCGTTATTACGTCGGGCCGCATAATAAAGTTGTAATTTGGTTAATGTAAGCGATACGGAACATGTGAAATATATGCATTTTGTGTAATGGATGGTGGCGGCGTGTAGTAAATACGTCGGGCCACTCATGCCAACGCAGTATCGAGTTTAGATTGGACGGATAAGGTATGTATTGTAAAATTGTTCAACAAATAACACCGTAAGCGCGATGCCACGATAAACGCAATTACGTGGTTCGTTACTATGGGAAAATTACAGTGACGACTTAATAAAGACGGCCGAGAGGAGAGAGTCCTCGCGCGCGAATTTCCCCATCTTTTTCCACCATCATCACCGGCTAAAAGCACCTGGAGGAAGCGCACGTAGCGAACCTCCGGGCGATTTAATAAAAGTTAATAAAGCAATTTCATAACCGGTACCAATAAACCCGTTCCGCGCGCTCCAGCCACCGCAGGTAAATTACTTAACCTCCTCCTTACCTCTGTTTTTTTACCTTTTTCTTTAATCCAACCGAGAGCCGGCTGACCCTCGACTCTCGCCATCTTAAAAGCTCTCTCCCAGGTGAGCGCAAATGGCGCCCGCCTCGAAAAAAGCTCATTTACTTTAATCATCCCCATTCGGATCGATTATACCTTTTTACGCGGAGACGCATACTTTCGATGGTAATACCATCATTCCGGTACTTTTCGTTATGCGCGGTAAATGGTTTACAAATATTAATTTAGGAAAGGCTGGTATCGGCTGGTAATTATATTAATTAGGATTCCTCACAAATTGCTCCAACTACCTGCGATTTTAATTAATCACAAACGTAACCGCTAATTTGCCTGGTGGTGTCTTTGTTCATCCAGCTTCCACCAATATTTGGGAGTGCATTGACCACAGCGTATAGCCTCAGGTTTGTTTTCTTTTAATGAAACGCCGTCAAGTGCATGATTATATTATAAAAACAAGTAACAGCTTGACAATAAAAATGTATAATTATTAGTTTAGTCAAAAACAGCCATGAACCGGTTTCGATCTATTTTAGATCAGAATATTCATAAAATAATAAATTTACGTTAATGTATTTAAATATTTTCCATCGAACTATTAGTTATATTTAAAATAAAATTAACAACGTTGAAGTATTATGTAATCAAAATAATGTTGGTGTTTTGGGCTTATCTGAAACATGGTTTTAATTGCTTATTCTACAATGTTAATTTTCTAAGCGAAAATTTAGTTTACGATTACTGATGAACGTTTAAATTAAATTACACTTGGTTTGTTTCACAAATTTTCTCTATTTACTCGACTAGTTTCGCTTTTTAATGCATTATTAAGATAGAAAAATTGTGACACAAACCAAGTATATTTAAATTTAAACATTCAGCAGTAATAGTTTAAAAGTTTAAAATTATTCACCAAGTGATAAATGCCAGAAATAATGTACGAATTTTATTTCCAGATTGCCATAAATTAGAATCATTGGGATTATTTAAAAATAACAAAATCTAATTAGAGTTTGATAAATTATTTTTTATCTACTCAATAAACTGATCATTTACCCGTGGTGATTTTTTTTTGAACTATCTATGTTTCGAGTATTTATTATTTATTCCTAGTTATTTTTTCTTCCTCTAAATTCTTTATTTGGAATCTCTTATTAAATATTGTTTGATTTGATTATCGCCAGTTATTTTAGTTTAGTTTAGTTAGTTTTTCATCTTCTTTCTTCTTGGTTTAAGGTCATGTTGCTTTTAGCACATATACTTTTTAATTCCTACATTGACTTCTGTTTGTTATTTATTATACGCAAGTGTTTTGATTTGGCCGATGCTTAAGAACAATTTTTTGCACTGAGATTTTTCGACAGTATCCAGATCCATCACTCGATATCAGTTGAATCTAAATTATCGATTAATGGCGTTAAACCACAATTTGGATTATAAAATAATAAAATAAAGTACTAAAACCTTTCTTCACACAGTTTATTTCAAATACCAAATATATATTTCGTACACAAAGCGTGAAGAAAGGTTTTTAGTACTTTATTTTATAATCAAATTTATTTTCACGTAACTCATCCAATTAATTTACTATTATAATTTGGATTGTCTAGATCAAGTTACTTAATTGGATATTCTATTTTGCTATTGCCATTTTCAATTGCTAAAATTGTATTACGTTTTTCTAAATACTCGATATCTTCTAATACCAGACTTTTTGATAATGCTTTGCGCGATTTACTTAGAAAACCATTTTCGAAATAGTGGTTTTATATAAGCCATTTTATTTTATCTGTCGAAAATACTGTAAGAAGAGTCGATGTGTTTTTTCGAATCCAGGATAAATATTTACTATTATTTTTCTGTTTAAATATCTTTGGAAACTATAACAAATGCAAAGAAAATAAAGTACTGAATTATATGTTGTACGTATTTTAATAGAGAATTTTGACAAAATAAATTATAGACATATAAACGTGGCAGCAGTTTCATTAGATAAAATCACGTATAAAAATTGTAAGGATTTTAATATCCACAATTTGGCATGCATATAAATTCTGTAGTAATCTTAAATGTTGCAAAACCTTGTCCTATTCAATAAATCTCTGAACATTTTCTTGATGATAGAGGCTTTAACTTTTTGGTACATCTTGATTCAAGTAGAACTAATTTGATAAATATTATAGTCACTATATTATAAAATATAGTATAGTTGATGCTTGAAGCCATTACTTTGTGATACATTTTGAAAATTATTTATCGTCCTAATAAAAAATAGTGATAAAATAACTCTGACCATTTTCAGGAATTTTAACTTTCAAAGAATTTTAATTGTCATTTTCGCAAATATTATTTTCTTCTTTAGGTGATATATACATTTATGCGTGGTGGTAGTAGTACTAGGGGCAGTTTAAAAAAAATAACTATGGCGAATTTAAAATTTCGCCTTAGTCACTTAATAGTTGCTTTTTTTCATGCTAATTTCTATGCATTCTAAAGCATCTAAGATTCCTTATTTTCTCTCTATTTGCAGTATTTTTGCTAGTCCAAACTGTTGGTTGTCTTCTCTCAGGTGAGTGGCAAATGTGGATTTCCCTCTCTTGAATTTACCACCCACCTTAAAGAATTAGTTTGGATATGATCAAAAGCACACCTTCCAACATTTACATTTATAAATTGTTAAAATCAGCCATTATTTCAACAGATATAATAAATTGGTTTTAGATTTTATTGCTTAAATTTTAATTACTCAAAGGTTTTGCTTCAAAATATATGCCACTTTAACAAAGTTTTCAGTAATTTGAAATCTATATTGATAATTATTAATGAATCAAATATAACTGATATATCGACATGCTGAGTCTATCATACTCGAAATCTACCTTAAATATCTTCATATGATCCTAGCGTTCTCTTAACCTACCTTAATAAATTGTGCATTGCCTAGCGTACTCTTGAGCTACATCAACGAATAATGTATTAGCTCAGCCTATCTTAATAGTCTACATCTAGACTAAGTGTACTCTTGACCTACCTTAATAAATTTTGTATTGCTTTAGCGTACTCTTGACCTATCACAATCTTAATATATTTGAGATAGGTTATGATTAATTTATAACAGTATTTTTTCATCTGTTGGTTTATTTCTTGAGTTACGTGACGGGTTTAAATAACAAAAGTTAGGTTTCACTTTCTTACTGTGAAGAAAGTGAAATATATTCATTTCTTTGTATTCCTTTCTAATAACATAACAGATAATTTATGATATAAAATATGTAAATGTACTCAAGGACTGGCGGAATTTTCTTCATCGAAGGATCTTTTACTCAAACCCTTAACTAAATACCATAAATACTGCTCCAGAATACTTTCTGTAGTATCTTTTTTTATACTAATTACTAAACATCTTTATTCACAGAAGGAAATAAATTATAATACATGTAATGTATAAAGTAAAATAAATTAAATTCTGATATAGTTGTTCTTCTGTTCCATGGCTATCGACCGGTGGTCTTTCAGCCCGTCTCTTTTATATTTTTAATGCTTAAATAATGTATATTCTAGTCTTTTATATTTATTTTAATAACACGTGTTGTAATTATCATATTATATTATACTTTATTAGAACATTGTTTGTTAAGTTGGGGAGAGATACAGGTACTCAAATTAGGCCAAGAGTACGCTAGGCTAATCCATAGATCCTTGAGGTAGGTCAAGAGTACGCTAGAGTAATATAAAAATATTTAAGGTAGGTCATGAATACGCTGGAACAACTAATTATTATTGATATTATTTCATCAAAATGAAAGTAAATATGTTCTTGAGAAATTACACAATAATGTTAAAAACAAATATTAAAATTAATTTAGTTAATTTCACTTAAATTTTGAAAAAAGTTATAGGTTATACACTAACTCTACAAATACATAATTACTTCAGTTACTGTTGCTGCTTTAGTTTCTGAAATATTGAAATGTTAAAATACAGAGTTCTAGTTTACGTTTCATTTTTTCAGGATTTATTAAATTATTAAATCAAAATAGTTCGAAAATGTTTCACCACGGGTTAAGTGAGCAATTAATTAAAGATAAAATCATTCAACTTTAAAAACCATAATTTGAAAATTTGATTATCTTACATATTTCACTAAGCTGCACATTTTGATGCAACTAATTTATAGATTTCGAAAAAGACAATTTTGTTCTCAAAAATATACATTAAACTTTAGCTTAATTAATAAATTAATTTAGACGATGGCAAATTTATGTCAAAAACATCTGCCATACACTCCATTTCCTGCATTTATTTAGTCATCTGTCAATAATAGATTATTGCTAAAATTTTCAACTAATTTATGACAATAATAATTGTCATCAAAATCCTTAGTATATCTGGCAAATAGAAGCCAAAAGTTTTAACTAAGTGATAAAATCAGGATCGAAGTATTGGTATCAAATTTAAAATATTAAAATTCTAATTGTTGCAAAACCAATAAATTTTATGCCATGTATTTATTTTCAGTGTTAAATGTTTTCATTTTATCCAAAAATAATTCTAAAATTCTAAAACAATAACTAATCAACGTTGGGTGAAAAAAAATCTTAATAATAATAATAATGATTTATGTTTTATGAACACATACAGATAATTTGAAGACACTTTTGTTTTTCAATTAAATACTATTGACGACACTAGATAAACAAACTAAGAAACAGTACATAACTCTAAATGTAGAGTCTAACAAGTTTTTGTATTAATCTATTATAATAAACCAAAATAATTTATTCTAGTATAAAGTTTTTACGCAAATATTGTACAGAAATTTAAATTAATTCGAACATTTTTCAATAGTATACCCCATTAAATAAATATTCACCTTAATCTAAATTGCACCTTGAAAAATTTGATTTTGTAAAATATATCATCATCGTAGGTAATTATGATGATAACTAGGATACTGATATTTGCAGAAAAACCAAAATCAAATTAAATTTCATTGGTTAAATCATTTATAAACAAATTTGAAATATTGTACTAAATGCGAACCTAGCGAAACACCCAGAATTACAATCTAGATACAAACATCTTTATTGACAAATGGATACAATTGATAACAAAATAATATTGACTATACAATTAAAAATTAATATTATATTGTATTTTATTCAATGTGCTTACATAATATATTCAAATATTAAGTTTTCATTTCTACACCTTAAGTTCTTTTGTGGCTATTCCTGGCTGCTTAAGCAGCATTTTTACTCAAAACTTTGAGTATTTTTACTGACCTTGTCAGTTTGACAGTTATATTATTAATTACATCTGTCAATTGGCTATCGACCATTACAATATTATGCGCAATCGATAATTTTCACTTCCTGTAATCTCTCTGAAGATAAATCATAAGATTATTATTAATCAAGGGTCTCTAAAAAAAGTAAGCATGTTGAACTTTCCGTGAATTTTTTTATGACTCTTAAAGGTATTTTTTTGCAAATCAGTGATTTTATGTGATACAGTTAAGAAATGTAACATCTTTATATCCAATTTTTTTCTTTTTCATTATTGTTAAATCAGCAAATAAATTATATTCGTATTAAAAATTTAATAGTGTGAGAAGTTAAAAGATGGTGGTTAACGGATATTTAATATTGGGTTCAATGTTGATGTCTAACTTCTAAATCCTTGTGAGTTATGTTTGATTTTTATAATTTACTAAAATATTAGAGCAATAAATCTAAGAAAATTCTAGTATAGTATGTTGGAAGTTATGATAAACATTTTCCTAAACTACAAACTTTTTGCTCATCTAGAGAGAGAACATATTTATTCAGCCATAAATTATACATTAGATTACATTTTTTATATATATCGATATATACAATTAATTAATATATTTATGGGCTATGAATGGGCTATCGACCAAGGTCTTTCCGCCCTTGCTCATCTATTATATGGTGAAAAATAATTTAACGATAAAGCAAGTTAACAAATACAATTACTTCGTTTTACTTATGTCACAATTTATTTTTACAAGTTTATACAACAAAGAAAGTTGTATAAACATATAAAAAATAATTGTAAAATAAATAAAACGAAGGGATTTTATTTGTTTTTTCCTATTATTGGTTTTCTTTCTTTAAAAATAAAAAAAAATACATAAATTAGAGTAGAAAAATCAAAAGGCCAATTTCCCATTTACAGATGATACCCTATTATGTACAAAATCTCTTAATAGAATTTCTGTATGTACATAAATTAATTTCTAAAAATTTAGACAAGAATCTCCATTTCTAGAAGATTTTAATAGAATTTTAATAGAATCAAGAAAGAGTTCGCTAAAATTCTGCTACTGAGACTGATATCCATCCATTGTTAAGGAAGACTAGTTGGCCATTTCTAAATTTTTCTCTGGAAATATGTGTATCATTTATTTATTTTACGGATAACACCTTTTTTTACAAATTACAATTTTTGAAATTATAAATTAAAATACCTAGGTTATTTTAGGTACTAAAAGACACAGAAAAGCAGAAAAAAATAGATCAACGAGAAACAAACTAATCCAAATGTGGTATAAATCGAAAAATGAGATATTGTAAAAATATACCTATACTCAAACAATACACTAATGTATATTCACATAAAAATCATCTTATCAAGAATCTAAGTAGAAATAGACAAATCTACAACCTCTGACAATAAAGTTCGGTAAATAGTCAAAAATAATATATATATATATATATATATATATATATATATATATATATATATATATATACCGGGTGTCTCAGACCACCCGTACCAGCCTTTTATTTCGACAACGCTTGGTCGAATGTGACTGGGATAAAAAATTTTATTACCAATGTGAACCCAAGGAATCCACGGATGAGTTTATTTTTTACCGGAATAATCCGGAAGTACCCCGAACCGGAAGTAACTTCAAAATTTCAAATGTAAACATAGGTCGAGTATGGTATTAATTGATAGGTCTTTTTAAAAGAAACAACTTTTATTAAAATATTTTTTTGATATTTTGCATATTTACAAAAATAAACGAAAAAAACTAAATTGAAAATTAGTTATCCATTCAACACTAAATTTCCTCAAGTAGGCTTTGCTTTTTTGTTATGTCAAAATAATTGACGTTCGTGAATATTTGAAGTAAAATAAATAATTATTATAAAAGTATTGAATGTGTCAACATGGTTTTTACAAACCTCTAAGGTTTTGATGTGCTGATGATATTAGATGAATGCGGCCAAAACTATCGTGCCGATGAGCGAATTTATGCTGAACGATACCCTCAACAAGCCAATCAGTCAAAAAATGTTTTTCGGTGCCTTGCAGAACGAGTTAAGACAACTGGTAAGCTACAGCCCAGCCACAACAAAGGTCGAAGTATCAGAAAACGTGTACAAGATGAAAGAACATCAGATATTCTTGCAGCAATGGCTCTGGACCCGAACATATCTACTAGAAGAATTAAAATCGATGCTGGGATAAGTCGCTCCACTGCTTGGAGAGTTTTAAAAACAAAAAAATTCCATCCATATCATATCTCTCTACACCAGAAACTTGAAGAGCCTCATTTTCAAGATAGGTTGAATTTTTGTGAATGGTTGTCTCATAAAAATTATAATTTCTATCACAAAATTTTATATACAGATGAAGCGACATTTGAAAGCAACGGAGTTGTTAATTTACATAATGCTCACTACTGGAGTAATAAAAACCCTTATTGGTTAAGAGAAGTTAATAATCAACACGTATGGACCCTTAATGTTTATTGTGGTATTTTAAGAAACCAAATAATTGGTCCGCATTTTTTCGATGGTTCATTAAGCGGACCTTCTAGATGACGTTCCATATGCAACACGTTTAACAATGTATTTGCAACAAGATGGTTGCCCAGCTCATTACGCAAGAGTTTCTCGTTAAACCGTTGATCGCCTTTTCCCTGGTCGATGGATTGGAAGGCTAGGACCATTTCCATGGCCACCTCGTTCTCCTGGCATAACGCCTCTTGACTTCTTCTTGTGGGGACGTATCAAAGACCTAGTCTATAAAGAGCTTCCAACCACGAGGGATAATATGAAGGAGAGGACTCGGAATGTCTGCCGTTCACTTAGTGAAGATGAGATACTACAGGCCACCAACGACGTTCGAAATCGGCTACAAAGATGCATTGATCAAGAAGAAAGGCAATTTGAACCTACCATAAATAATTGAATAGTTGTTTTAATTATCATTTTCTTTACTTTCACACTCTTATTTATTAAATAAAATACTTTCAAACAATTGGTATTTTTTGTTTGTCGATATAAAAGGCTGGTACGGGTGGTCTATACTATAGAAGCCATCCATCTCAAAATAATAATAAAATAATAATTCAGTTTTGAATAAGAGGAACTCTTCTCACCTAGAAAATAACATATTACCCAAGAAAAGTATTGAGGAACAATGTGAAGAATCTTGTAAGAATATTTGCAATATTAACACAAAGAAAAATTGTTATTCTAACAAAAAAGCAAAGCCTACTTGAGGAAATTTAGTGTTGAATGGATAAATAATTTTCAATTTAGTTTTTTTCGTTTATTTTTGTAAATATGCAAAATATTTAAAAAATATTTTAATAAAAGTTGTTTCTTTTAAAAAGACCTATCAATTAATACCATACTCGACCTATGTTGCCATTTGAAATTTTAAAGTTACTTCCTGATCCGGGTACTTCCGGATTATTCCGGTAAAAAATAAACTCATCAGTGGATTCCTTGGGTTCACTTTGGTAATAAATTTTTTTGTCCCAGTCACATTGGACCAAGCGTTGTCGAAATAAAAGGCTGGTACGGGTGGTCTGAGACACCCGGTATATATATATATATATATATATATATAAGTAAAATTAACAAAAGTTTCCATAACTTTGCACCTCTGAGATCTGTTATACATTTCCTGGAAACTTTTCAAAAAGTCTTCCGTTGGGATGGAATTTTCATCATATTTCGTTGCAAATCAGGAATATCATCAAATCTATTTCTTTCAAAGCATGTTTGAGTCGTGGGAATAGGAAGAAGTCTGAAGGATTGAGATCTGGCGGGCATGGTGGATATTCAATTTGCACCACCCCTATTTTGCGAAGGGCAGTTTCACCATATTGGCTGTGTGAGGGCGAACATTGTCGTGAATAAAAAACCATGAACCTTGTTGTGCGTACTGGGGTTGTACCAATCATAAACGTTTCAAAATTTCAATGTATTAAAAGGAAGAGATTTGATGAAAATAACTAATTTACAAATAACAAATATAGAATTGGTCCACATTGAAAACCTTGCCGTACGTCAGAGGATACATTAATTACATCAGATATATAATTATCTATTTTTACATACTGTTTGCAATCGCATAAAAAAACTACGAAACCAACAAATCACTATAACATAGTCAGTAAGCCAAGGTAATATATTAGCTGATAAGGCCGATATATTTTGAAATTTCTTCACCTGAAGAAGCCACAGTGTGGCGAAACAATTGTTGCGTTCTAAAAGAGCAATAATAAAGTGTTTATGAAAAATTTAAGTGTTTTTTACTTTAACCAAGGTAAACAATTACTATGATTAATACGATCAAAAGCTTTCTAGAAATCAGTTTATTTTGCATCAACTTAATATCTACTCTCGAAAGCAATACTGAAACGATACAAAATAGTAACAGTAGATCTAGCTTCAACAAAACCATGCTGCTCTTCAGAAATACTGCGTTTATCCACATCATTTGGCTTTGGAACTAAATAGTCACATTTTAGGAAAGATCGATTGTAAGGCAATACGTCTATAACAACATTTTCCGTATCTCTATCTTTAAACAATTCATTCATAAAAGATCCCTTCCATAAATGCGGAACAGTGCCACTAGATAAAGAACAATTAAACAAAGTTAAGGTAATGTAGGACAGAATACACACCTTTTTTTTAATAAGGAGATAAATCATAAGGACGAGAAAATTTGAATCATTCAAAGTACAAAGATTAACTGAGAACGGCTCAAGAGAAAGAGACTTAGTAAATTCAGTCACTTTAGAAGAATCAAATAATACACCGTAAAAAAGTATCTAGGAAATAATATTATGAAACCCGCGTATTCTAATTAAAATGTTTTTTTTACCTGTAGGAGAACTTAATATTAGTTTTTCTGCCCCTAAATTTCTAGACCTTTATTTTAAGAATAAAATTTATTAATAAAAGTAAAATATTTCGTTATAATCTCAAGTATGGATAGTTCTACTAATTTATGTGTTAGTTTTACTGATTTTAATAGTAAATGGATAAAATTAGTAATCAAATTGAAAATAGATTTCAGTTCTATTGCAATTGCTCGTCCTGATGTGTTTTTGTATGATGCAACTGGAGGTATGAATTTCTTTTCTTAATGATGTTTTATAAATTTGGTTCTTTTGGGTTAGTTTATTTATTTGTGAATTATTAAATAAATAATTTGTTTTGTTAATGAGAGATTTCCGTTTTTCACGAATTATATTTTTTCTGTGATGTCTGGGGATGAAGATAAATTGATCTACTTTTTGTACGTAGTCTGATTTTAGTAATATTATCATAAATTTTCCTTTATCTTTCTTAGTGATTATTAATAACACTGGAAGTGCTTCTTTGATTGTTTTGACTATTTTTGATTTACAAACCCCTAAATTTTGACAATTTGTTAAAGCAATTTCTTATTCAGTTATTAAGATAAACATTCAATTTGTGGTGGACAGTTTGGTCCTAACATTTGTTTTATTAGCTTAGAGTAAAAGTTTTCTGGGACCGGAAATGGAAAACTTGCTATTCTTTTCTGCCTGAAATTTTTCAGTGTTCTGTACACATGATTTTTGTTATACGATTATGCTCACTAGTCGTCTAACAGATCGAATTATACTAGATGGAGATGGTAACGAATTCTATGTGCAAGTTCTTAATGTACGTCATGGTTATGTCTCTACGTTTGAATCAAAATCTCACCTAATCCTTCAGTTAAGTTAAGTCTATTCTTCTGATCGTCATGTACACTCCGATTTTCAACTGTTTTATGCAATTAAGGACATACTTCGTATTTTGACGTTATTTAGTACTCTCTATCAGTTGAAACTAGAGCCATTTGTAATTCTACAAATATAGTGGCAAACTAAAGTTTAGAGGTAACTTTAAATAAGACAAAATTAATCTTGTGTTTATATCACACGCGCTTATTTATATTTTTAAATCATAAAATTATACTTAAAAATTAGCGTTGTTTCAGGAAGAATCAATGCAGAAAATTGCCTTCTTCTATACGTACTCTAGAACCTTTATTATTCATATTTATGTAAATCATCTCCTTCAAAATATACTTATCATCATGAACTTTTAAATAAATGCATTAATCACCTAATAATTTAATAATAATATATAATTAATTTAATTACTTTAATACGAATGACATTTAAAAAATCAAGGTACGATATTTGGAGTCGTTGATATCGTCGACTTACCTTTGTACCCTTTTTTGCTGACCATGCCGGTGATTGATATACTTTGCATCCAATTTGCCAGTCGAGTGTTGATCGTTGAGACATCCGCGTATTAGTCGGGTACTTAATAAAGTTAATTCAATGTATAATTTACGAATTTTATGCACAGTGAGTGTGTCTGAAATGAGTTAAACAGTGATCGTGAATGGAAACTGCGAATCGGTAAGTTAATTATTAACATGTAATAATTTAATTGTTTCACAATAATATTTTTAATATTAAGAAATAGTTTTGACTATATCACAATAAATTCCGGACTTCGGCTGTTTCGTGACAGGGAGAACGTGCGAAAGATCGATCGGACGATTTGCGAGGAAATTTCATTCATGAATTTTTATTGCCGCCGCCGTTTAAGCGCAATTTGAATTTATTACGGTTTAATGGTGTAATGAGTTAATTATATAAAAATGCGTCCATTTCGTACCGTAATGAACGCCGAGATACATAAATTGTGCCGCGTTTGAATAATTGATTCGTAACGCATGTCCCCTAGGCCATTAGAAAAATCTACTCTCGTGCTCTAAATATAAACGATTCATAGTGTTCCTTTTTAATATTAACGAATGCCGGGGAAAATGATGGACGAGAGAGTTTGTGGAGGACGCGCATAAATCAATCTAATACAAAACAAATTTTCAGCCAATTACGCCGCCTTAATTAAGCCACGTGGACGGAATTATATCGATCATCTCGTTGGTACCTTTTCGACATATTTAAGGGTCATACATTAGTTATAAAACACATAAATAATTTATTAATTAGTACATACACACAATTTTTTTCGAATAAAATTAAAACATTATATAACACTAAGCTTCTTCATTTGAGTTATGCGAAGTTATCACTATTGAATTAAAACACTTTGTTATTTCCTTCCTTCACTTTTATTTTTATATGTCAGATGAACATTTCAAGTATCATGTACTCATTATCATAAAAATAAAAGTGAAGGAAAAAAATAACACAGTGTTTTAACACCAAGCTTACTTAATTAATCATAACTTATTATTTCTTAAAATGTCATGTACAATCTTTAAAATAATTTCTTTATTTATTAACTTGTGAAAATGTCATATATAATCTTTATTTTATATAAATTACTTGACCTAATTGATTCTGTTCAAAATTGCAAATTAATAATAATGGAAATATTTTTTTTATTGATATTAGTTATTTGTAACAACTGTAACAACATACATATGCGAAGTGAAATAGTAACAATTTTTTATTCCGAAAAACCATTTTCGCCATTATGAAAATTGCGTTAGTGTCCGTTGAAGGGATAAATCATAATTTGCGGGGTGAGGTTATTAATACAGGGCAATTTATCTTATTCCGTGTGTGTATGTGTACGTGTGCGAGGGCGCGGGAGGGTGAAATATTCGTCGCATTCAACGTCCGCAGTCGTTTCCTCAAAAATTGAGCTTCTTGTGTATAGGAGAGTCATCAGCGGGTACATCAGTCACCGGAAGGTTTGAAGGGAAATATTGATTGGTGATGATTTTTTAGTTTCCTCGGTATTTGTTCCCTTCCGAGTGATAAGACCTTTGTGTCTTTGCACATGGAGGTCATCAATAAGCGCCTGAACTGTAATCTGCTTTCCTGATGGCCGGATTTTTTTGTTTACGACTCATTTACTTCTTCCATCGTGCAAAACAAAGGAAGGGGGTGAGGGTGTATGGGGATAATTAGAGCGGGGGCGGCCTTAATATATCTGTCTGCACTTAGCACGTATTAGACAAAACAAGCATCTCCTCACAACTGGGGCATTAATCAGCAGGACGCTCGAGGCATGATAAGCGTGCATCGGTTGTAATATTGTTATAGATTGCCTTTTCGCTGGTTTAAATTGATAAGTAGATAGGAGTGAATTCTGCAGGACTGGCTAGAGTACTTTGCGTTATTCAGTAATGACCCAATAATCAATCAATATGTAAGTGCTTGGCAACAATCATACAAACAGTGTGGGACAAAGGCGGTTCGGTGCACCTTCGCATTACATTTATAATGCATCGATCGTTATTGGTAACAAAGCGAACGTGTCAATTAAGTTGGAAATGTAAATGACGCGGCGGATCCATTTTTCTGAAAGGGGGATTCCTCCGAGGCCATAGTTGGAGAGACACCATTAGGCAATGACGTTTGATGGATCTTTCGGCCCTGCCCCGCCGCATCATGGGATTTCTACATTTTTCGTTTCCTTTCAAGTTTCTTTTTTCTCTATATGTGTATGTGTGAGCCACCCCTCCAACTCCGTGTTCACGCAAGGGAGAGACCGTCGCCCTGGTTCGTTCGAGGCGAACAAAGACATCAAAATGATGGATTCGGTTCATCTTATCCCAGAGCGTGATCGAGTCATATTTCAGACGCGAGGCGGATGGGACACGGCTACAACTCTGAATGTTAATTCCATCATCGACCCACTGTTCTTTCCTCGTGCTATTTCAGACATGTTGCTCCCCCTCAGCCATATATCCCCGCGGGCACGGACCATACTCTTCTACGCGACGACACTTTCCAAATTGCCCATTTAGGAACAACAAGGCACTACAAACTAGAATGTGATTTGAAAATATTATGCCAAGCTTCTATCTGACGAATACGAAAAATTGCGACGCCTATATTTTAGTCGACAACATAGAAAGTGAACAAATTGCACACCATCAACCAACACCATATCATTAGTCTTAAATTTACTCTTTTACCTAAAAAACCTACAGTAAAGTAAAGACGATCTATTAAAAAAACCACACACGCATATTTCCTAGCAACCAACACAATCTTACTGTACACTAATGGTAATATTATTCCGTTATCACACATGTAACTCTTTGATAAATATTAAAATAAACAAATAAAATTTATGTCTATTGTCAACATTTTCTTATACACAATCCTTATATAATGAATTTAAAAAATCACTATGTTTCAACCACAAATCATTATTGTAAAATTATTATATAACGTGTAGACGAAGTTAAATAAATCTAAACAACACACACGACTCTAATTTTGACTTTATCAGTCAAGAAATCATTTGATAATGACGATAATCAATCATTTAAAAACATCTATTCTATATATTTATGTCTTCATTTAGGCTTCACTTAGTATTAAGTAAAACAATAATTCGCTCAGTATTAAATTCATGTATAAGTAGGGTGGGTTGGTGGCCTTAAAATGGCTTTTTGTTATTGTCAGCTTGAATTCAATAATATGCATCCACCAACAAAGTTTAGCAATTTTTTTTCTGAAATGAATAAATCAAGAAACGATTAATTTATATAAAATAATTGCAAAGTGATAAATATTTTTAACACGTTATTATCATCTAAATGTGTCTCTTGTCTCTAGAAAACAGTTAAAAACTCTAAAAAGCAGATAACATGAATGTAAATAAGTTGCGAATAAAGTAGCTTACAATTCTTAAATGTGAATAAATGTATAACAAACGATCCATGAATGTAACTTAATTGTTGTGATAGGATTAATGGACCGTACTTTCGTCGCATGCTACCAGTGCTTTAGTTATCGTACCCCGGACTCACCTCAAAAAAGTTCGTGTTGACCTAGCATATTTCTAACCTAATTAAATATACTATGTAGATCTACATAACAAGAAAATTGCTTAGACTAGCATAAATTTGACCAACCATAATATTTTGATTCTTGACTGCAACTTTATCCACGTCAATAAACTATAGAAATACTGACAGTTTTAATTATTGACTTAATACAACAAGGTACAATGTCGATTCACTTTAATAACACGTCCTTCAATTTGAAAAGCGGGTGCGATAGTCAATTGCAGATCATTGTTTTAAATCAAAAATATAATTAAGTAATTAATTATCCAATAAGAGTTGAAAGGAAAAAGCAATACTTCACTTATTATTTTAAAACAATAATAAACTACTTACATCAATAATTAAAATTTAATCATTTTCTTATTCATAATTATAATTGTAAAAATTAATAGAGCCTTTATTTTTGTTTGAGAAATCTAAAATTACAAAAAGAAATAATAACTACACCAAAAATATGAATATTTATTTTTTCAAGAAACCAAGTTAAAGTTAACTTTGTTGTAATAATAGATTTTTAGTATTTTATATATTTTACTCTTCATTTTTGTGTTTTTTAGCTTAAAAAAAATAATAAGTTACCAATCAAATATTTTTATGAAAACGTAGTTGAAAATTATCAATGAAAATTAATAATTAAGTAAAACATAAAATAGCCGTCAACATAGCAGCTAACATTTATGGTAAAAATTTTCCTTGAAAAAGCTTGGAATATTATACAAGTTTAGAACATCATTGAGTTATAAGAATATTTACGAAAAGCATACATAATTACTGCAATGGTTCAATTATTCATAGCGTACTTTGAACCTATCTCACGATATCAATGCTTTAGTTAACGTACTTCTGACATATCTCCAGATAACAGTATGTAGTGTCCTATCTTATTCCTTACCTTATGTAATACTCACTTTAATAATATAAGTTGTAACTTACAGAAATGTTAACTCAATGCACATATTTAAGTTTAAGTAATTGTTCTATAAGGCAGATCAGAAGCACTTTACGGCAAAGGCTGCTAAAAAAAGGGTAATCAAAAATAGCGGATAAGAATTAAAAAATTAATTGATTGTTTATTAACGTAATAAAACTACTTAAATATATAGATATTAATTATAGAAAAAATATGTTCAGATTAGCGTTTGCTTAACCTAACGCAATTAAATGTAGCTCATTTCCTACCTACCTGATTAAGTTATGCTTTTGCCTACTGTAAAGTTATACAACAAAGAATTATTCTGCTTTTTTATAATAATAAAAGGTATGTAAGAAATCTATAAAGTATAATCCTGGAGGAGATTAATAATACGCACTTTACAGTAAGAGGCGTTGAATGACCACGTGGTCTATACTCAAATAATAAGTATATATGTGTATGTAAATGATCTTGTTTCTTTAAGGAATCACTCCCTCCATATATTAATTAATAACTTCATTTCAATGACGAATGCTACCGATCACCTATCCAATTTCTCACCCGGACTAACGATGCTGCACTCTTGCTATCGGTATTTCAGCTGCAACTGGCGTTTAGTTTAGAGTATTTTAACATAATACACAGATTAATTATAATTGACAGTTTTAATTATTGACTTAATACAACAAGGTACAATGTTGATTCACTTTAATAACACGTACTTTAACTTTAAAATTCCGCACTCTTGATCTAATACAAAAAGCATAATCCTGACTTATTTTTATTAAAAAAAAGGTAGTCTAAAAAAAGATTATCTTGAATTACTTTCGTAATATGATCTCGAGTATGCTAAGTTATTATATAAATTATTGAGGAAGGTAGAGAGTAGAATATTTTAAGTAAAAAACAGCTAATCAAACTTAAACATTGATTGATAATTATCGCAATTGATTGCAGTTTCATGGTATTATCTTCATAACTCATGATTATTGATGTATCATTTTAAAACAATATAATCCTACCTAAATTAATATTAAAAAATCGTGCTTTTGATATAATGCAGAAAAATTATTGCTTAGAATAGCGCACGCCTGGCGTATTTTACTTGACGCAGCGCACTTTCTACCTACTTGAAAAAACTTCACATTAATCTTTTGTATTCTTGGCCTAATGCAAAAAAAGAAAAGTTTTGGTTTTATTATTATAATTTAATTTATTTATTATTATTATTTAAATAATATAAAAACGTAGTCAAATTACCGTGTAATCGAAACATGTCATAAAAAGTAAAATATAAGTGGTATAAATAGGTTAAAGTTTAAAAAAAAAATTGAAAAATACTACGAAGTGAACTTATTTTTTATTACGAGCTGCAACTTAAGTTATTGTAGTCTAAAAGCCGCTAATAAAAGTTAAAAATTACATGAAAATCGTAAGTTCTCGTTAGTTCGGGCCAGTCGTTGGATGGGTGACCGGTACCATTCACCATTGGGATAAAATTAATGGTGCTTTAGAGTGACGGGGACGATCTTTTAATGATGTAACAAACTCAATTACACATACAAAAATACACAAATCATACGGTGGAAGGACCACGTGGTCGATAGCCAAATACTATTACTCCTCGTAAGAGTTCATTATTTAAAAACAAATTAAAGATATTTTAATAGATATTAACCAAACGTACTCTGGAAATACAACGGAAAATAATTGCTTAGGTTGGCGTACGCTGCACCTACTGGAGTTGACTTAGCACAAGTTCTACCTACTTTAAGCAACTATGCATTAACCATCTGCATTGTTGACTTGATACAAAAGTTATTCCTAACATATTTTAATAATATATAGAATAGTAAATGGTACATAAGTATAATCCAGGCGTTTGAATTAGGATTAACAATAGTATCATTTATATATTCCAATATGTCTACACTACATTAACATACATAAACATCAGTTGGTATATTGTTTGTGGTTTATTATGTACACTTTTGGTTTCACAAATCCCCACAAAAGAAAGTCACAAGGCGTAAGATCGCATGATCTGGCAGGCCATTCCTGGTCGCCCTCAAAAGACATAATTTTTGGGAAACTTTTCATTAAGCAGAGCAATCGTTTCACGGGATGTGCGACGTGTCGCAACATCTTGTTAAAACCAGAAAACATCATTTTCATCCACAACTGCGAAAAACCAATTAGAGGCATGTTTCTGTAACGGTCGCCGTTTCTCCTTCATGATTTTCAAAATAGTACGGGCCGATCACTCCTCCTGCCCAGAACCACCACACAGTCATGCGTTGTGGATGCATCTCATCTTCCCCAGTCACTCGAGGATTTTCTGTATCCCAAATTCTGTTTATTGACGTATCCACCGAAGTGGAAGCCTCATCTGAGAAAATTATTCTTTTTGTGAAGTTATTCTTCTCCACTTGTCGAGCCAAGACCCACTGAGTAAATCGATGTCTCTTTCCATGATCTACAGGCTTCAACTCTTGTACGCATGCATTTTCAGATCTTTCGAAAGAATTGCATGCATTGAACTTCTTGATTAATTAAGTTGTTAGGCTCGTTGGCGAACCGATTTCTTTACATTTTTTGTAATCACTTGTATACGTTGCTTAGTTGTAGTCTGCTCCATGACGAAACTAAACATCAAACTACAAGGCTCACCACAGAAAAGCTATAAGGTTGCTAATGGGAATGATAGCATGAAACAAGCACGACTGCCAAATTTTGTATGATAAAATGGCGCAAAATTCAAATTCGGCCTTACTTCTCGGACACTATTTAGTAACTGGGATCGGACCAAAGCCTACATGTGAGGTATTAAAAGCACATAGAAAGAGATGTGGTCTAATAGTGGGAAAAACAGAGCACTGGATAAACAGACCAATTCAGAGGCAATCCAAAATGTTGACCGTTCGCCAAGAAAAGCCAAACAACTCTTGCGCCATACTAAAAGCAAGATAAGATTGATACGAATCTCGTTACAGGATATTTCCCAGTAAAGTACTATTTTCACAAAATGGGCAAAGTACAACACTAACAATAAGGTATTTGTACCAAAGATCTAATTAGTTCTGCAGTACTGTCTATGGCCAAACGACCCTATCTAATCTTATCTAATTTAATCTAGTCTAAAAGGGTGGTTAAGCAGAAAACTTGTGTATAATTCAAGCAAAAAGAAACTGATAATGTTAGAAAATCATGATTAAAACTAATATAAAACTATTATAACGTTAATAATGTCAGGCGTTCTCTTAAATTACTACAAAAATATTTGCTTAGGCCATCATACGTCCGACCTATTGCAGATGATCTAGCGCACTTTCTACTTACTTCAAAAAACTATTCATTAACTGTCTGTTTTCTTGATCTTATAGAAAAATGTAATCTTGATCTATTTTAATAATAAATAGTATAAATAAAACTATTTTTTAAATTTGAGTGTAAACTTAGATGTAGATTAGTTTAAGTAATTGTTTCATTAAACATGTCAGAGTTACGTTAGTGCAAAGTAACTGTGATTTACCTAATATTATTAAAGAAAAACAATTACAAGTGTTAGTATATACACTTAGAAACGATATAAAACTACTCAAATATACATCAACCTAGCTACTGCAGAAAATAATTGCTGAGGTCAGCGTACGCCCGGAATTGATGTAGCGCCCTTCTACCTATTTCAATAATCTATTCATCAACCTTTCATTATCCTGACCTTGCTCTGCAAAGCACAATGCTGATTTATTTTAGTAAAAAAAGGTAGTCTAAAGTAGATGAAATATAATCTTGATTTATTTTAATTCTACGAGCTCTAACTTAAGTTACGAAATTAGGATAACCTACCTCAAAAAACCTAGGTTAACGAAAAAACCTATCGTTAGTGTGTCATTTAAAAATAATATAAAACTATTTAAATCAATTAATTGTTGGAAATTAGCAGACAATAAAAAATAATTCATAGTGATAAGAAGTTATATTGATTTTAGAAATATATTTTGATTATTTTTTTCTATTCTAAAAGTACACATCAAGAAGATCGTTTTTTACTTTTCTATATCTTGAAATGCAAATTAAAAATTTTAAAATATTCTATATTTTATAAAAGTCAATTACAAAAAACGGAAAGTAAACCAATCAGGTAACACGTTGACACGGAAATATTAATTTAATTAACAGTTGAAATTCGCAGAAAAAATATTATTATCAAAGCATTGGTATAATAATTTGAAAAAAAATATTTGTAAGATATTTAACTTACTATTTTTTTAAGTGATATTAAAATAACATGTTTGGGGAAAATATTCTTAGTATTCTATTTGCACCAATTATAGATAATGCTTAATCTTCGCAATCTTCATAGAAGACTAAAGTACTTGAGAAACAATGTTCATTGATTAATACACTTGGTTTAGTTTCACTATTTCATTAATTAATCAACGTAATCCAAAAATGTTTCAGCCGAGAAATAATTTTGCTTGGTCTTAGAAAATATTTGATTGCTAATATGCCACTACAAAATATTTTCTCCAAATAATAAACTAAAATCAAAATATACCGCAAATAATCTATGTTATGAATATTATTAAAGTGCTTTAAATGCTATACCTCCATTGTATAATGTTAGAACTTCGAAAATTTTACGTTAGTACCTTTGTAATAGCTTCTGCAACTTTCCCTATAGTTTTGGAATTCGTCAGATGAAATTAAAAGAGCAAGATTAATAGTGGCAAGTAGCGTTCATGGTGCAGTAAGTAAATAGATAAAGCAAATTTATAACAAAATCAATAAGCCTTTATCAAGATGAAAAAAATTAATCGTACGAAACTTAAGATAAAATAGAATAAATTTTTGAAAAAAGTACTATTATTTCATGATAATTTGTACAAGTTGTATCAGACTTAAATTTGTAAAAGCTTTTTTATTAAAAGAGATTTAAGATGCTCATTATTTAATTAGATCTGTGAATATTTTTTGCATACATCATTTTGGACAACGTTTTCTCACACATATAGATAACCTAAAAATATATTCCTCGAGAAAATTTGCGCAAATTATCAAATAGTATGAAAGGCTTTTATAAAATTCAAAAGGGCTGAGTAATAATACATCTCGTTATGAATCTTCCCGGATGACGAGCATCCACGATCAACCCTCTCAATCTTTTACACCATTATTATCTTCAACTATGAGGGATACCCGTGAACAATCTACTCGACCAAATACACAACTTTTGTCAAATATTCATGAACAATCAACACAAATTATCGATGCACCAGATCTACACGAGGAAACTACGCAAATTATTTATCGTAGATCGCCAGGCAGACAACCTGATCTCAATAGTCAAAACAGCTGTGTCAAAAGTTGTCCATGTTGTCTCTGTCGTGATAGTAAGAATTGTGGTGGTCGTCGTAGTAATAATGGGTCGTGGGAGCAATCTTTGGATGAAATGGAATTATCAGAGCAGGAGGAGTTACGTAGGTGCTTCAAAAAATGGCAGAATGCAAGAAGAGATGTTCTTACATCCATATCCTCGCGATAATTAGTACTCTTATTTTTTCTTATCGTGGAATAAATACATAGACTTCAATATTGATAATTGATTTCATTGGACTGTATATCAGTAATTTCTATTTGAGGTTCCAAGGTTATTATCGCTTAAAGTTCCTCCTAAAAAGTGGAACGCCAAATTAAGGATAAAATAAAAGCCTTTATATGTGGACGAAGATCGCTGACCTTCCAACATCATGGTGCCAACAGGATTTGAGTGGAAGAACATAATCTATTAGGAACTCCGCCCATGCTTTTTTCTGTATTTTATGTATTATTTTAAGAAAGAAGACCAAATATATAAATAAATAAATAAATCAATATTGCGAAGTCATGGCTAAACTCAGTTTTAGTAGTGTAGGTGAATATTTCATAGGTTTTGAAATGGGTCAAACAATACTTTACGTAATTATTATTGAAACAGTATTATTTTTTGTCGGAACGATTTTATATTTGTGTATAAATCAAAATGAAGAGGCTTAAAGACCTACTGTCTATAGCCGGAATATTAAAAATTATTGTTAGTGTTAAAATTATATAATATATTCAATAAGGATATTTCTCTCAAAATGAAGCTGTTTTTTGGGTATTGCAAAAGCCATTTGATATTTTGTAGTTCATTAAGAAGGCTATGCTTTCCATTGAAAATTTTGCTTCACAAAACGTTTTAATTCAATTTCCATTGTTAACTGTGCGGTCCGTCTAATGCCTCTTTTAGCGTCGTAGGATCTCTCACAAGTCGATATTTCTCCTGCAGTAAGATAAGTCGCATAATCCTCAAACCTTTTTTGTTTTTATTTGTTCGTTGTGACCGTCAAGTGGTTTCCACTTCATTTACTGGATCGTCAGGAATATATTTATATTCGCTTCTAACTTCCTCTGGTTATGATTCATCACTCACAACAGCATTTTAGTAGTGTAAATTTTGCTAAAACAAGTTTTCTTTTTTATAACATATAAATCTCTGATAGTTACATCGTCCGTTTTAGGATTACATAGCCTGTAACCCTTCGTTGTCTCTAAAAAACCAACTAAAGTAATTTTAATGATTTATTATCCCACTTTTGTCGTTTTTCTTTAGGAATATGTGTCATTGTCACGCTTCCAAACACTCTAATATATTTCAAATTCTGCTTTTTATTATAGAATAGCTCAAATGGAGTCATTGATAAACTTTATACTGCTGATCTCTTTCTCAAATAACAAACTGTATTTACAGCTTTAGCCTAAAACCTTGCCTCAAATATCAAGTTCTGCTCTGGAGTGTAAGGCGTTGTCTTTTGATGAATTATTCCTCTTGAACTCTTTACCATTATCTGATCGTAAGGTTTAAATCCTTTTTCCTGTTTGTTTTTCTACCATGTTCTTAAATTCAATGAATTTAAACGCTTCGTCTTTCGTTCGTTCTTTAAAATATACGACTGTGGTCATCCTAGAATTCAATATAATATTTTGACATAGTTTCCATTGGTCCCGCTAAATCTGTATGAATCAATTCTAAAATATCTTCATCCCGATGCTTTTATTCATTAAAGGGAAAACACCATTGCTTTCCTTCACAGCACACTTGACCATTTTTAATATTCACATTGGCTTTCCCAATATAGTCCATCCCTTCAAGTCTATGCCGTAAATCATTTACGCTCTCTTTTTCAAATGAAGAACTTGTTGCTTTTATAATTTTGTAAACACTCTCTTGAATTGAGCTTTTGCAACAAAAATATTATTTTTGTTAAATATTTGACATACCTGACCTTCAAACGTCACTCTGTTGCTCATTTTAAGTATCTGACTATTACTGATGATAAATTTATTGCTTCAATCTCTACCTCATGAGAAGAACCATTTTTATATCTGCTGATGACATATAATTTCCAATTTATGGTTGTTCGCTAGCACAATATTTTTAATTACTGGCTTTCTTTTATTAATTAAGCAATCACTCCTACATATTAAGTGAATACTAACGTCTGAATCAATAAACCAGTCGTCGTTGTTAAACGTTGAACCTAGAAATACTACTTCTGTCCTGCTCAGTACCTTTGTCTTCTATATTTTTCTACTGGCATTTTGATGCAAAATGTCCAAATCGTTTACATTTAAAGCACTTTAATTTCTTTTTTTGCTTTATAGGTAACTACTGGTTTGTTGGTTCGTACTCTTT
The DNA here is from genome assembly GCA_963969525.1 of Ontholestes murinus. Classification (NCBI taxonomy): domain Eukaryota; kingdom Metazoa; phylum Arthropoda; class Insecta; order Coleoptera; family Staphylinidae; genus Ontholestes; species Ontholestes murinus. Next base: position 57,360,940 of record OZ018392.1, on the reverse strand, counting down.
GCTGTTTTCTATTAAAGAATGCACTGTTTTGATTACTATGTTTGATAGCCATTACAATTAGTGTAAAATTTTCTGACAAACCTGCCAATAACAGACTTCCAATTAGCATGTCATCTAATTTCAGTAGCCTTTTATTACTTAAAATAACTTACTTTTTATTATTTTAATAATGTTTGTAAAAACTATCTAGCTTAGCCTTCGGAGTAATGTTTACCTATTTGTATGCCAGAAACTGTAGATATCTCTAACGAATTTTTAAATATATATCTTAAAGAGTTTTATAAACCCAATTAAATTGTATGATGTAGAAGAATTTCATTTCTCGAAATTTGACCTAAAATTGAAGATTTATCTTTCATGTATCATAACAATTTTACGAAGAACTCGTGGACCCGCTTCTGCGTGAAATACACAAGTGGGCCTTTTTTAACATCGCCAACGAAATAAGCCGCATAAATCCGTCGTCGGGAAAGCCCCCCCACGCAGACAGCGAAAATCTGTGGGGACGAGCATCGTATGGCGAAATAATTATGTACTCCTTCGGCGCGGAAATAAAATACGGCCTCGCCCGTAAATTCGTGCAAGACCGATTTTTCGAAAAAACCAGGCGGCCGCCTTTTAATGGGGATTTGATATTGTAATTTATCACGCCCCACTTCTAAGGGCCATAAATAACGCGTTTTATTTTTTAAGTCCCGGCCACATATGCCCGTTGTCTTTTTTGTGCGTATATTAATTATATTTATGAGTGACTGTCTTTCTGTCGGCGGTGCGGGGGCTCGGAATTACACGCGAGGAAAAATATCCCGGCGCTACCACTGCTTATTTCGGGGGCGGATTTTCGTGTGGTGATTGAGAAGAACATAAATTACCGCCGGCCTGGAACTTAGTTGCCGCCATGATTTATACGGATGTGTTTTTGTAATTTATTTAAAACGCACGACTGTCATTTAATAAATTAAGATATCATGTGGTTGCACTGTGGGGATTTAACTGTATTGTCGGGCGGCGGATTTTTTTTTCGCGCGGGTGTGCCCCGCGTGTGTGTGCGCGCGGTAATTGGCTTTTAATTACTCCGTGCACTCGAAAATAATAAGTGATGTGTCTGTGTCCAGATTAATTATGTGTTATTAAATTTCTATTACTTCTTTTTGAGGCTGTAATTAAACCAGAGCATACGATCAATTTGTAGGTGTAAGTGGTGTTTCCGGTTTTATACCCTCAAGGTTTCAGACATTGGCACTGATTTAATAGATTATAATAAATGTACTGACCACAATTCAATTAAAATAAAAGAAACGTTGCCTAATTCTGAATTTAGATACAAAATATTATCATTAAAAATGTTTCACCACGTGATAAACGAGAATCAATATCAACAAATTATCATGGTCATCGTAAATTCACAGTAAATTTAGGTATAATATTGTCAAATTATGCATTATTACTTTCCCTATATAGTATGTATAGGGGAAGTATTGTTTTCATGCATGAAAATGTCTGTGGGCGCTTTATCTCAAGAACGAATAATTCGTTTGAGATGAAACTTTAAACTTAAGGTGTTATCATTAAAAATTAGAACTGAAGAGCTTTTGGTAAACATTCCTTAACCGGAAGTGGTTGTTTACTCGAGGCGTTTTTTGGATTTATCTCGATATATTTCTAAATTTTAAAAATATTACATAACTCTTCCAACAAAAATTAAATTGAATGAGAAACTGAGCAAGTTTTATTAAAACATGTTTTTATAAAGTGCTTAACTTGCGAGAAAAAAAATTATAAGTCAAAAATGTTTACACTGTTTGCCTAGTACTAATAAACTATGGGAGTTACATGAAATTTGTATAAAAAGTAATTGTAAAGAATCCAAAATTGAGCAAATTATTAAAAATCACCTTTTGCGTAAAACTCATAGTTTTGGAGAAAATGTAAGGAAAACATTATGATGGCTATATAAACATTTTTATATTTCTTTACATTTTACAGTTTTTAATTAAAACCCTCGCTTATGATTTACTGATTGGAAGGTGGGATAGAGGCCACCCACCCACCCTACATATACATGATAACCTTAAATATTAATTGATGATTTTGTTGTAAAAAAACAATAAAATCTTATATCTAATAAAAAATAAAGCATAATCCAAATATAAGTTTAAACATAAATGGCCTTCTTTAGCTAGTCCTATCTATTTTAGATTTAAAGTCTGCCCACCCATCATGCATTAAAATTTTATTAATTACATCAATCAAAAACTCCTTTTTTGAACTTCTTTTTAATTCAAAAAATTCTGTAATTAATTTTACCCCAAACCGCGAGACGATCAGTAATTGAAAATTATATGTATATGTAGGGTGGGTGGGTGGCCTCTATCCTACCTTCTAATCAGTAAAACATCATCAAAAATTATTTGAAAAATTTGTATAATCAAATCTCCAAAAATTGCAATTATTTTGTGTTTATTTATATTTTACAAATTTTAATTAAAACCCTCGCTTATTTTTTACTGATTAGAGGATGGGATAGAGGCCACTCACCCACCCTACATATACATGATAACTTTAATTGCTAAAGGTGGATGATTTTGCTGCTAAAAACCAACAAACCCTTTATGTAATAAAACATGAAATAAAATCAAAATTTAATTTTAAATATAATTAACTTTCTATAGCAAATTTTACCTAACTTAGATTTAAAGTCTGCCCATCCATTATGTATTATATTTTTACTAAGTTACTCACTCAAAAATTTTTCCATTTTTAATTTATTTTTATTCAAAAAGATTTTTAATTAATTTCATTGATTACAACGATACGATAAGGAATTAATGTTTATATGTATATGTAGGGCGGGTGAGGGGCCTCTATCCCACCCTACAGTCAAAAAAAACATCATAAAAAATTATTTGAAAAATTTGTTTGAATTAATCTAACAAATTGGGCAATAATGTTGCGTATTTTTACGTTGTACAACATTTAATTAAAACCCTCGCTTATATTTTACTGATTGGAGGGTGGGTTAGAGGCCACCCACCCACCCTACATATGCATAATAATCCAGGACTGCACAAGCAGTATTTTGTTGATTTACATGATTTAAATAATTATTAGTGGTTAACTTATTTTATCTTCTCAAGAATTTTAATTTATAATTTCAATTATAGTTTTCAAACAACTCTCTTTTATACACACTATAGTTTCTTATACAGATGTCGATGATGTTGATGGTTATATGTATCTTTAAAAACTTATTTTTCTTATTTAATACCTCATTGCATCAAATTTTCCAGTCTTTTGTTTCCAAATTGGACATCCACATAATTACATACTGTCTATAAAATCCTCCCAACTGAATAGGTTTTAGAATATTATTTTTAGAACCGCATTGATGACAAACCATCCACAATATACTGCTTGCGCAGTGATTAATTTCTTTTTCATAAGTATCTTATTGCTGTAAATCATCTAGAAAATACTGCTCGCGCAGTACTTCTTACATGCAGGAATACATCATTGCGCAAGCAGTATTTTGTAGATAATTTAAGTCAATATATAATCTTAACCACAAGCATCCACAACTGCGCAAGTAGTATTTTGTTGATGTACATGATTTATATAATCATTGGTTAATTCTCACCTCTAGATTTAAATCAGCCAACATCTAGGTCATTTAAGTTCTAACAACCCTCTTTTATATACACTACAGTCTCTTCTACAGACGTCAGTTGTGGTTATATGTATCTTTGAAAGCTTATCTTTTTTAGTTTAATATTTCTTGACGTCAAATTTTCTTTCTTTTAATTTTTTCCAAAATTGGACAGCCACATAATTCTATACTTACCTATACAATCCTCCTAATGGAGTAATGAATATTATTTTTACAATCGCATTGATGATAAACCATCCTCAAAATACTGCTTGCGCAGTGATTAATTTCTAGTCGACAAGCATCTTATTGATGTAAATCATCTAGAAATATTCAAAACGATTTGTAATTAACTTCATTGGATACAACGAGGTGCTTAGGAATTAGGGTTTATATGTATTTGTTGGGGTGGGTGGTCCAGTCAGATAAACATCATCAAAAATTATTTGAAAAATTTGTTTGAATATATCTATTAAATTTTGCACCCACCCATCCTACATATACATAATAATTTAGAATTTAGAATTCAAAATTGAGCAACTTATTAAGAATACCTTGTTTGCGTAAGCCTCATAGTTGTCGAGAAAAATGTAGAGAAAGTATTATGATGGCCACATCACAATTTTATTAGTATTGAGACAACAAAAAAGAGTTTTTTTGTTTAGATCGTATTATATATAGGGATGATTAATAGAAATAATACTACACTATGTATTTAAGCATTGAAGTTGATATTGAATCTTCATAGTTTCAAAAGCCATGCTGTGTATGTGATGGGACCAAAAGGGCTTTGAATGACCTGCTTTAGCGATTTTATTACAGGTGATTGGTATAGACTACAATTGATTCGTTAGATCGATGTATTGATGTATTACGAGATAATCGGACAAAATATAAGCAAAGACATAACAGATATAATCTGTATTCGTCAGACATTACTTGTTCTAATTACTGGTTGTTCAAACAGATACATCACGATTTGATAGATTGTTTTTTCACTTCTTTAGCAAAACTCAAAAATTGATGTGGATCACCTCAAAAGCCGCCCTTTTTTTGTATTTGTTTGGGTATCCTCTGCTCATTTATAATAATAATAATAATAATAATAATAATAACTTTATTCAAAACAGAAACAGTACATAATACATAAAGTTACAACGGTACTATGTTCAGTCGCTAAATGAATACGTCAATTGAAATAAGTGTGCGAAATTAAGATGAAATATAATAAAAAATTCTAATCTTGCGCACTAAAATATTCGGACATTGAATAAGGCTCTTGTTTGATTAAGAACTCTCTTAATTGTGTTTTGAACAAATTTGCATTTGTTATGTTTGTTAAATATTTGGGCAACTTATTGTAAATCTTCAGTGCGGCATACATGGGAGATGTCTCAAAAAGGGACAGTCTGTGCAAAGGGTATGCATATAATTCGCAATTTCGCGTTTCATATGCGTGGTTGCTATCATAATTGTTGAATTTCTCTTTATTATTAAAATTAAAGAATAAAATTTCATACATGTATAGGCCATAATAGGTAAGTAGGCTCGCACTTTTAAAACTACCTCGGCAGCTATCTTTTTGGGACAAATTTAACATTATTCTTAAAGCTCGTTTTTGCGTAATAAATATACTTTTTGTATAACTCGAGGATCCATAATGTATGAGACCATACCTTACTTGACTTTCAAAATTTGCCCTATATATTGTAACCAAGGTTTTAATATCTAACACTGGTTTCAAAATTCTCAAAGCGTAGCACGTAGAGTTTAGTTTAGATAGTAAGTTATCACAATGGTAGGTCCATTTTAATTTATTGTCAATTACCAACCCCAAAAAGTTAGATCTGTCTTGCACTTTAATTATTTCATTATTTAGGTTTAAAATCGGACTACACATGTTTTGATTATTTTTTGTTTTAAATACAATATAGTTCGTTTTAGAGTTATTAATTAATAATTTATTCTCTGCCATCCATTCATTTGTTGTTTCAATAATATTTTCGGTCTTGTGAGCCAGTTCTTCTTTATTTGTAGTTGATATAAGAAGACTTGTATCATCCGCATACGTCGTAATAAAAGTACCTGGTTGTCTGATTTTATTTGGTAGATCATTGACATATATGATAAATAAAATAGGACCTAATATACTTCCTTGTGGTATTCCTAAGCGAATCGGTTTTGAGTTGGATAACTTGTCATTAATTTTTGTTTTATGAGATCGATTTGTCAAATACGAATGAATTAAGTCGTTACTTACACCTCTTATACCATAATAATCAAGTTTCTCTATTAAAATTTCAGGACTTACAGTGTCAAATGCTTTTGACAAATCCAAAAAAATTCCAAGTGGAATCTCTGATTTCTCAAGAGCATACATAATTTGTGTTATGTAATCAAACATCGCTGTATTTGTTGACTTTCCCTTGATAAAACCATTTTGGGCACTGTCAAGTAAGTTATGTGTCTTAAAATAGTTAATTATTCGCTCAGCAATTATTTTTTCCATTATTTTTGAAAACACGCTCAGTAAAGTAATTGGTCTGTAATTGCCAAAATCATTCGGATCACCTTTTTTGTAAACTGGTGTAATAATACCTTGTTTTAAACATTGAGGAAAAATACCCTTTTCTAGACTAATATTAATTAAATATTTAAGTGGGTCAACGATTTCATTTATGGCTGACTTGACTAATTTCGTTGTTATTTCATCATAACCGTACGATGTTTTATTTTTCAGAGAATTTACGATGTTAAGTATTTCTGTAGCCGTTGCAGGTCTAAGAAATAAGGTATTTATTTGTCTATCTATAGTGCAAATAAATGGACACTCTCGTATTTTATTAATTTCATCTGCAGCTATTGTATTAAAATGGTCGTTCAAATTATTTTCTCTACCTTGTAAATGATTATAGTTGTTATAATTGTTATTTGTTTTACCTAACATATTATTAATGATGCTCCAGGTTGTTTTAATTTTATTGTCGCTAAATAATATTTGATTTGCTATATCATTTCTTTTTTGTTCGTTTAAGAGTATATCATATTCTTTTTTGACAGCACAGTATAATGTTTTTGCGTCTGCATTGTAATGTCTAGCAACTGATAAATAATTTAGCAGGTCTTTAGTATTATTTAAAATTTGATTAGTGTTACTACATTTTGTTTTTTTGATTTTTCTTGTTGGAGATATAGGTACTTTTGGACAAGTAATATTCAATGCCCCACTAATGATTTCAACAAAATTTGTCCAGGCGCTATTAACATCATTTTCCCTGTATATATGATCCCAATCTACAGATTTTAAAAAACTTACAAACTTCTGTATATTGATTGGAGTCAGTTTCCGTATTTTTCTATCTATCTTTTTATCGCACTTAATAACTAGCGGCCAAGATATTTTTTGCGCAAAATGATCAGAAACATGCGTTTCAAACACACATGTCTCGTATTCATTTTCCATATTTGTAATAATATTATCAATTATTGTTTCAGTATTTTGTGTTACGCGAGTTGCACAATTAATTGATGCCTTTGCATTAAACGATTTTAATAAATTATGAAAATCTATTGACTCTGTTGTTACACTGTTTAAATTTATATTAATTTATATACAGGCTAAATTCATAAAATTAAATAAATAAAAATTAATAAAAGTTTGGGTGACGATGTCATTGAAATATGACTTGACACCGTGAACTCTCAACTAAAAATTCAAAAATTCTGAGGCCGAGATTAATAAGAAATTGTGTTGCTAATGTTATAAATAACTACTTAATAACAATATAAATATACTAAATTACAATACATATCACCTATAATATAAGGAAATATACTTAACTTATAGGAAGTGTATTATTTCAGCGTGAAACATCTAAATCTAGTCATATAATACTTTTATGAAACACTATTTTCCATTCATTAAAATTATCTGTGGGTTGTCCATATGCGTATATACAGTGAATTACCTGAATGTTGCTGAAGGTTCTATCAGAGTGCCTCTTCAATCTATTCTCCTCAGAAAGGCCCAAAAGAGAAAGCATGTCTGGTTTTATTAGGTCATCAGGCTAAATGTAGATCTTGTCACCTTTAGTGGGCATATAGAATATCAGGCTGATTCTGTATTGCTTGAGCAATAGCAAATACTCCTGTTAAATTTTATAATCTGTCAAGAATAAATAGAGTGTTCTTCATTTACAGTGCTCCAATAATCAAATTAAATTAAATCAAATCAAATATTCTTTATTCAATTCAGTCATAAAAATTCAACAAGTTGAAATAGTGTCAGCTTTCGATATGAATTCTGTTTTGGTATTTATACTTATTACATATAGTTGTCAAGGGTGTAAAATGCAGTTTGAGCACTTTGTTGTTGTTAAATAATGCTTTAATATTGTACCAAATAACTTTAGAGAAATAGAGTAGGTTTCTGCTTCCAAAGGGTCTTCCAGTAGGAGCTTCCGAACTTTGACATTTGATAGCGACCATATTTTTGAAGCTACATCTGTCGAATTGGATGTCAATTATTCAGTTTGTTTGACCAAAAATTTTCATTGAAAAATCATCATGGTCATCATAAGGCCCATTTCTGGATGAATGTGTACGCCAAAAAGCAAAATTGTCGAATTTAGGACGATACCAATCCACACGAGATCCAAGAGTATCCAATGCATCCCGAAAACAGTAACTTGTTTGGTGTTTGGTGTTAATTTTGGGCTGGCTACTTCATCGGTTCATATTTCTTCAAGAACGACGTGGACCAGAATATTACCGTCAATAGCGAGTGGTTTATGTCAATTATTACCAACTTCTTTGGATGATATAGACACCAACGATATGTGGTTTCAACAGGACGGTGCTACACAGCTTATGCCTTCCATCTCAAATGGATAATTGTTAAGCTATACTCGTGGTAGAACCAGAAATGTAAATTTGATAAACACTTGTTGTGTTTCACAAAGTACAGCTTATACATTGAAAATCAGACGATATAAAATAAATATTATAACATAACATATGCTTTTCTTCATTAAATTTTCTACATTCTTATCTAATTTTCTGGATAGTTCCAAATAATGCTTTTATCAGCGTATATTTTTTCTGCATGCTCTAATTCCTTACCTTTTCCAATATATATTTATAAGTATTCACCAATTTGGACACACCAACTCTACTTTCAAACTATTTCTCACTGAAAACTTTAAAGATAGCATTGATGGAAAGAAACGGTACACTTTCTTCTAACATCTTGAAATGAATGATATCAGGCTTAGAGACAAACTGATGCAATATCAAATTAGTTGTACATATATATTTACAACTCTGCTTCTTTGGCGGAATTGTACGCCAAGAAATGCTTTATATTACTTATTTTTAATTTTGCCGCGTAACTACAGAGGAAAATTATCATTGTGTACATGCCTCTAAAAAAGTAAAATCAAATCATTGTAGATAATAGAATCACAAGTATATCTGACATGATTAAAGACAGTATTAAAGTTGATCATTAATTTAAATTTGCCTTTTGCTTCAAAATAATATGATACGTTTCCATCACTGAAATAAAGCATGGCATTGTTAAGAAGTGGAGATATTACCATAAAGTTGCCATCTATTGTTTAAGAGTTGCACTAGATCCCTGTTTAAGTGGATAACCACCGACAAATCACATCTCTATTAAAAGCGATAATTATAACAATAATAATGTAAACATCAATTATTGTTCCCTGACAACAACGACTATTTTGATAAGATCTAAAATAGATCGAAACCGGTCCATGGCTGCACGGCTGTTGTTGACAGGGAACAATTATTAATCTAAACTGAAGGATTCGAAATTACAATAACAGTTTTTGGCAAATGCTAAAACCATATTATGTTGTTAACGAGTTCTTTTCTTGTAATCACATTTTCTTCAGAAGATCTATATAGAATTTTGGAACATTAAAATATACGTCCTATATGTTGAATAAATAAAAATTGACTCTAATTAATAGGATCACAAAAATAAAGACATCATCAAAGACAATTATGATATATTTTCTTCTTTATAAGAAGCTCACTACAAAGTAGATGAAGGCCAATATTATTGAAATATAACATGAGATAGTAAATTTTGAAGTAAATGGCTCTAAAAGTGACAACAGTTTTTAGTAAATGGGAATGGGTAAATTATGTTCTTAGAACTCTAGCTAAATTTTAGATTTTTTCAAATATTGAATTATTAAGTGATTAGATTTTTTCAATAATGCAGAAAACTAAAAGTCTCTAAAAATGAGTTTGATTCTGGATTTGGATTTTGGATCGAAGTAAGGGGGACTCTTAGGATGTTTGATGCTTGAAGAAATCCATATCCAATTGTGGATTTACGTAAGTTGGATAGAACTGCACAATCTAGAAGTACATTCTCCGCGGTTTCCTCTTTCTCTTCACTACCTCTGAAGGTAGAACTATAGTGTAGTCTCAGCCTGTTAAGGTGCGATCTTAAATTGCAGTGTCCTGTTAGGAGCCCTACAATTTTATATAGTCCACGCACATATATTTATAGACAGTCCAGAAAAAAAAAATCTTATCAATCATCTAAGTATGTCAAGTGGTATCTCCAGGCGGTGACTTGCTTGATTTTAACCTCTTAAGCCTTTACCTCAATCTCTTTTGAACACGTTCTAAATGATTAATATCCATTGCTGTAAGGTTTTCTTTTGACAATTGATTAGAAACTTTTAGATTGGCCATCAACAGAACAGTAAATATAAGTAGCGTTCAACAAAAATCGAATATGAAGTTGGCTTTGACTTTTTAAGCCATGTGGCATGTAAACATGATAATCAATACTTCCCATGTACACTTGGTGATATTAGCTTAGATGACAAGTTCATCGTTCATTTCTTTCATTGCATATTCCTTCATAAGTTTAATTCAAATAAGTGGAGGAATAGACATACGTGGTTTTCAGTGGAACAACATTTTACAAGATAAAATCCGCCCTTCAACTTGGTGTCAAAATTTGTGTCTATGTTTTCAATATTTTTTATCTATTTTATAATAACTACAGTTTTTAGAGCAGGTATGAGAAAAAAATAAAAAAATGATAATAATAATATCTTTTACCTATAGATTCCCTGGTACACACATTGATTCTGCTTATCCATATAATATAAAATAAAATAAAATAATGATAGAAATCGAAGAATTTATGATTTTCTTGTAATAACACCCAAGGACAAGTCCAAACTTCTTACCAAGTAAAACATGAGGAGCTGTATCCAGAGTGCGAGTTAAATAAATGCATTGTGTGCCGTTCAGTGAAAAAAAAATCCAAACAGCGAATGTTTGCTCTGGCAAGTCGTGTTCGGTATTTGGCGCGAATTAAATTCCGCAATGGAAGTGAGGGGGGCCGGCGGGCGGCGGGGGGCGAGGGTCGGACACATACATGCGAACAGTTATTCTGGCGATTTATCAAACGCACATACGAACACGGCAGACAAGCAGTTGTAATTCGTTTCACACCCAGTTGTCACTCCATACTAATAACGGGAATCGATCAGTAATAACGAAGTGGCAGTCGCCATCAATCTGATTCACGAGGGGTTGCGACCGTTCCGATATGATGTTTGTCTCTTCTCATCTCTATGTGCATATGGATGGAGCTGAAATATTAAAGGGATGCGGATTATACCCAACCACTGAAAATTCTAGATGCAGAACTGAATAAATTTCGTTATTACTCTAGAAATATTTGTTGATCGAATATGGGCGAATTAATATTCTAAAAGAATTAAATCCAATCTGTTAAGATGATGTTTAAAGTCCTACATGTTATTATGTATGGAATTTATGATTGTTTAAATGTCATCCGTACCTTCTAATAGTGGCATTTGCCCAAAATGTCCAATTTTTAATGACCTTATCGTTGCGATCCTTTGATGGCATTATTCGGTTGTAGTCTGTTGACATAAAGTTTTAACTTTTTAAAACTTTATAAGAAAAATTCTTATAGAATGGAATAGCATAATTTTGGTCAACTTACTTTATTTAAATGTTGTCTACAAAATTTCAAACGGCGTTCGCTGTGTGACATGGAACGCGGTTTTACTACAACTTCAATTTTTCTACGTTCATAATAATTTGGATCAGAAGTAATTATTATTGTTTTATAGCAATTACTCACTGGCTCAAAATCCGCGCTCAATAATGGCCTCCTTTAGATGTACTGCCATCTTGATAATCTTGTGCAAATTTATGGCATCACACATAAAACAAACAACAACAATTCTTACATATCTAAAAAACGCAGATATTCACATAACGATGTTTTTAACATTATTCATTAGTGACTACGATCGATGAAGCACCTAGGTCACTTGGATCTTTTACGAGTCTCAATGAAAAATTCAGAAGTCAAAGTTCTTCTTTACAAATATCTGGCTTTCCTCTGAGATATGAATATAGACTAACAATATCTAAACAATCGTAACGATTAGAAACAAGATACTTTAGAGATTGGACACTGAGGTGCCGAGGGTCATGCCAAGGTCTCATCAATACTGACAAATGAATGTGTTATGGCACTAGAGGCGGCATCTGTTGTTAACAGAATTGCCTGATTTTGAGTCAAGGCACACTCAAATTCGATTGGAAACGATAGGGCGGATACTCTAACACAAGACGAGAGGCCTGTGCCCCTATCCAAAAGCAATCTCTCAAACATATTGCAAGACATGAAGAACAGTAGAACACAAAGCATGGTGGAAGAATAAGCACAAGTAGAGCCATTCTATTTGTGCTCATTCCAGAAACATAATAGGAACAACTAATGCTAAAGTTGCCCAATATTGTGTTAATCTATCAATGTTAAGCCTAAAATTCCTGGCTGGTATTCTAACAATATCAGTTAAAGACATACTTCTATGAATTTGAAATCGCTGAAGATGCCAACTGCAGAGGGTGCAATGAGGAAGCGGAGGTGGCGGACAATATCCTGTGCTACTGCTCCGCTCTGGCAACAATAAGAAAGATCCTGCTGGGGATATTATGATCAAAATCAGCCTCAACTTAATCCAAGAAGTTAGTTGGTTGGAGAGCTAGAGAGCAAAGATTTTTCAGATGATGTTTTAATCAGTGCTAAATATCCAAAATTGCACCTTCATGTTTTTGGCCAAAAGTTAGGACTTCATTAAAAGGCTCCGAAAATCAGTGTGCGAATAAACGATGTTGTCTGAGGTTATTAACTGTAAACTTCTAAGTTATTTTTATTTACATCGATCTGGCTTTCTTTGAAGTACAGGTCCTAGCTGATACATAAAAATAATGATAAGAGTCACTTCTTCTTGCTATTTATTAGAGTTCCGTAAGTGGATAAAAAAAGTGGACATAGATGTTGTAATACTGAGATAGATAATTACCAAACATCTTTTCAGCAGGATTTTTGAATCTGATGTTCATGTTTAAACTTACATTTTCTGAACAAAAGTAGTAAGAGTTTTCACTTGTGTTGCTAAAATTTGACTTTTTTCTTAGATGAATACCAGCTATAAAAGACAAGTCAGTTTACATTAGCAGTACACAATTTCACATGCTCTTTTTAAAATAGATGATGATTGATTATTTCACAATGGGTTCAGATTGGAGTAATAATTAATTACTTTAAAGGGTATTTTCCCTTAGATTATTACATCTATAGTATTTTTATTGAAACATCCTAAAATTAAACGGCGACGTTGATGATGTCCGTGAACTTCTTTATTTTATTGCCCACACTCATTTCAACGTAACGGTTCCCAATGCTGACAATAATACCACCAAGGATATTCGGGTTGAATTTAGAAGTGACGTGAATGGGTTGGTTACCTTTCAGGAATGCTTTCAAGACGCCCTCGAGTTTCTGGCGGTGGGCAGAGTCCAGTTCCTTAACAGTGATAACTTTACACGTAACCTCTCCTCTATGTGCAGCCATGATGACCTTAAACGCATTGATGACTTGATTGATCTTTTTCAAACGACCATTTTAGGCGAGGAGTTGCAGCAAGTTTGTGGACTGAGGTGTAAGTGAAACCTTGAAACACACAGCCTTAAGATCTTCAGGTTTTAAGTCGGGTTCTTGATGAACTCACGCAGCTTGGCATCGGTCTTCATGGTTCTTTCTTTTTCGACGGTGTCCAAGTGCGTTTGTTTGCTGGTGACAGAGTATAGGGCAGTGGCATATCTGCCTTCGATACCGAATACTTGCACTGGATGCCTGACCATCTGTTAGACAACATTAGTGGTGCTCATGCAGCGTACAATCATTGCAAACTTATTCGATGCCATTTTCGTTAGGTATTAAATCGTTTGAATATTCAATTTTCACAAGGCCCAATCTCAATTGGAAATTTTTTTTTTTAAATAAAAACAAAAAATGAACATTAATATTCTCCTATCATACTTAATAATAGGTTTCATTTGAATACTTTAGTAAGAATGAAGACTTATTATTTGCAAATTCCTAGATGTATCAAAAAGTACTGGCTTCACCATCAATCATCATATAGAACTTACTAACGGGTGTCCAACAATTATTGTAGTCCCGGGTGGCCATGAAAACGTCGTTTCTTACTTCATCAAAATTAACCTATTTATTTAAATATATTTGAAATGTCTTACGACTTACGTCTTTGATCCCAACGCCACCTGGGACTACAATAATTGTTGGACTCCCGTTAGAAACAATGGAAATCCATAAAGGCTGCACTAATTCCGTTCCTTGTTATTTAATGACCAGCTGATTTTTTTTCATCTGCGCTAACGAGTATTTCTATTTTTAGGTAATCGTTTAAGGCGAATTTTTATGGCAACGTAGATGCTTCATCCTCTTCTTGTTCTGTTTATTGCTACATCTTTGTATATTTGCATATTCGCTTTAGGAGATACATGCTCTCCGAAAAGGTAAATAGGAGTGTCATAGCCTTGACATCTTTCAAAAGAGTGTTATTTCGAATCACAACTGTTCCAAGCATTAGAAATATTCTTTGGGCTTGAATTTTAGACTCCACTTTCTTAAAGAAATCTGTTTCGCTCCTTATTAAGTTGATTAATTCACATCATTTCTACTTTCTTTACACAAAAATGTAGTAATATTATAGAAGCTAGAAGTAAAGACATTTTTCAAACTAGGATTTCTAAGATAATACATTTTAACCATTAAAATAATTTAATATTATAATATGTTAGGGACAATAATTTCAAGGAAAATTCAATAAAATATTAATAGTATAAAAATTTACTCAGTGACATGGAAATCGCAACACCTAGAAGGGGCATAAACATTTTGACCTAAACGATAGCGATTTAATAATAAAACTTGAAAGCAAAACATCAAAAATAAACATATCTTCTATTAATAATAGGTTGGTTCGTCCTATTAACTTTACAAGATCTATTAAAAAATAAACAGAAACATACATACATACATAAAAATTAAGTAATTTAAAAATTTGGTGCATAGATCTTGATGGCGGAGTTCACGGTTTCATGTGTTCTTCTATTCGACCCATTACCCTTGTTAGTTGGAGATGATATATATATATATATTAGGTGATTTCGGGAATCTTTGAATCCGTGTAGTGTTTTGTGAGCCCTGATACGGGCCGTTTTCAGGACGTTTCGGCGCAATCGTATGTGCCATCTTCAGGTGTGCTCTTCTAGGAAACTCGTAGAGAACTCTCTATATAATTTTTATGGCATGACGTTTGAGTATTTTCCCGATTTTATCCGTTTTGTACCAGCGCTTTTTGTAGATCTTGGAGTTCTTTATCAAGATGTTCTTTATCTGCCAGATGTTTGGATCATGTAATTAGGGTTTTGGCTACTGAATTTATTTGAGCTGGATGGTGATGTGATGTTGCATGCTATTGGTATGAGTCTCTTTCCTGTATACCGTGTGCCCGAGAGTGCCGTTTTGTTTTTTTTTGTTATTAGGATGTCGAGAAATGGTAGCGCGTTAATACTTTCGGTTTCCATGGTGAACTCAATTTGCGGATGTTGGTTATTTAGGTGATGTAGAAAGGTATCCAAGGTGGTTCTGCCATGGGACCATATGACAAAGGTGTCGTCGACATATCTCAGCCATAATGACGGCTTTAATTCAGCCGTTTCTAGTGCCTTTGTTGCGAAATACTCCATATATATGTTGGCAATTACTAGCTAAAGGGGTGACCCCATGGGCGCGCCTTCTATCTGTCGGCATCGTTGTCCATTGTATATGAAATATGTGTTATCTAGGCAGTGTTTGATTAACTGTAGTATGTGACGTGGCTGACTGTATTTTTCTTCAATTGAGGATAATGCTTCTTTGATGGGAACTTGAGTGAATAAGAACTTTAAGTCGAAACGAGAATATCATTTTCTTGCAATGTTTGAGTTTTTAATATTTCTAAAAAGTAATTTGAATTTTTAATGTATGATGATGCTTCTTCTGTTTACGGTTGGAGTTGTTTGGCTAGGTATTTGGCTAGTAATTGTGTTGGGGATCCTATGGATGATACTATAGGGCGTAGGGGAACTTCCTCTTTATGGATTTTTGATAGTCCGTACAGCTTCGGACATCTGGAAGATTTTTCTCTGGGAATAATTTGTTTTTTGATTTGTTCATCTATGGGAGTTGCTTGGATTTTGGTTTTCATAGTTTTCTGTAGGTACGTAGTAGGATCCGAATTAATTATTTTATAGGCTGGATTTAACAGGAGTGTGTCCATTTTGGCAGTGTAATCTGACGTGTTCATTACTACGGTTGCATTTCCCTTGTCTGCTGGCAAAACAATTATGTCTTTCTGTTTCTTGATCCTGTGTAGTGCATTGATTTCGTCTTTTGTAAAGTTGCATTTTGGCGGTTGTACATTTCTTAGTACAGATGCTACTTCTTGGCAAATGATTTCAGCGGAGTGTTCATCGGTTTTCTTTATTGCTGTTTCGACACTACAAATTATGTCTTCAACTGGTAGTTTAGAGGGTGCTATGGCAAAATTGTGACCTTTGGAGAGCTCGGATTCGGTTGTCATATCTTGCTGGTAGTTTGAAATGTTATAAACAAGCTTAGGTAAGCTCTTGTTTTGTTTTGCTGTGGTTCTTTGTTGTCGTATAAGATTTTCATATTGCCGCTTCTGTTTTTCTTTTTGTTTTTATATTGGTGTTTGTCTCTGTTCTGAATTCGTTGAGAGTATCGATTTTGTATATAGTATTTTAGTGTAATTTGGGTTGATCTTCGTGTCGCGGCAGCGTGTTTGATATGTTAAATCAGTTCAGTTTTCTTAGCGTAAATTTTTAAAAATTCTTTCACTTGTTGGTAGATTTCTTCCCCGTGCATGTTAAGTATGTTTGTGTGAATGCTTTCACGGATTGGGTATGAATTAGGTGATTTCGGGAATCTTTAAATCCGTGTAGTGTTTTGTGAGCCCTGATAAGGGCCGTTTTCACAACGTTTCGGCGCAATCGTATGTGCCACCTTTAGATGTGCTCTTCTAGGAAACTCGTAGAGAACGTGAGTTCTCTAGCCACTAGGGCAATATTTTGACCATTTCTGGTAAATTTAGCTTCAATTTTTGAAGATCTTATTTTTTGTGCTTACGTCAGTGTGACATTAATTAGTTTAGTTTATTATTTTTGTTTGTTACAAACTCCCCTACTCTTCGTGGCATTGATTCTAGCAGATGGTCGATAATCCTTTAAGTGTTATATCCTCAGTAACCTGTAATTAATGCCGAAGAGCTTGCAGCGTATGTGGATGATGCTATCTTCTTCCCATACATGCTCAATTGGCGAAAAATCAGGAGATTAGGATGACTATAGCATGATTTGACATTATCCTATGCAAATCGGCTCACAGAAACTCTTGCAATAGTCTTGCCGAAAAATCAAAATCCAACTTCTTTAATTTGATCCACATATCTCTGGGCGTTTATGTTAACTCGGTTACATAGCAAAAGAGACTTCCATAAGTTATAGCAGCTGATACCATAATTTTGTTTGTTGACAAGCCTCTCGAAAGAAAATTTTATTTTGCAACGTTCTCCCTTTCTTTGTCTGGACCTTCATATAGCTATCATGAATTCCCAAATAGAATCAGGATTCAATAAACACCACTCTATAACACTCTATAGATTGATAGTCACTGATGAATTATAATTATGTTTGGGGATGTATGATAGCCGTATGAGACGCGGGGAACGTCGCAACATGAAATTTATTTCGAAGAATTTGGATTCTATTTGGGGACGCAAGATAGCCGTATGAGGTTCCGACAAAGACGTGGAGAACGTCGTAAGATGAAATTTTCCTTCGAGGGGCCGATATATCAAACTGTTTCAGTGCAGTCGCAACATACACCATATTTAACGTTGCTGTTGCCGTTGAGCCGTTAATGGTAACACACGATGTGGCCAATAGAATTGCATGCCGAAAGTTCTGATTCTACGATAAATCGTTCAAAGTGTTAGAAGATGACCATAGTTAGCTAACCATACTTTGGCAATTAATCTGATACTGAAGAATCGGTCCTTTGTTGATAGTCGAAGATGGCAATATTGAACCTAATTTGTTCTTCTTTATCGATAGATAGCGAATTTCAGTGGTCAATGTAACAATGGGATTTTGAAATTAAAATAAACTAATAGCAAAAGCAATGGAAATAATAGTAATAGTGTTTCTGTATCAACCACATGGTTCATCCTTCCTGCACATCGTCGTGCTATTAGTTATATCCCAATAGCAAAGGGTACTAATCATCCATATAATTGTAGAACTAGATCAGCGATGCTGCACTTTTACTTTCGCTAGTTCGGTTGAAACCGTATGTGTATATTTTTATTAAAACCTTGGTGAATTAACTTACAGTGTTATGCTCAAACCATTTATTATTTGTTTTGTCGTTTAAAAAAAGTTTTACCATCAAGTCTCGCAATTACTGTTTTAATTATATCACGGGTGCATGGTAATTTACAGTGCGGGTAAATTCCAGCTATCCAGTCGGTTAATTATCGTTGTGAAGCGGATCGTGGTGATTACGTCGTTTTTTGGGGGCACAGCAATTTAAGAATTTTGCATAATGTCGTCGGCCGGAATGGTCGTTGAGGTGGGTAGGCTCACGGGTAGGTAGGTAGGTAGGTAGGTAGGTAGATGTCTGATCGGCGATCTGGGTCCGAGGTACGGGGCAGGTGAGACGGCGGTATTTTCCGTTTCGGCGTCGATTGGCTCACACCGATTACCTACACGTCCATTTTGTGATTTTGTGATTACCTTAAAATCTCGCATGTCCGGCACTGCAGGGTGGTTGTTAAAGTCTCGTTTACTCTGCGTGCCTCGCGCGACTCGCCATATTAATGCACCGAGATTATGCTAATTCCCCATATACATAAACATCTACTTAATGTAGATCGCCGTTGAAGAATGGAGAATGGAGAATGAAGAATGAAGAATTACGTGCCGTCACACCGGGCTCCACCTCGGCCCGGCGCTGGATCAGCGATGGCTTCATTATTTTTCAAAACGGAAAATTTTTTTCTGGACCCGGAGAAAGGCCGAAGTCTGTGGAGGTTTGAGAAATGGGCCGGCTTTTATTAAATGAAGACGTCCCATTCTCTTAACGCGCCGCTAATGATAATTTATCTGGGCACAATTCATGTTCATATACGCACAGTTACATTTTTAATATCCCATCCTCGAACGTTCGCTTTAATGTCCGCCAATTAATAAACTCGCGGAATTTAATCATTTTTCCGCCGCGGATAATCTGGAAGCCATATTGTTTAGGAAACGTAAAAATTATCTCATGCATAAAACATCGCGGCGGAGCGAGGGCCGAAATAAAAAAGAAATCCGTCTGTTCGGCTCCCCAGGAGGCGACACACTTTGACTTTGATTAAACGATTCGATCTCGGTTTTAAGGCTCGGAATATTTTGATTCATGCGGCGTATTCCCGCACAATGAGAGGAGACCGGCTTCTGTTGGGCCCTCTCGGATTAATACGTCCGAAAAAGAAACCAACACGACGGGAAAATAGAAGGAGAGGACGCCAACTGGCTCACGAGGGTCTTAACGAGGACTACTCATAACATTACCACTAAGAGATTATAACGTTACCTCTACACACGAGAGAAAAAAAGAAACTATTAAATTTCACCTGCATCAATTCATTATCTCATGTAGAAGAACACGAACACGATAGGAATCACGGATTTTAACCCGTCGTGTTTGTATTTTTAAGTGAATAGTACAACCCCTGTTCATAATACATAATAACCTTTTTTTTCTTTAATTGTGCAAAGAGAAATAATAATAAAAAACTTGCTTTTGTTATAATGTTTAATACCAACTGATTGAAATTATTTCAAATGATGAAAATAGAATTATAGAAGCAAACTACAGTAATAACCCAGAATACAACTGATACTTTAATGCGCTCTATTGGTGACAAAATACAACCAATAATAGAAGAAAATAAGAACTTAAAAGTAGATGTAAAATCACTAAATCGAAACATATAGCATCTAGAGGACAGAAATAGAAACAATAAACATAATAATGTTAAGTTAACGGAAAAATCACACGAAGAATTATTAACCATAATTAAAACCCTTAAATAGTAACATCGAAAATTTCATAGACTTGGGCAAAAACAAGATAGTAAAACTAGACCTATACTGATCACAACAAAAGAGAGCAGAAAATTTTAAAATTAGAAAACGAATACAACAACAGGATTAGATATCAGAGGATTTTTCAAAGAAAACAATAGAAACGCGTAAAAAAACTTCAACTCCAATTGAAGCAAGAAAGAGAACTGGGGAATATAGCATTCATTAAAAACAATAAGCTTATCATAAAGGAAAAACAGAAGCTGAGGAAAGGAAAAGAGAATCCTCTACGTCACTAGTATGACCAGATTTCAAACAAACACTTCATAGTATGATGTAAAATATAAATATGTCTAAATCTGAAGACATTTATCCGTAAAGATTTAATTATGAACCCATTTGAATCAGGTCTATACTTGCGTTAGCCATTAAGAATTAAGAATGTTTTGTTTCTGCAAAGTTTCAAGGGTTGTTTCAGTGTTTGATATAAAGGAATCACATAAGAATTGTGTTAAAAGTAAAGTTCTAATGTCGGTACTCGATGTTAGAAATGTTACACTAGAAAAAGCAATGAAAGCTGTAGAAATAGTGTTCTGCAATTTTGGAGCCAATTGAAAGGAGGATAAAGCGTAATTTGGTTTATATGTTTAAACCACAAGCAAAAAGTGAAAATCTGTATGGATATAATCCTGATAAAATCTGACATTTTTTTAATGTAGTATTGTTTACTTATTTATTTTGTAAAATAGATATGAACCATTTCTGTTTTCAATATGTAAAAATATTCCATAATAGATATTAACCTTTTGGGAAATTTCAAAAATCTTCAAGAAAGAGAGATGCTAATTTACAAAATCGAAATTGAAACCATTAGACATGGTTTCATTACATGTAATTTGTAATAATATTATCTTACTAGATTATCCATGTATACCAAAGCAATTATATCTTTGCCATCTTGCAAACTTTGTCTTTGGTCAGATCGCAATGACGTTTTTAAAGTCATAGTAAATTTATTACAATACTATTTACAGTTTGAATAAATTGACTTTAGTTTAGTTCTAAATATTAACGTTTTGTCAAAAGATTAGAATTTATTTTTATTTTTGTATTTATTAACACTTTATCAAACTTACTTAATAAATATACAGGGTGAGTTTTTTTCGATGTTCTCTATGGGGATCTCGGAAACTATAAGAGATAGAGAAACGGTTAAATGGGGAAAGAAGTGTAGATTTACGAGACGAATAAAATTCCACTTTCAAAGTTTTCAAAAAAGTCAAAGGTAACTAGATATTTTGAAAAAAGTAAAAAGTGCCAATTTTTTCAAATCAATATATCTCGGTTATTATAACAGATAGAAAAAAACTGTAAAGGACAAAGTTTTAGATAATTTTATGTAGATTAATAAAAAGTAATCCGAAAATTTGTATCGCCATTATTTTCCAAGATATGACGCAAACTTACATTTTTTTAAATAGAAACCATAGTTGGCTATTGCCTCATTCAAAAGGTAATTTTTTTCTCTTTAATCCAATATGACATACGACATAGTTATTTCTAAAAATTAGTGAGTTATAGTCATCTTAAATTGTATTATTAATAAAAAATGGGTAGCCATGAAAAGAAGAAAGTAAAACAATTGAGGTTGTTTATAATAATAGCAATATTGTAATTATTAGTTCTACAAAGTTAAATAAAAATGAAAAACCTGCATAAGAATATTAATTTTGTAATTATCAAATGGCCTTCTGTATGTGGTATAAACCCATTTGTCAAGAGGATAATACGTTTCTTACAGAAATATTATGAACAGATGAATCGCGATTCACTAATTGTGGTATTTTTAATCGCCACAATGAACATAGATGAACTTAAGAGAATCCACGAGAAGTTTCACAGAGAAAACTACAAATTAAATTTGGGTTTAATCCATGGTGTGTTTGGATTAATAATTATCGGTCCATATATTTTTGAAAGCTCACTAAGTGAAAATTATTACTTTCAGATTCTTCAGAAAACATTTGAAGATACGCTCGAGTATTTAAATTTATCATTACAAGCAAGATTGAAATGGTTCCAATATGACGGTGCTCCACCTCATAACATGTTGGCTTTAAAAATTATTTAAATGATGCTTTTCCTAACTCATAAGTGGGAAGAAATAAACCAATCCCAGGGACACCTAGGTCTCCCGATCTGAGCGTTTTAGAATTTTTTCTTTGGGGTTATGTAAAAAACAGTATATGAAAAATCATATCAATCGATGGAGGATCATAAACTAGTTGTTATTCAAACATTTAATTCAATTTACATGAGAATAGTCAAAAAGCCATAAATTAAATTTTAAAAAGATATAATTTATGTCATAATAGTATTAATAGTAGACTCTTTGACCATATTTTTTTAATATTAAAATTTCTCTCCCATTGATATATTGTTAATTACAGAATTACTTTATGCTGTTGTTTTATTTTGGTTTATCTCTGTAAAACTAATAATTACAATATTGCTAATATTATAAACAACTGCAATTGTTTTACTTTCACCTTATTCATGGCTACCCATTTTTTATTTATAATAAAATTTAAAATGACTATAACTCACTCATGTTTAGAAATAACTATGTCGTATGCCATATTGGATTAAAGAGAAAAAAATTACCTTTTGAATGAGGTCACAGACAACTATGGTTTCCATTTAAAAAAATGTAAGTTTGCGTCATATCTCGGAAAATAATGGCGATAAAAATTTTCTGATTTTTTTTTATTAATCTGCATAAAATTATCTAAAACTTTGTCCTTTACAGTGTTTTTCTATCTGTTATAATAACCGAAATATATTGATTTGAAAAAATTGACACTTTTTATTTTTTTCAAAATATCTAGTTACCCTTGACTTTTTTGAAAACTTTGAAAGTGTAATTTTATTCGTCTCGTAAATCTACACTTCTTTCCCCATTTAACCGTTACTCTATCTCTTATAGTTTCGGAGATCCCCATAGAGAACATCGAAAAAAACTCACCCTGTATATAATTCAAAATTCATAATACATTAAACATCGCCAGCAAACTGAAAGGCAGAGTTAACTTAAAAAAATGTTCTTCCATTCTAACCTTGCAGATTCGCTCTTTCACTGCTTATTTTTCTTAAATTTATTAAATATTGTCACTTTGATTGTCAAAATTTTTAAATTTTTTGTATTTATGACTTTGCTTGATATCTAATTATAAAAAGAAAATTGTGAAATCAGCCCTTATGAGAATTGTTCAGTATATTAATAAGATCATACCTTTATAACTAAAATAGTTGCTTAATCTTTATATTGTTAATCTTTTATTTTAATTTTATCTGACTAAATAAGTAAACCCTATTAATTACTTCCCTAGTCTAACGAAATATTGAAAATAGTATTTAATGCTATGTTTATAATACGTGACTAATATTTTTAGAAAACGTCAAATCCAAAGATAAGTTCTTAAACCAATATTTTTACAGTTCTAAAGTAACTAGTATAGTTTTCTAAAAATTTGTAAATATTTCATAGTTATTAATATTGGTCCCTATCGAACAAATTCAAATAAGTCATTAGATTTTATTGAATTTTTGGCTTTTTATGGGAACGTTTTTCTACAATTGCAGATGAAATAATATCACCCACAGAGATTATTGATTGATTGATTTACTATGATGCTTTGGATTACAAAATACTTTAATAGACACATGCATAAAACATACACTATAATTTGAGCCCATGAATCACAGGCGGACTTCATTCTTCAGAATGTTTTTCAAGTCAAACCCTCATTTAATGTTTTCATTTGTTACAGAATTTCTTTGACTTGAATATTATATTATACGTTTTAGAACTCTCTCTATAACTGTAGATATTTATTTTACGTTATACTTCAACATTATGCTTAACATTTGTGAAATTTGTTTAAGTATTATTAATGACAACATAACATACTAATATTGATTTCTTTACGAATCAGTTTTTCCTATATTCCATTTTGAACTTTTATATTATTTAATTGTCATACAACCGTTGTAGAATACATTGTAAAATATATTTTATTTATTTATTCTTTTAGAAAAGATAAATTACCTTTTTTTCCCAAGTTGTTAAAAAACAATTAAGATGTATTAACAACACCATTATTCACCCCTGCAATATCTGTAAATACCTATGAGTCCTTTTCGATTCCGAATTTTCCTTTAAGTCCACGCACGATCTATTAAACCAAAAACACTAACTTATAAAAGTCAAGGAATTTTCAACAACCCAAGCGCAATTTTTGATTACAGTGGGATCCTCTTTAACTAAATCCATCCTTTCATTATCTAACTCAATCCCTACGCATACTTACCAAATTAAGACACCCCGCTAACCCCCTTCATAATCCTTCCAATGTTGTACTATACGAATCCAACATTTAAACTGTTGACGAAAAATTCTTGTTTTTTATAAATGGGTAATTATGAAGCCATCGCTATGCATTTAAATAACTTCAAAAATAGAAATAAATAATTTTGTTGTTATTATTTTTTGCCAACCTTACCACGCAAACAATCCAAATTTGATACAGGAAAGTTTTTAACATTTAAATTTGGTGCAGACAAAACTTTATAGAGGAATTTACTTCGTTATACGTTTTGAAAACTTATATTTGAAATAAACGATTTCTTTGGTATCACTTATTTTTATAGTTTCAGCAACTTCAAGGCACTAATAAACACGGTACAACTTATTATTGATTTTTGCGGCTTCTACTTCGTTATACATGTTGAGTATAAATAATAAACACTTTGTAACTTTGTTTGTATAACACAATTTAATTACTGCTGACTATAGTTTCGGCATCTCAACGTGCCATTATCAAAACATACAATACGGTACAACTTAATACAGTACTCGCAAATTTCCAACATTTGAATTTGGTAAAGAAAAACTTTTGATATTATTAAATAGATAATTCGCAATACATTTTGAAGACGTGAAATTCAAATAAATGATCTACGTGGTAACACTTATGTTTATTATTTCAAAAGCTTGAACTTTTTACTATCAGAAAGTTTTTATGTTTTTTGACATATGTCATTCCACCAAGAGTGTAGATGAACAAGAAGAGACTTCTATTTTAATACGAAAAAGATTCAATAATTCACAATAATCTATTCTATTCTTTTTAGGAAATACCAACCTGTTCAAAAATGACAAATACAAATTTAAATATATTGATTTAGGACATTTCTACTATTTGTGTAATTGAAAGTATTATATAATAATATTACTTTACTAGATTATTTATGTATACACAAGTAATATACCAAAGCAATTACTCCTATATCTTTATCACCATGTGTTTTCTTTTTTTACTCCAAAATGTATAACGGAAAAGCCTCAAGAATCAATGATATTGTAAACTTTGATTATGGTGAGCTTGCATTGACTTCTGTTGACTTCTGTTAAGTCATGGTAAGCAAGTACATATTATTTGTTACAATACAAAACTTATTTCCAGTTTGTCTTTAGTTTAATTCTAAATATGAAACAAATTTGCCAAAGGAAAGTAAAAAAGATTAGGTTTTAGGAACTTGACTTGATATATAATTACAAAAAGAAAATTGTGAAATTAGCCTTTAAGATAATTGTTCAATGTATTAATAACATGAAACCTTCAAAACTAAAACCGTTGTTTTGTGTAGGTAACTGAAGATTGTGCAATATTAGATTATACACAAATAAAAAAAAAACTTTTTAACTTTGTTTGTATAACACGGACTTTATTTAGTGACTATAGTTTTTTTTTTTATTTGTGAAGAATTATGTATAACGAAGTAGAAGCCTCCACCGTTAACAATATTAGATTATAATTTATGGCAGCATAAGGTATGCCCAAGGTTTGCAAGAATTTATTTTGTAATAGAACTAATTTCCATAGTAAAGTGACCACACAGTAGATGCATACTCGAGTTTTGTGCGGACTAGACTTAAGTATAAGTTGTAGATTTACGAAATGTTTTCGTATTTTTAAATTATTAGTAAATTTTCTACAACGACCTTAAATATAATGTTTTGAATGTAATTACTTAAAACTGTTTGGAAAACCATGTACAAATCCTAAAACTTTTAATGCTTCATTTGTGATGTTATAACATGATTGTTAAAGGTGAGTTTACTATCAAAACATACTCATAGATCTTTTACTTCAGTTTTAGATTGAAGGGTTAAATTAATAATTGTAAATTTTAATCTTAGCGGTGCAAGTTTTTGAGAAAGTATAATGTGCTAGCATTTTGAATTATTGAAAAACTATTCGTTATCCATGAATTAATAATTTAAATCATCTTGCAAACGATTTCTTTTGTTATATGAGTTTACTGTTTTAAATAACTTAAGGTCATTAGTATATAATAAAAATGTGTGGATTTTTATTATATACTAATGACCTTAAGTTATGTTTATGTTTAGCAATATCGTTGATAAATAAAAGAAATATAATGGGTCCAAAATGCGATACCTAAGGAACCGCAGGGGAAGCAACAATGGGCCTGGAAATTCCTCGGTAATAAAACGTTCGAGCCAGTCAGACATGTATTCAACTTTCTAAATATAAATTATCAAGTAAATTATAATATTATTATTTTAAGTACGTCCCTTGTCCATCGAAGAAATAGAAATGCAGTTCATGCTATGGCTATAATACGTGACAAACATTTTTAGGAAACATTGATTTCAAAAAGCTTTTTTTTGTTAGTTTTTCAAAAATTGTGGATGTAATAATATCAGCCATACAGATTATTCTCTATGAATTACTGTTTTTGTTATTTTCTATTTTTAAATCTTCTCTAACTTAATTGGGATAGAATACATTTTAAAATATTTTCTGAAAAATATGTACAAAAATTAGATTTCTTTAAAGTTGCCAAAAAATACTTAAGATTTATTAACACCGTTTCACCTCTCCAATTCTAGGCATCTTTTTGGATTCTCAACTTTCCTTTGCATTTCACGCACGATCTATAAAATCCAAAATTATAACTAGAGCTCCTTACTTTCGTTCAATAACCTACAAAAGTCAAGGAAATTGCACGAAATCATTCACAAATATTTATAACTCGATTGGCCGTTCTCTTATTGATTACAGTGCGATCCTCTTTAACCAAATTGCTCCTTCGATTCTCCAAACCAATTTAACGTCGCCCTTCACAATTTTTCCAATGTTCTCCTCTACGAAACTACCAAAATCATTCCAACATCCCAACGAATAAATAGCCTAAGAGTCAAGTTTCAACCATTCTCAATAAAGTCTGCACTTCTACACAAACACCCTTCAATCAATCAACATCAATTCATCAGCTCGTATCATCCGGACAGTTAATAAAGACAGAAAATATATCTATTTTATTTCACGTAAACTAAAGTCAAGACAGGACAGAAAGACCAATGGTCGATATCTCAATTTTTTATTTTTTTTTCTAAATGTACTTATGTTTGTCCAATTAAAGATGTTATGTTCTTTACTTAAGATCATTTTCAATATTTTTATCTATCTATTTGTAATAAATTTGTTTATTGTAAGAGAAACAAAGTATTAGATACAAATACAATTAAATGTTAAATAAAACAGAAGAAGATAAAAGATAAATAGTCATAAAAATACCGAAAAAATGTTAAAAAATCAAGTAGATTGTAAAAGAGGTAATTTGAGACGATCGATTTTTTTTTAATCCAAAAAATTACTAAAAACTATTTGTAGACTGTTTTTAGAAACAATGTACACTCGAAAGGTTCAATTAAAAATGTTCAAAACAAAAAAAAAATCAGCTTATATTCAGTTGAAAGAATTTGGTTAAAAAATATTACTAAATACAAAATGCTAACGGTAAACAAACACTCAAAGGAATTTGTTTAAACAGAATGCGTAAGAAAACTAAAAATAAAAGAAACTTTCTTTAGAAACCAAACGCAAATTCTAAAAAATATTTAAGCAATTTGTACGAATAATTATTTACTGATTGTATAAAAAAGAAATTTGTTAGAAAATATAATTAGCATTGTAACTAAACGAATGGAATTATTAAGAACACAATTGTACTCTGAAAAAAATGCAAGAGATATAAAAATGGATACAGTTTAAAAATTTTTGGTTAAAACATATTCTTAAAAATAATTTTTTTGTAAGAAAAGAAAAAATAAAATAAAAGAATTTTCTTCACAAACCAAATACAACTTTTTAAAGGAGTTTTTAATAAGAATAACAACAGTTATCAAAAACAAAAGTAAATAACTGTACATTTATGTATAATGAAATGTATTTTTGTAAAAAGGCGATTCCGTAAAGAAATTCAAATTTAGATTGCATAAAATCTTTGTAGGAAATTCTAAATTCATAGCAAAAGTATAAAATTAAATTTTCCAAAAGGAAAATTATTACCTTTAAAAGACAAGAATTGCTTTTTATAAACAACTGAAGAAATTTTGGTTGAAAAACATGCTTAAAACTAAAAATATATTTTTGTAGAAAAATTGTAAATAAACAAAAAACAAAATTTGTTTAAAAAAATACGTAAGAAGAATAAAAATTTTAAAAAGATTTTTTAGATACCAATTGGTAATGCTAAAGAGAGTTGAAGGAGGTTAGAAAAAACGAACGCCATTAACAAGCAAAAATAAGACTAAAAAAGACTTTTCTCAGAAATTTCTAAGAAAAGCTATGTTTTTTTTTGTAAGAAAAAAGATTATATAGAAATTTGTTAACAAACCAATACCTAAGAATAATTAAATTAATAGAATCTTTCTTTAGAAACCAAATACGTGGTGTAAAAAAAGTTTTTAATAAGAATAACAATCGTTATTAAAAACAAAATTAAATAACTGCAGATTTATGTATAATGAAATGTTTTTTTTTTCCTAAAAAATGGATACCGTAAATAAATTCAAATTCAGATTGCAAAAAATCCTTCCAAAAATTCTAAATTCGCGACAAAGTGCATTAAAGATTTTCACGAATTAAAATTTTAAGAAAACATTTGTACTCTGGAGAAAATTTAATTCTTAGAATAAAAAAGTTTGTTGCAATTAAAGAAAACATTAATTATAAAAAATATGTATAATGGATTTCTGTTCATCAAGTAAATTTTCTCGTTAATTTTTTCTTCAACGATTCCTTGACAAGTTACACGTACCTAAAAGATAAGCCCAATATTACAGAAATGCAAACAGTTACGGTTTTTCTTTAATAATACACATTTTCAAAAAGGCAAATTATTACCTTTAAAAAACAAAATGCACTGTTTATAAACAACTGAAGAAATTTTGGTAAAAAACATGCTTAAAACTAAAAATATTTTTTTGAAAAAATGGCAAATTGTTAATAAAATTTGTTACAGAAAAACGTAAGAAGAATAAAAATTTTAAAAGTTTTTTCATAAACCAATTGCAAATTGTAAAGAGAGTTAAAGAAAGTTGGAAAAACAATCGCTATAAACAACCAAAAAGAAGAGTGAAGAAGGCTTTTCTAATACCAATAATTTATTGCAATGAAGTTTTTAATTAAAGTAATATTTTAATTAATTATTTGTAGTTTTAATTATATTCTGTATTTTGTAAAAGATATTACATTTATAATTAAATTTTGCTACGAACTTGAATCTAATTATGTAAAATTTATTTCAGTTCTTATGAACTCCATTATGGAAAATACATCTCATTATACATGAAGAACACATTTTTAGAAACATTTTTGAACGTGTATTATTTATGAAAGCAGACCGAAGATAAGTAAACAAATAGTAAAAATAAGTAAGTAAAGGTAACAGTTTTACGAATCCAATAAAATTATTAGGAAGATAATTGTACTTTTCAACATATGTAAGAGTTAAAATTGATAAAATATATACATAAATATTGTAATCAAATTAAGAAACTTTATAAAAATCTATTCAGGTCTCAAGAAAATTAAATTTATTTTAATTAAAAAAGTTGAATACATCCATTTAATAAAAGACTTTATAGCTCTCAAGTTAATTTTTTATTTCAATCATTATATAATTTCTACGCAAATAAAGAATATATCAATTTGACTTTTATTTTTAATGTTTTTCTTTAACCAAGAATTTAATGGTTATTTACTTTCATTGAATATTGCTCAGTTTATTATTATTTTCAACTATTGTTTGATACAATTCGACGAAATTGTCCGTTTACGAAAAAGAAAATCCAAAGAAAATAAAAAAAACCTTCAGTGAATACCAATTTTCTATGTACGAAGACAAAGAAGAAAAATTAAAAGCATTTAATTTTATTCAAATTCAACAGTCATTATGAGGCATACACACTTATACATTGACCCAATTGTATTTCCAAAAAAATGTACAAATTATACATGTCTTAGATAGGGGTCATTTCATTCAAGTACTTCAAAGAACAAAATGACTAATAATTTTGGAAGTATTTGGTATTCCATTATATTTACAAAAAGGTTGCAATTTGATAGTAATAGTACTGTCTTGCTATCAATTACTTGATATTATAAATATTTCGAGATATTTTAGCTTTAGGAATCTTGATGTTTCTGAACTACTTCACATTTAGATATTTGTTACGACTTGTTTAAATATTTTAAAAGATATTGAATTGACGAGGCGAATATATGAGCACATTGAAATAAGGAAACACAGTTGGGAAGGGTTTTACATTTATTGTTGAACATTTAACAACAATAAATGTGAAAC
Organism: Ontholestes murinus; assembly: GCA_963969525.1. Classification (NCBI taxonomy): domain Eukaryota; kingdom Metazoa; phylum Arthropoda; class Insecta; order Coleoptera; family Staphylinidae; genus Ontholestes; species Ontholestes murinus. The sequence goes on along the minus strand of OZ018392.1, from coordinate 57,329,949 downwards.
CCTCCCAACTGTGTTGTTTTATTTCAATATCTTAAAAGATATTCTTTGAATCTAATGTTACATTGAACATTTTTAAATTATTGTTTAAAACAAAAAAAAACATAAAGCTGCAAACAATTTTGATCGCATTTATTATTATGTAGCAGAAAAGTTTATAATTGAAATGATACAACCAATAATTTAACAGTTTATTTCTATGTAGCTGTAATTAATTTTTTTTACCTTTACTGTAAAAATCAATCCTTTTGGCCGTTTATTCTACAATTTTCTAACTATAGCGAGAAAGTAGTCTTCATACTTTGAGCATATTTATTACTAAATTATCTTCAGAAATTTTTGGAAAGTCTAAAATATGAAGAGATGCCTTTCCGAAGATTATGTTATCGCAATGTAAATGTGATCTTTGGCGTGTTGACGTTCCAACCCAACAACCAACGAACCCGTCAACCTTAGGCAATTACTTGTTATAGGCTCGTTGTGCATCGCGTGGTAATCAATGGCTGTCCGCCCGGAGCGTATTAACTTCTCCTAGCGAATTATAAGAGCATTAGCAGATGTAATTTCGACTCAATCACAAACTATTATAAGGGAATTATTTAAATTGGCCGCCCGGTTTAAAAGGCATTATTTGAATAAGCGCGTTTTAATAATGATAGTGTTTATGCGTTCGCGTCCCCGTCGGCTGGAAAAAGTGTCGAGATAAGAAGGGGTGGGATCTGTACGAAGGAACAGGTACGGCCAATTTCGGAATTTCCGCGGGTAATAAGGTGCTCGGGACATATACAAGGTACACATGGTAAATGATCGATAGTAATGGTAATGCATGCACAATGTGTAATAAGGTGTAATAAGAGTAAGTATGGCCATCAGTCAAAATTCTGCACCTTCTTCTGACGTTGGTTATAAAATCAGCTGGAAGTTAATTAATAATGACGACATCCTGTCAAAATAAGTGTAATGTGGAATGTTTTAAGTTAGGGAAACTCTGTAATAACTTAGTAGTACCTATACCCTATAAGGTAATCATACTCGTACAGAGGACGTGTCGTGGGGGGATAAATAACGGCCATCCATCAATATGTGAACGAACAAGGCATCGGTGGCCCTCTCACATCATATTCGATTACGACGCAGAAACAGAAGCCGCTGTGATATCCGTCCAATCATTAATTACAGAAACGGATCCGGGGACCATAAATAAAATTCGACGTTCCATTTGGCAACGTCGCGCGCGCAGGGGGCGGGGGTGGGGCGGATGTGACGCGATGATGGAACGAACCTCGGAGAAAAATGATCGCGTCAGGAAGGGAGGAGAGCGAGGAGGACGGAATTGCGGGGTAAACCCCCTCGGCGGAGCGAGAGAGAGTGAGAGAGGGATGGTTGCTCGGACCGGAGCCCTAGGGGTGGGCGGGGGGTGAGGTTGCTGCACGCTCGACGGTCTTGATGGATTATGCCCTCTCCTGGGGGAGGTGGGCTGGTTTTCCGAACCCCCGGCACGGGGGAGGACTGCGACACACGTCTCACCCTCATACCAATTAGAATTCCTACGATTGAATCACTGATTGCGCTATCTCAAAAATCCCCGCAATGAAAAATCGGATAACAAGGGTAATACAGTTCGCTTTTGGATAAATTTTGAATCAAATAATTAATTTCATTAAAAACTTATTTACATAAATCACCTTGTAATATTAATAGTTTCGTAACAAATCCTTCAAAGGAATAAGCTTACTAAAGATTACGTAATCACTAATAACATTTTGTAAATCCATCAATAGCAGCTTTATACAAAAAAATACTGCAGCAAAAAATATAGTCGTAATGTTTGACTATCGACCACATGGTCCTTTTGCCTTTTATTTGTGTATTTAAACAACACCACAGTTTAAATTAATTGAAGATTCGAATAGAAATTGGGCTGTTTAAAACTACTTCAAATTTTTTGCAACAAGTCATTATGATTATTATTACTATTCCTTGTGAATATTATTTTAATACGATATTGTGGGAGCTTTGACTTCGTGATACATTTTTTTAAATATTTGTAATAAAATGAATTACTTTGTAGGTAAAATTTAAATATTACTTGTTTGAAAATTACAAGGTAATGTTTTTAGAACTGCAGTCACTAAAATAAATTCAAGTGTTACACCTACAAAGTAATACATTTTATTACGAATATTATTTTGATCTACTGATTACACATGCGTACATTTTTTTTTTCATGAAAAAGTGTTTCAAGTTTAATAGGTGTGCTTATCACGAATCTGTGCTTAGTTTTTTTCTAGCACGTCAGGTTTTCAGGAAAAGTGTGTTTGAAATTTTTCATAGAAACTGCCAAAAATATTGAGAAAATATTTAATGAAACTATATTTAATAGAAAATTACACTGCAAAATTGAGTTGTTCATTAAAAAAAAAAAATGCAGTATAATCTACCTTAGACAATCGTTGGTTTTTTTGAATAAAATCTTTCTCTTTTTCCTTCAAAATTGCGTTTTGTAGTTTTTCTTTTTGTGAATTTTTGTGAGCGAGTCCCTCTTCAAGGTCCAGAAGTGATCAGCCATTATTCTAATATCCCATCTTCCTTGCTAACGTCTCTACATCTCCTTTATGTCTTGATGGAACCTCTCTCCCTGTTCCTCGCTGACAGCTCCAAGATTTTCGGGAAAAGAGTCAACGTGGGAATTCAGAAAATGAAGTTTGATGCTCATATTGCATCCCAGTTTTTTTTATAATTTTCGACCATGTTGGCTACAATTTCTTCGTAGTTTAGAGACTTGTTGTTTCCAAGGAAACCGTCTGTGACTTCTACGAAAGAACTCCATGCTTCAGATTCGTCCTAGGTCATTGTATTTTGGAAAAATCTGTCCGATTTTAAGGTTCGAATTTCAGGGCTTACAAAAATTCCTTCATTAAGTTTAGCTTCAGAAAGTGCAGGAAATTTTTTGCATAGGTATTTAAAGCAGTCACCTTGTTTATTTAAAGCTTTGACAAACTGCTTTATCAATCCTAACTTTATGTGAAGGGGAGGCAAAAGAACTAATTTTGAAACCGAATTCGGCATATGCAGAACATCTCCAGGAGCATAACCACACATTCAACAACAATTTTAAGATTCTCCATAAATGCAACAAGGGACTGAAGCTCAATCTATTGGAATCCATGGAGATAAATAAATTCAACAAGAGAGGAATAATTTTAAACGACCAAACAGAGACCAATAATTCGCCATTATTAAATATTTTTTGATTTCCATGTCCATATTTTCCGTTTGTAAAATCTCACAAAGTCCCACTCCCTTAGTATATAAACACAATTTGTAATTTGTCACAATCATACATCTACCTGATGATGCCACAGTGTGGCGAAACAATTGTCGTAGTACAATAAATTAATTTTTGAAACCTCAGGCTATACCAGTGTTTTATTAAGTTATTGAACTAATTTTGGGTCAACTAATGCATCACGCAGCACATATTTTTGACCCGGTACAAGTCTTTCTCTGAGTCGCCATTCTTTCTTAACGTAATGTAAATTTCGTGCTCGACTGTCCCACTCGCACAAAAAAAAAAACATGGATACTTTGTGATTCCAGAATGCTGACTCAAAAGCATGAATATTATTTTGAGGTCTCCACAGAGTCATTGAAATGAAATAAACATAATATTATACTAAAATATTTTCTATCGATGTAATGCAATTTAGGAAATACTTCGTTGCTCTAGTACAAAATATCTCACAAGGTTTTTTAATTTTGTGAAAAATCTTGACGCGATGGGCTCAAACTAAATTCACATTCAGAATCAACGTACCCGTATTAACTAAGGACACTTATCAAATTCAAAACACCAAAAATCATGTCGACCTGTGTTATTCATAGCTTCTAAAACTCTCGCATGAAAACTTTTAGATTTTTTGTAGGATCTGTAATATTTTTGATGTAAATTTAGATTTGCAAAATGATCGAAAATTGCTATCCATCAATATCCTTCGAAGGCCTGAATAAAAATAGAAGTTATATTTGTATAATCATTAACAGTTGCGGAAGCCGAAGAAGATGAGATTTTTGAAGGCAATATAAAGAAGTACGTTGTCCATATTTATTTATAAATAGTTTATTAACGTCTCAGTTGTTTTGGAACAATTGCAGTTTAGAAGCAGCTAAACATTTATGGCTAAAAATTGTTGAAATAATATGAAAAATACAAATTTTAGTTTCATAAAAAAACATACGCAGCAGATATTTTTAAACAACTGTAAATTATATAAAGCAATGAAAATATGTTTAAAATAAAACACTTTATAACTTTGTTTTACCACTATATTTTGGATAACTGTAACTAGTTTTGATCATAAACTGATCATTATCAAACATAACAAGTTTAGTGGTAAAACAAAGTTATAAAGTGTTTTATTTTAATTTTTTTTATCAAAATGCACCACCAAGTGCAAGAAAATATGTTTATTCAAAATTTTTTGTTTGTGAATGTTATTAACTTTTACTGATGACTTTTAGCTGCTACAATTTTGCTTTTGCATTCCTACATGTTTTATTGCAAGGATTAAATTTTTAGTCTAAATTTTGTATCTAAATTTCATCTGCCTTTTGTTAATCTTTTATCTTTCTTATTTTGCTTTTTGGGTCATATGTCTATACATTTGCCTCTACTTTTCTTTTGTTTTTTATTTACTCATTATATGCCTTTTGTCTATCTTTTGTGACTCTTCTCGTTTTTTTTAAATCTTTTGTCTAAAGTTTGCCTTCTTTTGTTCATGTCTTGATAATTTCTGTTGGTCTTTTTTGTATTTATATTACTTTTATTTTATCTTCTGTTCTGGTTACCTTTATTTTGTCTATTGTTTGTCTAAATTATGTCTGTCTTTTGTAACCCTTTTCTCTCTTTTTCTCTAATCCGTTTATCAGTCTATTATCTCGTTAATTTGAATTCGTTCTGCCTTTCGTCTATATCTTAGCTTTATTTCGTCTGCATTGTATATAAATTTAATCTGTCTACTATTTTTCTTATTTTGTCTTTTGATTCATATGTCTATAAATTTACTTAATCTCTTTTAGTGACTTTTACTTCAACGATTTTCAAGAAAAGATTTTAAAGAATCTCTAGTTAAAGTGAGCTTATATAATAAAAACTACTACTATTGTTCCTTCTAACAGAAATTCTTCCAGGGTGTAATTTTTATCACACCACCATTAAAATTGAGATTGCTGCTGGATTAATCCTACAAAAGTCCCTTACTTCTACTTACTTCATAATCTCTTCAGATATAGGCAGAGAGAAGTTATCTATATAACGAACTCGTCTGGAAAAATATATTGAAGAATGCCTAGTTAGTCCTTAACCTAAAGAAACCCCAGTTATAAAGAACCTAAATTGGTTCTAACTACTTTTTTTCATACTTTTCGTTTGCTCGTATTTCTAGGATTAAGTGTATCATACCAACATTAGAAGCGAGATCGCTGATAGTTTATTCTTAGTAAGGTAATTCATCTTTACATACTTCATTTCTTTAGACTTAAGAAGAGAGAATAAGGGTAAATTCACACAGTTGCAAAGTTAAACAGGGTCTTCTGACCAGTGTATCAGCAGACGATCATTTGATGCCCAACATCGTTTACGGTTCTGCTGCCAAGACACATTATATGTTGCCCACAAGCTTCAGGAAAGTCTTAGTACACAACGTCAAAGAACTGGGAGTTCTCATGATGCAAAATCTTAAATTCTGGGGAAAGATCGTTCACAGAGTCTCCTCCAAGAAGTGCAAGGACATCGTCGAAAGGGCGCATGAACATTCCATCCATTTGACGAATGGACACGCATGTTTTCGAAGCCAAGAAAACGAATAAGTTGGAATCTCTTTAATGAACTCTTTTGGGAAAACATGCTGAGCCTCTAAGATCAAAATTACTGCTGTAAATCATATTTTTCTTCTATCATCAATTCTTCTAGAGTGCAATTTTTATCCAAACACCATTAAAAGAGAGATCGCTGATGGTTTAATGTTACTAAGGTACTTATAAATATGGTCTACAAAAATTGGGCCTAAATATGCCAGAAATGGCAGAAATGTTACCTCAATGGCTGCAGTCGCCTGATGGATATTATCACTAGCTGCAGGGTATAATGGGACGAGTGGAATAACACCAGAAGTCGTGAACTCCGCCTAAATTCTTAGTGATTTAATGTATTAATGGATGTATTGTATGTATTATTTTAATAGATCTTGTAAAGTAATAAACTAACTAACTAACTTACTTGATAACTTCTTCAGGCATAAGTAACGAGAATTCATCTGAGAATCTCTACTTAATGTGAGCACATAAAATCAAAATTACCTACACGTCATTTTTCCTCTTATAGAATTTCATACATTTTTAATCCATCATTAGAAATTTCGCACAGTTAAATCCAATTGAGAAATTTTTACTTATCTTTACTTAAATATTATCATTTCTTACAGAAATTACACATACCTTCTACAAATGTTATATTTATCTATATTTAAATTTGTATATAAAATAATAAGTTTGTATCCTAGAAAGAACTCTATTATAGAGACATAGTTTCCTTTTAAATTATCATCGTTTGTTCAGAACTTCCTACAATGGCCTCTTTCTGCAATTCAAAAATGGTCTTATAATAGTTTTTTTTTACAGAAATGCACATAAAAATAGATACAAGAGTTTATTGCTATTATTTAAGATATGCAAGTTTGATCTTCCTTATGCAATTCGAAAAAAATCTTTCCTGCAAAAAAGTGCAAACTATTTTATTTTCAAGATTAAGACCTACAAAAAATATCATTGGTTTAAACATTTCAGATTCCTTAGACCGTTCTTTTTTCTGCAGTTCAAAATAACTTTTCTGCAGAAAGGTTCAAATAATTGTATTTTTTAGGATGTAGTCCTACAAAAAATATTATTCATTTAAACCGTTAAGAGAAGTTCATTGTCAGTATGTTAAATCTGCAATGTTGTTCTTCCCTCTGCAGTAAAAAAAATATTTTCCGCAGGAAAATAAAAAATAATTTATTTTCAAGAATCAATTTAACAAAACATACCCTTTAACATTAGCATAAGATTTTTGTTAAATAATTGCGCGAAATTACAAATTAATATGAAATAATCCGCGCATATTCAATTTGGGTTTGATTAGAATTTGAAAACTTACAATTTGATTAAGTATTTGCTAAATTATTGCACATATTGTAAAAATAAATGAACGTGTAGTTTATTGAAGTAGGTGATAATTATAAAATATTGCGTATATCTATATTACCAGACCCTTTCAAAATTTCACTACCACCAAATAAAAGGAAACTGCAATTGGATTTTTTTTGGGAGGACTCAAACCTATATTTGAATGCAAAATGTGAAATGTTCCTAAACCATCAAGAAACGGCATTCGTATCTGCATTCCCTGAAAAATCCTTTAACAGCATACCCAAGAAACTGCCAATAAATTGGTCCAACCAAAAACTACAAAACCAAAGACAAACTCTGCAATTCCTAGATGAAGTTCACCAACGAAATCTGGACAGTACATACATAAATAGGGAAATAAAACGTCACAGGAAAATATATAGTGCGTCACTTAAGGAAGCTAAAATCAGTGGAACGGACAATTTTATTCGGTCGTCCAGCTGCGTACCTAAAACGATGTGGCAACTTGTGAACGCAACCATCAGTATCAAGCAAAGTCACCACCCTTGTGATTCAAATATAAACAGTTCTTTTCAACAGCTGAAAATATTATAGCAACAATTCCTTACTGTGGTATGGATCCAATAAACTATTTTAACAGTTTTAATATATCATTTTCTGTTCCTGTTTTTAATTTTTATTATGTCTCTGAGATTATTATTCGAAATGTTATAGATAACCTAAAAAAAATTCCAAGGCTAAGGATGTATATCTAATACTTTGTATCAAGGACTTTATTCTGCCTCACATCTGTAAACTAGTAAACGAATGCATCAAGAGTAGTACTTTCCTTGACCGTCTGAAGATTGCAAAAATCATTCTCATATTAAAAAAATGGAGATAAGGAAGATCCTAACAACTATTAGCCTTTTGAATTACTGCAAATGAGATTAGAAAGGATTATGTAAACTAAAGGCAGCCCAAGTTTAAAAAACTGTAGATATGTATGTAATAATAGAGCTACCCTGATACCTCTAATCGGTTGAATCTGGAAAGTGTCCAGGTGCAAACTAAATTCTGGATCTGGATCGAGCTTTGCAAGGGTGATCAAATCATTGACCAAAGCACCCAGGTCTCACCAGGTCCGTTGTGCACTCATTTAGCCACCCAAGGTGACGAGCAAAGGACAGCACAACACAACGCTTGGAGGGCTAAAGCTAAATTAAGATTGTGTGAATTAAAAGAGACAAACAGATGTTTGGATGAGAGAATAGTATGTAAGATGCGTATTCTGTAATGTAGAAAAGATGGTTGGCACCAAACTAGCGAATTAATGTGAATAATTGAGGAGTGTAATTGAAAGGAGAGATTGTTAATAAATGTGAAGGTAGTAAAAAGATGGGAGGAATGAGTAACAAAATAATCCTCTGGATTGAGGAGTTGTTGTAAAGGAATTTAAAATTAAGTAAATGTGGTTATTTATTGTTACGTCAGAAGTAATATTTATGATGGTGTATGGTGATTTTGCAAAATATTTTGGGTATAGTTTTAACTTGATCGAAAAAATAAAGTGAGAAGATTATTAGAAATTCTGTACATGAAATTTATAATGGATACAGAAATAACAAAGTATTTAACTGGTCATTAAGATTCTTTAAAATATTACTCCTAAATGTCATAACGAACTTTAATAGAAGTTTATTAAAGATACTTAGAAATACTTTTTTTTAAAGCCTCATAACAATTTCTGGTAGTCTCGTGGCTTTTTTTATTATTGACCAATTACAATTACTCATGAAGTCGTAAAATCCAAAAAGATTTAGTGAGAAGTCCTAAAGAATTTTCGCCAAAATATCATTGATATTGATTAAATTCTTAATGTTTTAAACTAGTTTAACTTTGAAAATGATCGTAACGGATCGAAACACGTGTCAGGAAAGTGATAATAAAATCATGGAACAAAACAAGTGTTTTACTCCACCCATTTTGAATATATGGTTCCATCAAGAAAGTAGCAGAAGAAGTATTGAATATCTTAATGTTTTACTTTGAAAAATCGATGGAGTGGTTATCAAAATATTTTGTTTTGAAATTTTCGATCGGTCGCCATTTTGTTATTTTAAACGATAAAAATAATTGTAAATACAAGTGTTTTAGGAACCCAAAAGCTATTTTTGAAACTGTTTGGTTTTTTTTTAAATAGTCCTTCAAATAAGGAAGTTATAGCGATTTTTAGAAAAACAAAAGAACTCCAATAACTCCAAACTGGAGCACCAAATCACAGATTAGAACATGTTTGGAATGGAAAATTTGTTTGTTTTAACGAGTTCTAACTGCCATTTTCGGGTGTAACGACTTAGTATTAACAACCTGTATACTGAATCTTTATTTAAGTACAGATTTTTTGTACATAATTGCATACATATATTTTAATTATTATAAAATATACAATCTGTAAATAGGCTATTGACCCTTTGGCCTTTCTGTTTATTGACTGACAAGTAAATTGTTGTTTCTATAGGATTGTATTTTTTCCAATACTCATAGTGATTCTCTAAGTTTGTATGGATTTAAAAAAAATATCTTTGTAACATTCTCATAGAGATATTTGGAGTAGTCTTAGATCAACTTTTAAATAATAAGAGTAGAGATTCAGTAAGGCTGCACAAATCTTGTGGCGATGTTTAGAAATATTTTGAGTGGAGTTTCAACTTGACATTTTTTTAGTGAAAGAATTCCTAGAAATTCTGTATCTGGAATTTACAATGGAAACAAAGAAGTACTTCTAGAACTTGATTAAAACACTAAAACTTCCTTCACAATTAATTTTTATTTCGCTAGACAGCTTATAAGCTATTGATAATGGGTGCATAGTACCCGAAATGTACATCTAGCGAAATAAAATTTAATTGCGAAGAAAGTGTTTCAATCAAGTTTTAATCATATCTTCACGTAACTCAACAACAAATTTCTATATGAAGTACTTCTAGAGATTTTATTACTACTTTAAGTAAATAGGAGTCATTATATAGTTTCTTTTAGACTTGCGTTAATAACGTGGAAATATTAATGGTGTTAATTTTGATTGATTACCGATGGTAATTTCATCTAGGCGTGTCACATTGTATGAATTATGTTCACGAATTAATTATAAAACTCTATATTTATACATACAGTTTGGATTTAAGATCGTAAGATTTTATTTCAATTTTACACCACCGCAATTTCAATTCGGTCTGCGTCAGTCATCCGCCATCAGATTTAATTGTTCCGTATTGTGGTACCCCCCGATTCAATGCGTTGATTTACGGCGCTGACCTGAATTTTATTTTCATTATTCATAAAGTCGAAAAGTTTATTCAGAGGGTGAAACATGAAAAATTCGTTCATGCTTTCACATAAAACCAATATGTCTAATGTGTTTTTTATTATTTATCGCGAGGGCGAAGGAAGCCGTCCAAGGCGGTCGATAAATCAATGGCCATCTAATAATGGGCCCCCACTAATTCCACATGCAAACCACCCCTTCTAGCCGGGGGGAGGAAAAAAAACTATTCCGGCGGTATCATTTCTCCGTCGTCGGCCACAATGCAGAAAGGATTTCGTTTTTTTTTTGTTAATTACGTAATGACATTTATTAAAGATGTAGCGGGCCAACAAAACCAGATCGCGGGAATGAATAGATAGGGGTGCAGTGAATTACGGGGAGGTTGGTATTGTTCGGGCCGGTGCTGCGGACGGGGATTGACGAGAGGGCATTATCACCAGCATCCATCACCTCGTGTATCAATGCGCTGCTTCCCATAGGAGGCCAAAAACTTTAGCTGTTTGTGAGTTCTGATCCCTCCACTTCCTCTCTCGCCTCTCTGCTTCCATCTTCCGTCTTCCAACCACCACCCCTGCTTTTTTCCTCCTCGTCCTCGAGGCACTTTGTATTTTTCGCTCGCCTTCCCCAGCGTCTTCGCCTCGCATTTTTCATCTTTTCTACTTTCAGCCGTGACGTATGTCATGTCTCAGCCTGACTAATGTGTGTACGATTCTTCAAACTTTATATACTTAAATCCATCAAATTTCCACACATATACGCGGAGAGAGGAAAAAAAATTCTCACGAAGCTCCTAATTGCCAACAAAAAAATTTATATATACTGACGTCTCATTCCGTTTCAAAACCTACAAATTCGATAGCGTCGCGTGACGTCCGCAAAAACGAACAAGGAAACGTGCATCGGGAAACAACTCATGCATCAAAATCGTAGTTTTTATATTACGGATTTTATTTTATACACAGCCTTCTCTTTGACCTACAAACAACATCACAAAAAGTGATTTATTTTCCTTAAAAAAAAACTATTCTAGCTGTAAGCCAAGAAAATTACAAATCATATTCTTAGATTTTTTATGAGTTTAAAAAATTATAATAAATATAATTTTTCTCTAACAGAAATTAGGGGGGTCCTCTTTTAAAGTAACAAGGTTATTCACACACACACAAATACACGAATAGCATGGCGGAAAGTCCACGTGGTCGATAGCTAAAACTACTACTATTCATTTTCTGTAATTAAATGCTCTTATCTGCAATTTTAGTTTACCTAATTATTCCATTATTTATCGAATTAATTATTTTAATGAAAGTGCGTAATTATGCAGATTGCTCCTTAAGATAATATAATTATACACTTGCAAAGATAATTACTATTAACTAAATAATAGTAATTGTTAGTAATGCGTAGTCATTTTTTAGGATTTAATTTTAATTTTTATCAGATTATTTTACATTTCTATGTCTTGTTTCCACAATTAATCTTACTGATAATTATGCATTTCTTGAATTATTCATCTTTTTATTTAGCTGTGCACTTATTGAAAATTGAAGTAATCAAAATCATTTTAAAATCGTTTGCGAAATTTCAAAAATTCACATAATTAAGCAGGCCAAAAATATATGCAATCAAATTAAATTTAAAAAGAAAGAATTCAAAATTTCTTCAAGGTGTAACATCAAACAATTTGGCAAATAAGAATAAATTGAATTAAAAACACCGCACTTAAAAATTAAATCTAGTAACCAAAAAGAAACAAGTTAGAATCATTCATTTCTTAAAAATTAACAATTGAAAATCTGAGCCTCAAAAAAGATACTTATGAAGAAAATTAAAGTTTAAAACAGTCGAAAAAAAAAAGAATTACAAATAAACAATTGAATTTTTTTTCAACCAACAGTTGTAAACTTTATAAAAATGGCTTAAAAAAGCAAAGCTAAAATTGAATTGGAAAAAAAAAATTACTAAAGGTTATAATAATTATTTTATTAAATATTCTTAACGAACAAAACAAACGAGAAAATTGAAAATACGTTAAATAAATGGCATTTTCTGAGAAAAACGCAGCTATAAACAGTTGAATTTAAATAAAGAAAACAAATGAATTTTATTCCAAACAGTTGAAAACGTTCAGAATAAGAATACAATTGAAATTTTGTTAAAATACAGCTGAAACTTTCCTGAGAAATATTACTGCATAAAATCACATAAAATTTGCTCAATTATAAAGAAAAGTTTCTCAAATAAGAAAAAAACAATTCAAAAATGAAAATGAAAATGCAAATAAAATAATGTTAAAAATATTACTTCCTTAATAAAACGTTTTAATTTTGCCAAAAACAAAAAAAAAACAATAAAATAATTCAAAATCAGCTGACAACTGACAACTAAAAATGACAGTTAAAAACAGTTGAAATAAAAAAAAAACAATATAATTATATTTCAAACAACTTTAAACATTCTAAAAATACACATTGGCCTAATGTTTAAAAGAGTAGAAAAAAATAAAAAATAAATAAATATAAAAACATGCTAAGGAATAACTGTTGAAAACTTTTTTTGAGCACAAATCCAAAATTTGAGGTTCACTATTTTTTCAGTTTTATATCATTCACAATTTTACACTAAAATATATTTCAATCAAGTTAATATCCAAAATTCGAACTTTGGTTTTTAGTTTTACCAAAAAACTTCCAAACTGATTATCATATTAGAAAAATTCTTGCACTAAAATAATTTTTTTTTTAATCAAGTAAAAATATAAAATTCCAGTTTTAATTGTTTTTCAGTTTTCCCACGATAACTTCCAATATAATTATCAGACTATGAAAATTCTTGCACCAATGGATTCCTGCAATCAAATTTACTCAAATCAAGTAAAAATCTAAAATTCGTACTTCAATTGTTTTTCAGTTTTTCCACGATAACTTCCAGAATCATTATCACATAAGGGAAATTCTTGCAACAATGGATACCTACAAATACATTTATTTAAATCAAATAAAGATCTAAAATTCGACCTTCACTTGTTTGAAGTGAATTTTAAAATATATCTTCAGAAACTGATTTAAAAGTTCTTTTTTTGATTGTTTCAAATAATTTTTGCTGTTTTTTTTTTAATTTATTTAAGACAATAAACTATGTGTTTGTATTTTCCCGCTTAAACTCCAGCGTACTCTTGACCTACCTCAACGTATAATTTGTTTGGGCGCGTCAGGAGTACGAGAGGTTAAGAGTACGATAGAATAAGTAATAATCAAGTTTATTATAGCTAAGGTTAAGAAAATATTGTGTTTATTATAGTTTAATTATAAAATGCTTAAATTTTACCAAAAACAAAAGAACATAATTGAAAATTCAAAAATCATTTGAAAGGACGATTAGCAAATTAGTAATTTTTTTAGTTTTTTTTTTTTGTTATAACTTGAATTATTTTGAAGCATATATTAGATGATTGTAAAATTTCAACAATTTTTGTTTATACAAGAGAGAGAATAACATCTTTATTCAGACAACTATATATACAATTAAAAACATTGACAAATGGAATATAATGGTTAGTCTGTCCGTTTGGGCTATCGACCATCGGTCTTTCTGCCCTGTTTATACAATTTAATTTGTTTATTTAACATGGACATCCACTAGCCCTACATTTACAATGATAACTACTCTAAATTAGCAATAAAAAAATCATAACAACATCTACAAAATGGTGATGTGGCCAGAATAGTACTTTCCCTATATTTTATCGAAAACTTAAGCTTAAAAGCTTAAAAATGTAATCATCAAAAGTATCATCTGCAATGATGATGAAGAAGAAGAAGGAGAAGTATTGATGCTTCAATTGTTACTGATAAAAGAGATAGAAAACCGAACAGGCCAATAATGTTTGCGGTCAAATTAAAGCTGAGGATGATGATTATAAATTAAATCAAAGGCAGTGATGTCAAACATTACAAGAAGAGGCAATACAACAAACTGAAGATGTCTATCACGGAATGGAAAATAATCCAGAAATCAATAAAACTTAGGAAATATATAGTTCAAATAATCCTATACATGATTAGAAAAATGAAGCCGAAGAAAGTAATTATCAAAAGCATGGAATAATCAGTACCATCTACAACGATTGGTGATGATTGGTATTTCAATTATTACTGATAAAAGAAAAATTCGTAAATCAACTTTTTGTTAATAATATGGTTGATAAAGTTATGACTAAATATAATAAACTTGAAATAAAAAATGATGCAATTCTATGCATTGAAGACTAATTACGGTACACATATTTATACACTTCTAATGAGATCTACTTTACTAAATGAGGATTTCGTAAATGAAAAACATATAAAAATGACGACTTATCAATTGAACAAAAGAAAAACTAACTTAATCTAACGTATCGACGAGATTTAGGAAAGTTGAGCAATGTTGATCAAATTTTTCTCTAGATTGAAAATTTAATTGAAAAGACAGTGAACCAAATATTACAAGAGTAAGTAATATATATATATACATATATTAAACTGAGATGGGCATCAGAATGGAAAATAATTTAGTAATCAACAAAACTTAGAAAATACATTCATGATGATGATGATCAAAATGACATAATAGATTTCGTCTAAAATATCCCACAAAAGCAATTTGCTTATAGCTTGGATAACTTATTTGGAAACTACAAGAATTTGGAAAACCAATCTTAAGAAGATACAACTTTCCTTGAAGGTGATAAAAATTTAAAGAAAGACAAGAATGAGAAATCATTTGATGATGAAGAATTTTCTAAAATCTAAGCTGTGGAAGATGTACAGGTAAATTCGAAGCTTTCAAAGTAGTAGTTCATGATGTAATGTCATTAAAAATTGAGAACAATTCAAAATTTTTTAAGTAAACAATTGTAGTCTAAAGTTAAGTTTAAAATCTTTGGAAATCAAAACCTTATTGATAAAATGTTTCATGGATTTTAAGTCAGTTCTCTATAGGTTTGAAATATTAAAACATTAAGTTTGTTGAATATACCAATATGAAACCAAACAAGTGTCTTAATTCAAAATCAGATAATATTATATTTTCGTTTTATCAAGAGTGCAGTGAACAAAGTATTTACCGTATTAAAAAGGGAGTAAAAATGCTTTAGTGTTTGGTTTCAATAAAGAGTCAGTTGAAGTTTTGTAGAGAGCAATTGTTCGGCAACATTGACAAACGATTGCCAGTATTCTTCAGGCAAGTTCATTAAAGCTTCCATTACCATATTTGGCTGCCTGGTTTCTGAAAGTAGAGACTCTGGATTTGGATCATTGGAAGAATATAACACTTGTCGGTCCCAATATTTTTGATAAATTTGAA
The DNA here is from genome assembly GCA_963969525.1 of Ontholestes murinus. Taxonomy (NCBI): domain Eukaryota; kingdom Metazoa; phylum Arthropoda; class Insecta; order Coleoptera; family Staphylinidae; genus Ontholestes; species Ontholestes murinus. The sequence continues at coordinate 57,314,114 of OZ018392.1, read as the reverse complement.
ATCGATTTCTTGGATTCACCAACCCTTTTTAAGTGTAGTAACATGTAAGCGAAGATATCTCTGTTGGGTTGAGACAATTCAGAGAGTACTTGGTACAAACGAGAGGCCGCGTTTTGCTCATCATTCGATTCTACACACTTGACAAAACGTGACCACAATCGGACTACGATAATCAGCTCTTGCAAAGACCTGAGGAAGTCCTTCACCGTTCCGCAGATCCCATGCACATCCACCTAGTTCAAGCACAATTATCCTTTTCCACGTAAATATCTTTAGTCTAACTGTTTTACATTTCTTTCAGCCCCAGGCATTCTGTAAATACCGATCACGATGAATACTCTCAAATCAATTTCATTCAAATAGCGTACAATAATTGTAGGAACCATCGGTGCGGTTGTTGGAGTATAATCACTAATTAATCCCATTAAACATCTTGCACGGCAATGGCAAGTAATTTTTGCATTCAGGGTGGCAAGTGGATCAACAATCTTTGCATTTCATGGCTGTCTTTCTGAATCGGATGCGTTTGTCACAATGAACGCAATGATTTCATGACCATCGTTTTGGCTTGCAGGCAGAGTTGTCTTACAGTCACCTTCTGAATTCTGTAGGAGTATTCTGCTACACGTCGTATATGATTTTGGTGGTTTGTTGAGGTACAGATGGTTCTTTCTTTTGAAATTTTTCTGATTCCATTGCTTCTCCATCAGTTACATGCGATATGGGAATAATAATAATAATAATAAAGAACTTTATTTATCTAAATACACATAATACATTAAATTGAATAAAACACGATAACTTTGTTTGTATAACTTGAAAACTTTTTTATTGTGACTAGTTTCGACAAATTTAGCTTGTCATTATCAAACACATAGTAAATTTAAAAAAAGTTTTCAAGTTATACAAACAAAGTTATCGTGTTTTATTCAATTTACAAAAATGTATAACGAAGTAGAAGCCTCCAACATATATAACATAATACATTACATTATAACTACAAATACACTAACGAGATACTCTTAGATAAATTAGAATAGATTCTATTATTGGTTTTGCGGTGATTGGACCATTTTAAGGAACTGTTAGAGTTGTTGTTGCTCTAACACTATCTGGATTTGTAATCTCTATTACTTTATTAGTTGAAGATCTCTTTTTATAGGCCAATTCAGACATGTGATTGGTGCTGGGTCGATGATTCTTCCACTTTTTCTCATTTTGCAGGTATGATACGTTCAAATTATTTTCAGATCTTGAATAACTAAAGTCTGATAATAATGAACCTGTGTTTACTTCTTGAATAGCACTCAGATACGACGTTTTGATCCCACACGAACGAATTGTTCTGAATCAAAAATGCCAACTTTTCTCTGGTTTCTTCCGGTACCCTCCCTCGTCTGTCCTTGAAGACATACTCTTGTACCCTCCTGATCTACATCTTGAGATGATTCTGCTTCTACTGCAGCCTGCCTGAGTACGTATTTTTCTTGATCTGCCATTTTTCTAGCGTGGTTCAATTTACTCTCTAAGTCGCTCAGACAGTGCGTCTGAGTCTCGAGCTGATCCTGTAACCTGCGACACTTGTAAGTGATTGATCGCCAACTCTTGTTGTTCGACAGTGTTGATGAAAGCGCCTTCCACTGCATTGTTTCTCATTTGTTTTATTAACCGTAGCATAAATTAATTTTTCGGAAATTCTTAGAGTATCTTAATATTTAATGCTATATAAGTATTTCTGGGTGGTAACAGTACATAAAACATTTGATTTTTTTCACTTCATCTTTATATTAAAAAGTAATTTAGATTTATTACGTCACTGATAAAAGATATGAAGTCAATGATAAGTAAATAATGTCAGAATACTGTCCATTATCAAAAAACGATTTTCTTGAGATTTAATAGAGTTTCTAAAAATTTAACACTATTCTGATATTGCTGAATGGCAATAAAAAGTGAAATCTAGATTTGAAGAAGTAATGTCTGTAATTTATTTCCTTTTTTAAAAGATGACTTGGAACAATTGTTTCACTGGTAAGGATCGTAAGCTGTTTATATGTTTATGATGTACCCTTCATGCGTCAAGTAACTTTCAAACGATGACATAAAATCACTACGTATGTATAAGTGGAGTGAATGGATAAATGGAACATACCCGAGAACGAGTATAGGAAACATCTGGTACACAGACGGGGCCAAAAATACTAAAGGAACCAGGCCTGGCATCTATGGAGGGTTCAACCGGTGCAAACAATTCGCGATTGCTTTGGGGAAACATGCCTCCATTTTCCAAGCCAAAATGGCCATTGACTGGTTTTCTCATCACGTAATGGAGTTGGGACTTAACAAAGGACCAGTTACCATTATGATAGCCGCCTGGAATAAACACTTAGGTTTAAAGGCTTTTAAAGTTCAGTTAACACAAAAACTCAAGCCGGCAGATCGCCAGCAACGTCGTATCTTTACTGATTATGTCCTTGAAATGCATCAATATGATCCGGATTTTCGTCGAAAAATCATCTTCAGTGATGAGGCTCATTTTCACCTCGGAGGCTACGTGAGTAAGAAGAATTGCTGCATTGGGACCAAGAATGCTGATTGAAAAGCCTCTCCATCCTCAACGTGTCACTGTTTGGTGCGGGTTGTGGGCTGGCGGTGTGATTAGACCTTACTTATTCGAAAATGAGGCTGGTGCACGGTTACGGTGAATGAATTGCGCTAAAGAGCTATGATTAATGATTTTTTATGGCCGGAATTGGAAGATATTGATATGGACGACGTATATTTTCAACAAGACGGAGCTACGTGCCACACAAGCAACGAAACAATTCCTGGCCGTGTTATTTCGCAAAGAGGTGATCACAATTGGCTCCGAAAGCTTGTGACTTAACACCTCTAGACATACAGCCACAAATGTGCGAAATGGTCATGGAAAATTTCATGAAAAAGGTATGGTGCTGCATCCCTAGTCGTGGCGGCCATTTAGCTGATATTGTTTTCCATCGTTAATTGCATACTTTTCTCTTTACAATGAAATAAATATCCATTGATTTCTCTTAAAATATACTCGTTTTTTTTTAAATATCAAAATGAAACCTTTTATTGGAAAACCCGGTATAAAGAAGGCAAAATAATATAATTATTGATCACGTTCTTGCATAGCCATAAAAGTGCAGGCTGGTGATGACCTGCATAAACAGATTGGGACCAAAGAATTATTGGACACATGGGGGCCGACTTGCTAGCCAAACAAGGGGCAACGAGTGAATTCGTAGGACCTGAACCCGCTTTCGGTATACCCCATGAAACCGGAAAGGAAATAATCCGACGCAAACTAACTGAGGAGTACAAAAAGGCATGGCATAACCAAATCGGAATGAGGCATACGAGACTTTTCCCAGATGGTCCGCTACCTGACAGCATGCTAAAGCTGTCAAGACTGAGTAGACTAAAACTAAGAAAAATCATAGGACTAGTCTCTGGGCACTGTGAACTGAATAAGCACAAACATAGGATGGGAATTGAATAAAGCCCCCTATGCCGTGGGTGTTTGGAAGAAGAGGAAACTCCCTAACACCTACGGTGTACTTGTGAAGCATACAAAGTAGAACGCATGCCGAAATTCGGAAAACCCATGCTTCCTGTAGAACAACTAAAGAGTATCCTCTGGCAAAAACTCCTGGACTTCATAGAAGACACAGGAGGTCACAGAGTGTAAAACATGCAGAGGCGCACAAAAGGACCACGAAGACCGCAGTGCAGGGACGCTAAGCGACACCACCTCATGAGAGGAAAAAACTTTCAGTTATCCAAATGTATTTGAATAACAAGATTTGAGGAAAGGTAACAATTTTCGGCAATGATCACATAAGACCTAAATCAATTATTCCACATGTAAGGGGCGTAGAGCTGATGAAAAGTTAATGATGTAATCTAAGTGTGTCCAATAACTTTCAATTATCTAAATGTAGCTGAATAACGATATTTTACGAAGTAATAAGTTTTTTGTAGTGATTAGCTTCTTTTTGAAAGATGACTTAATTCAATTCCTTTACTGGTAAGGGTCATGAAGCTACTGATAAGGGGTGTAAAGCCGATGATAAGTTTATGATGTAGTCTTAGTCTGTCCAATAACTTTCAATTATCCAAATGTACCCTAATAACAATAAAAATTGAAACCCCAATATAATGAGTATTTTTTTACCTTGAAAAATATTAGGTGAATCAGAATACGTCAAAAACATCTATCTAAACACCACAAATAATGTAGGTTTGCTATTTTAAACAATTCAGGAAATTTATCACTTGATAAATAAAACGGTACTTCATTTAAGATTTATCACAAAGTTGTTGTTTAAGCATCCAACACATCCAACAATTCAATTTGTTCAAATCCTAAATTAAAAAATATAATGATAGATGGCATATTTTATGCCGAAAGGGATAATTAATTTTCTTAGGCGTTCCTAGATTTTCTAATAATTTAATTATTCTGGTGTAACTAAATGGCATCGCGAAGTAAAAACTCACATATATAAACACAATGAGTTTTTTTATAGTGACCCTAAACAGACTCCTGTTGGTGAAAGGCGTGTAGCTCATGAAAAGTTTTCTGAGGTAGTCTTAGTGGATCTAATAATTTAGCATCATTCTGATGTAGCTAGAAAGCAAGCAACAAAGAATACATTCAGATTATAAGGTCTAGTAAGATTTTGGCACTCTTGGCTAAAATTTGTTACTTGGAAAAGGTCTCGTAGAGAAATTATTAGTACTTTTTCTAGGCGAAGTGGTAACAATCGGATAATATTAAAACATTCACACACGAAAATTACGATTTTATAGCAGTGTTATTTTTAAACGTTTCCTTAATGAGGTGTAAAAAAACGTGTTAGAAGCGGTGTTACGGCGGCAACAAAAGTAATATTTGTGGGAAAAGCGGTTGCGATTATGGCGGCCGGCGTTCCGTAATGAATGCATCCCATGTCGTGCAAACGCGAATATAGAAAGATACAAAATAACAAATGGCGCTTTTATAACATTTAAAATATGTGCCCTATGATTAAGTGCCCCCCTTTATTCAAACCCGATGCGGCATTTCGGCGAAACAATAAAATATAATTACATTTCACTTATCACTCATTCATCTGGCAGCGGAATAAAGCATTTCAGTGTTTAACCATTTCCTATTCATTACTATTCATTTCGTTCGCATTTTCTCATTTCGGAGGCATTTATCTTGCGTTTTCTGGTCTCCGCTCATTTATAATTCCCTCTTTGTGCACTCCGGCGCTCCGCAGCATCTTCGGCGCCCCTCGGCCCTCACAAAAGACAATGAGCCGGCGAGTGAACGACACTTGATGTTTTGGACAGGAAGTCTATTCTCTGCAACAAAATGTATAATAATATTTATTCCATATAAATTATCATTAGATATTAAAATCTTAGCAGAAGAGTTTTAATTTTCTACAGATGAGGGATAGTAGGAAAGTAGTACCCGTTTGCACCGTGCAGAGCGTTGTCGAATAGAGCAGCCGTCGGATGTGTACTAACATGTATTTCAACTGGCTGTATGCAAAGTTACGTCTCGCTAGTATTGACTGTGCTGTTTATGTGAGTCAATTAAAGGATGTGTAAGGAGGAAATGTTATAGATTGTCTCGAAATTTCAATTTTAAAAGAGAGAGCACCCATGATGATGAGCGTTCGGGATAGCTGTCAGTCTTTACGGATGAACTTTTAACTATCCACCATACAGTCTAGACGTATCTCCTCCAGATTATCAACTGTTTACAAAATTGAGAATCTTTTTGACTGAAAAGAAAGATTACGTATCTCAATACACTGGCGGCGGAGAAATATGACGCTAGGATACAAAAACTAGTCACTTATTAAATTTGCGAAGTGACTATGTAAAGAAATACTTCAAGGTATATTCTTTACAAATAAAATTTTAATATTTTTGATATTTATATACTAGTTTCTTTTTATTTTGCCAAACCCGGACTACTTTCCGGATGTCCCTCGTACATAATCATTCGATTTAAAGCATAACAGAAAGACTATCAGGCTACATACATATTTATGTATTGTTTGGAATTTATTTATTTAATTATCACATGTAAACAAGGATTATTATTCATATTTCATTTTCTATGTTCCCATATTAAATATCTTAAACAATAATAAAAGTTTGATTTCACTTTCTTCACAGTATAAATCTCACTTTTATTATTTAATGATTTCACGTAACTCAAGAAATAAAGCTACAGAAATCTTGAACAATGATTAACGTCGATTTTGAATACAAATTCTGATAATGTATTATCATTTTATGAAATATAAACTGAATAAATTACTAGTGATTATTATTTATTTACAAAGTTCTACTATATATTCGCATTCATGTTGTTTATTTGTTTGGTTCATGATCGATGTAATATATCTACCTAAATTATACAGTCTATTAAGTTTAACTTAGGTAATTAATCAATAATTAATTAAATATTATGTCTTCAAATTCTATACAATATTGTATTTTATTTTTCTTATATATTTAGACGAAAACAATGCTAATTAATTAAATATTATATCTCCGAAATAAATCCAATATTATATAATAATAATAATAATTTCTATTTTATTTTACTTATATATTTAGACCAAAACAATGCGATTCGATTTCTGTTAATTTTTTTTTTGTTCCGCCGCCCTCGAATTTCTTCCGTATTCCATTCGCTGCCATTACTACGACAATTATTCTCCCCCTTTTTTTCCTACATCCCCTACTTTTCGGTCACTGTGTTCGTGGACGATGACTAAGTGGACTTGCTTGTTCGCAGGACGAAGAAAAATGATGATTCCGCTTTGAGGAGTTCCCCAGGTCTCATGGCGCTCCCTCTCACCCCCGGCATTCCGAATTCTCTCTACACTTTCCGTTCGCATTCGCACAACCCTCAGGCACCCTGCGGAGGCCGCACTTAAACGGAATACGGAATAATATCCACCGAATAACGCCAATTGGAAAATGGATCGCGTAAGACCACATCATGAAACGATTCTGATAATTATTATTAAACTGAAACATAAAATATTTAAATAAGTAATTGTGGAGGCTTTCGCTTCGTGATACTTTTTGAATAAAATATTTAATTCATTAGTATAGAGTAATAAATAAATATTTTACATTATTGCACGTAAAAAATGATTATTAACTTTACATTATTTACTGGATAAATTATATCTAATTATATTTAGTAAGCTTAAAAAATATGTTAATTTTTATCTTGAATGTTAATATTTTATTATGTGAACATTGTTTAAACATATCAACTCATTCAATGCGCGATTTTATTCATTTATATATGTTTACTCTCAGGTAAACTTTCGCCTGAGATTTATGCGTTTGCTCATTAACCTTGACTCCGATTTCGTTTACATTTATCTTGGGAAATTTGAGATGCCCCATTCTCAAACACGTGTTTTACAACTTCATGATGGTTGCGAATAAATACTTGCCCGAAGTTCATTACTTCATTCGAATCTTGGGCAATTCCCTTGAAGTCTTAATTAACATAATTCATCACGCATTTATTATACAGAAAACGTAGGAAAAATATGAATGCCTCTTGGAGATAATCAGTGATGTTAAAATGAAGTGTAAAATACTACTATAATGTTTTCCAATTCATAATTTAATTATTTCTGTGTTACATATTTTTTTTTTCTTTTTCTCCTTTTTCTAAAATTACATCTCAAAATGTAGTGGGTATTGTAGATTTTGGTGCAAAAGTATAATAACAAAAGTTTGTAAAAAACATTTTTTTGTTTAACTGTGATTATTAATTTATAGTTTTACTACTTGACACTTTTGAAATTTGAATTCTTTGAGAATCTAATCTTATAATAATTATAAAAGTCGTAATTTTCACCTTAAAATCACCCAAAAACTTTCAGGGTTAACCTTGTGGCTTTTCAGTAATATACAAGAAAGTTGGTATAATAGCCACATTATAAGATTTTAATTCAATTAATTTGCTTCATTTTTCACAGTATAAGATCACCTAGCAAATAAGCGAAAGCTTAAGTCACTTTTTTGACGACCGGTATTTAAATTTACTTAAACCAATTATAAATAAATATGTTTCACTTCTTAATGAATTTTCTGCAACTGTACTTCTTTAAGTTCTTGTTTTTTCTTACAGGATTTCTTTCTTTTCATCAAGCCTACAAGTGTTTCCAATTGTTTTGGTAAACAACACAAAGGGTGCATGTTCCATTTTTTTCTCCTAATAATAATGAGAGGTAAGTTAACTACACATTTAATCAATTTTTTATAATTATATTTAATGTTAACATTGCCCACATCTTATTTCTACCTTGAATTTTATTTATTCTAGTCCAATTTATCGCAAAATCGCAATCTAACCGTAAGCAATTTGATTATTACTATAGATTATCTAACAAAATAAGACAATTATTTTATTAAGTGTTCGTTACGGCTTTTTACATATTACTTACATCCGCTATGAAATCCAATGTTCTTATAGCTTGCTCGTTAAAACGTAGACATGATGTATTTCCTGGACCCCATAAATTAGTCAACACCTGTTTTATAAAGGAAACGAGCAAATTGACTAATAAAAATACTAATAAGATGTGTGAAATTTGAAATAATTTAGACAGCAACTAAATTTACCTTAATTTGTATTACAATAAATATTCCATAAGTGGCTAAGGCTAAAATAAAACATTGATGTTCAAAATAGCTTGAAAATTAAATTCAAATGAAACAATTAAATAGCGTTCGATATTAATTATACGGTTGTATTTATATAAACAAGAACAAGAAAACGGTGAAAAAATTATGAAGAATAGCTGGGTAGTCTATAAACTACCCCCTAGTTTAATATACAATATAATTTTAATGGAAGTGAAGTATTGGAACATTTTAATAAGTAATTTTTTATTTTTTTATTTTTCCACTAAATAACCTCGATTATATTAAAGTAATTGAAGGGTATGGCCCACCCATTTATTTTTAAACTTTAACTAGAATTTAATTTAGGAATTACAAAGGCCTACACTTTTTTTCATGAAAAAGTGTTGCAAGTTGAATGGGTGTAAATGGAGTGTGCTGATCACGAATTTGTGCTTAGTTTTTTTCCAGCACGTCAGGTTTTCAGGAAAAGTGTGTTTGAAATTTTCCATAGAAACTGCCAAAAATATTGAGAAAATATTTATTAAAACTATATTTAATAGAAAATTACACAGCAAAATTGAGTTGTTCATTAAAAAAACAATGCAGTATAATCTACGTTAGACAATCGTTGTTTTTTTTTTTTTAATAAAATCGTTCTCTTTTTCCCTCAAAACTGCGTTCTGTAGTTTTCTTTTTGTGGATTTTTTTGAGCGACTCCCTCTTCAAGGTCCAGCAGTAATCAGCCATCATTCTAATATCCCATCTTCCTTGGTAACGTCTCTCCATCTCCTTTATGTCTCTCTCCCTATCTCTCCCTGTTACTCGTTGACAGCTCTAAGATTTTCGGGAAAAGTGTCAACGTGGGAATTCGGAAAATGAAGTTTGACGCTCATATTGCATCCCAGTTTTTTATAATTTTCGACCATGTTGGCTACAATTTCTTTGTAGTTTGGAGACTTGTTGTTTCCAAGGAAACCATCTATGACTTCTACGAAATAACTCCATGCTTCAGATTCATCCTGGAACAATCTGTGCGATTTTAAGGTTCGAATTTCAGGGCCTACAAAAATTCCATCTTTAAGTTTAGCTTTAGAAAGTGCAGGAAATTTGTCGCACAGGTATTTAAAGCAGTCACCATGTTTATTTAAAGCTTTGAAAAACTGCTTCATCAATCCTAACTTTATGTGAAGGAGAGGCAAAAGAACTAATTTTGGGTCAACTGATGCATCACGCACTACATTTTTTTGTCCCAGTACAAATCTTTCTCTGAGTGGCCATTCTTTCTTAACGTAATGTAAATTTCGTGCTCGACTGTCCCACTCGCACAAAAAACATGGATACTTTGTATTTTCCAAACTGCTGACCCAAAAGCATGGATATAATTTTGAGGTCTCCACAGAGTTGCACAATATTCGCTATACTTTATTGTATTTAGCAACAGACCAAGATTCTCATACGTTTCTTCGAGATGCACGGAGTGAGTAACAGGCACCGAGGCATAAGTATTACCATTGTGCAACAAGACACTCTTCAGACTTCTCTTAGAAGAATCAATAAATATCACAATGCCTGTACCACAAAAATGTGATTCCTGGAGCCAACAGATTTTTGTCTTTCAGTCGCGATCCTAAGATTTGTGCAAGAAAATGTCTGTGGGCGCTCTATCTCAAAAACGAACAATTCGTTTGAGATGAAACTTTAAACTTAAGGTTTTATCATTAAAACTTAGAACCGAAAAGCTTTTGGTAAACCTAAACCGGAAGTGGTTGTTTACTCGAGGGGTTTTTTGAATTTATCTCGATATATTTCTAAATTTTGAAAATATTACATAACTCTTCCAACAAAAATTAAACGGAATGAGAAACTGAGCAAGTTTTATTAAAACATGTTTTTCATAAAGTGCTTAACTTTAAAAAAATGTTGACTTTTTTGCCTAGTACTAATAAACTATGGGAGTTATATGAAATTCGTATAACAAGTAATTGTAAAGAATCCAAAATTGAGCAAATTATTAAAAATCGCCTTTTGCGTAAAACTCATAGTTTTGGAGAAAATGTAAGGAAAATATTATGATGGGTATATTAACATTTTTATATTTCTTTACATTTTACAATTTTTAATTAAAACCCTCGCTTATGATTTACTGATTGGAAGGTGGGATAGAGGCCACCCACCCACCCTACATATACATGATAACCTTAAATATTAATCGTTGATGATTTTGTTGCAAAAAACAATAAAATCTTATATCTGATAAAAAAATAAAACATAATCCAAATATAAGTTTAAATATAAATGGCCTTCTTTAGCTAGTCCTATCTATTTTAGATTGAAAGTCTGCCCACCCATCATGGATTAAAATTTTATAAATTACATCAATCAAAAACTCTAACTTTTGAATTTATTTTTAATTCAAAAAGTTCTGTAATTAATTTTACTCCAAACCGCGACACGATCAGTAATTGAAATTTATATGTATATGTAGGGTGAGTGGGTAGCCTCTATCCTACCCTTTAATCAGTAAACCATCATCAAAAATTATTTGAAAAATTTGTATAATCAAATCTCCAAAAATTAATTTTGTGTTTATTTATATTTTACAACTTTTAATTAAAACCCTCGCTTATGTTCTACTAATTAGAGGATGGGATAGAAACTACCCACCCACCCTACATATACATGATAACTTTAATTGCTAAAGGTGGATGATTTTGCTGCTAAAAACCATCAAACCCTTTATGTAATAAAATAATGAAACAAAACCAAAATTTAATTTTATTTTAAATATAATTAATTAATGGCGCTTTAGATAACGCGGAAATTTTCTATAGCAAATCTTATCTAACTTAGATATAAAGTTTGCCTATCCATTATCCATTATATTTTTACAAAGTTACTCACTCAAAAATGTTTCCATTTTTATTTTATTTTTATTCAAAGAGATTTGTAATTAATTTAATTGATTACAACGATACGATAAGGAATTAATGTTTATATGTATATGTAGGGCGGGTGGGTGGCCTCTATCCCACCCTATAGTCAAAAAAACATCATCAAAAATTATTTGAAAAATGTGTTTGAATTAATCTATCAAATTGTGAAATAATGTTGTGTTTTTTTTACGTTGTACAACATTTAATTAAAACCCTCGCTTATATTTGACTGATTGGAGGGTGGGTTAGAGGCCACCCACCCACCCTACATGAAAATAATAATCCAAGACTGCACAAGCAGTATTTTGTTGATTTACATGATTTAAATAATTATTAGTGGTTAACTTATTTTATCTTCTCAAAAATTTTAAAATATAGTTTCACTTCTAGTTTTCAAACAACCCTCTTTTATACACACTACAGTTTCTTATACAGATGTCCATGATTTTGATGGTTATATGTATCTTTAAAAACGTATTTTTCTTATTTAATACCTCATTGCATCAAATTTTCTAGTCTTTTGTTTCTAAATTAGGCATCCACATAATTCCATACTGCCTATAACTTCCTTCCAACTGAATAGGTTTTAGAATATTATTTTTACAATCGCATTGATGAAAAACCATCCACAATATACTGCTTGCGCAGTGATTAATTTCTATTTCATAAGTATCTTATTGATGTAAATCATCTAGAAAATACTGCTCGCACAGTACTTCTTACATGTAGACATACATCACTGCGCAAGCAGTATTTTGTAGATAATTTAAGTCAATATATATTCTTAACCACAGACATCCACAACTGCGCAAGCAGTATTTTGTTGATGTACATGATTTACATAATCATTTGTTAACTTTCACCTCTAGATTTCAAATCAGCCAACATCTAGGTCATTTAAGTTCTAACATCCCTCTTTTATATACACTACAGTCTCTTCTACAGATGTCGGTGATGGTTATATGTATCTTTGAAAGCTTATCTTTTTTAGTTTAATATTTCTTGACGTCAAATTTTCTTTTATTCATTTTTTCCAAAATTGGTCACCCACATAATTCCATACCTACCTGTACAATCCTCCTAACGGAATAATGAATATTATTTGTACAATCGCATTGATAATAAACCTTCCTCAAAATACTGCTTGCGCAGTGATTAATTTCTAGTTCACAAGCATCTTATTGATGTAAATTATCTAGAAATATTCAAAACGATTTGTAATTAATTTCATAGGATACAACGAGGTGCTAAGGAATTAAGGTTTATATGTATATGTAGGGTGGGTGGGTGGCCTCTATCCCACCCTCCAGTCAAATAAACATCATCGAATATTATTTGAAAAATTTGTTTGAATATATTTATTAAATTTTGCACCCACTCTTCCTAGTTATACATAATAATTTAGAATTTAGAATTCAAAATTGAGCAAATTATTAAGAATAACTTTTTTTGCGTAAGCGTCATAGTTGTCGAGAAAAATGTAGGGAAAGTATTATGATGGCCACGTCACAATTTGTTCAGCTTGGATAAACTGTTGAGAATGGTCTTCATCGGTTTTTTTGTTTGAACTTTCATCTGATGATTGCTGTTGGATGGTGTGAAGAAAAGGTGGAGGAATGGACATTCCTGGTCCATGAGGTACAGGTCATTTAGCAGACGATAAATCAGGATACTGAATAGTATGTTTATTTTCGAAATTGAAACCCTTGATATCGCAGGAGCAAAAGTAGCAGTCGTCTCCATGGTTTTTTTGTTCGCTCCATACCATAGGAATGTCAAAGGGTAAAGAGCTACGTGTACATTTTATCCATTTTCTCAGTAGCTCGACACACTGGAAGCACACGGTTTGTCATGATCACCAAGCTTTACACCAAAGTAAGCGTGATAAACTTTCTTGATAAATTCTGTTATGTTTCGTTGATGCTTTGCTATCGTTAAATCACCATACATGTAATAAAATATATCAGGACTGTTTTTGCACTTTCTTGATGACATTATGACACACTATACACTCTGAAAATAAAACATAACTCATGCTACAAACAACTGACGCTAATTAATTATTTCGTAAACAACTGCCGATGCCGTCAAGTTGACCTTGACAAATGCGAAAATGAAACAGTGTTGTCATTGAAATGAAATAAACATAATATTATATTAAAATATTTTCTGTCGATGTATCAAGTATTTTAAGGAAATAATTTTAATGCAATTTAGGAAATATATTTTGCTCTAGTACAAGGTTTTTTTTAATTTTGTGAAACATCTTGACGTGATGGGCTCAAACCAAATTCACATTCAGAATCAACGTACCCGTATAAGCTAAGAACACTTATCAAACTCAAAACACCAAAAATTATGTCGGTCTATGTTATTAGTATTTCGCTAAAGTTTCCGTGGTCGACACAAAAACGCAAGAAATTTCAATGAACCGGCAATTATTGCTTTGATTCTGTGTTGTATGTTTACAATGTTTTGGCCAAGATCTTCTAAATAATGGATCATATTCCCTGTAAATAATCCCAGCTTTGTTTTGAGTAACAAAGTCAAACTCGTAAAGCTTTACAGCCTAATTGTTATTTATTATTCTTCATGTGTAGAAAGTTTTTAATAATGATTTTACTTTACTTTACCAGTGAAAGTAAGTCTTTTCTTGACATGTAGAATTTCCGCTTTGGTTTTGGTAGGAACTAACTAAAGTAGTTAATAACTTGATCTTTTATGATTATGATCCATTGGTACTGTAAATAATTCTTGAAAAGGAGATTTTTGAGTTAAGTTTTAATTTCTTTTTAAACCAGCTAAAATCTGAAATTACAAATCAATTCCTGGAAATATTCTAATAGTATTATATAAACAACCTCTGACAATAAAGTGAATACTCCTGTAACCTTAACGTCGATGAAATATTAACGAAAATTCCCTTACTGTCAGATGTTGTAGATAGAATACATATAAAGTATGATCCTCCAATCATCATAACAGCCCAGAATTTTGGACAAAATCTGAAAAAATCAACGATAAATAAGAAGAATTAAAACAATTATCAAATAGTTTGTTAATGGAATGAGAAGTAATTAAACAAAACTGAGTCTTATACATTAAACCTATAAACAATTTGGTGTTATGTGGTAACGGTCGCAACCATCCTTATGAGGAAATATAGACCTTTTATTCCGGTCGACAATTAATACATGCTGGATGCCATTTACCTGCATTTGTCCTGCGTAAAGTTCCTCAATTAAAATCCCATAAAAGCGCGTAGTAATTAATCTATTACCTATGAATAGTGACGACAAAAAAGAGTAATTTCTGCGCCTAATTGCCGTAACCGTTACTAAGTGTCACCCATCGTGTCGTGATTTAATCGTAGGAAAAATTTTTTCGTGTCGACGATTCCGTATAACGAAAAAAAAACTAACGACGAGATGCAATTATTGTAAGGCTTAATTTAAGTGTAAATACTGAACAAGAATAGCTTCTAAAAATATTGAATATTTAACATTATGCAATTTTGTATGTAACTTCCAATACACTAAGGTTGATTGTTACCTCTTCTAACTGATTGGTTATAAATGGATTCGTAAGGGATGAATCGGACAAGAACAGGTACAGAGGAGAGTTTTGTGCAACCCAAGGATTTCCATTATTTCGCCGTGAATAGGGGCCGCCCCGAATTTCCGCAAACTGAGGGCATAGGTATGAAGGTACGCTGTCCCGGCTGAGGTAGATTAATGAGGGCCGGAATTAGTCAATGTCCGAAAATCTCCACGTCGGGTTAATGCGTTCGCAGGGGTTACCTTGGCAAAAATTCCTCCGCCTCGGGCGCTCTCCTTTCTGGTTAATTAAGTCCGCACAGCGGTAAAAACAATAAAAATGACCGAGACGAATCGCTTCCTTCGTTCAACTCAAATTACACGAATTTAACTTTTCTATTCATTAATCAAAAACGGGTGCGAAGAAGTTATCTTAATGATCATTATGGGATCTACTAGCGAAACGTCTTTATTTTCACTTTGATTGTGCCTCCATTAGGCTTCAAATAAATTATCCTCGCCGGTCACTCGGTGTACATCCATCCATCATCATTTGCTCAAGCTACAAATGGATTATTGTGTTTAAACAATCCCATTTCCTCATAATCACAATTGTTCAAAGACATTAGCAGTGTTGATGCATACAAAATTCAACCTCTGTGATTAATTTTATCTAACGACCAAATTTCATTTATTATTCCTTATATAATTTTCCAAATACACAAGCTTTAATAAAATTAAATATTTTATTAGGTTAAATAGGATAACTCATACTTCTTAATATATACAATTTAATCAAAGTAAAATAAAACTTTTGCATTTTTGTTTTTGGAGTGTGGGTTAGAAGACATTCACGCATCTTACATTTGCATTTTCATTCAAGACACTATTGCAACTTTAGCTTCCAGTAAATTGTAGTTGTAGTTGTATTGATATTATCAACTAATAAAATGCAATTTAAGAAATGTTGTAAATTCAAGGTTGGTGGATAACCACTAGCCCATTCTTCAATTATTAAAGTAAAATAATTGCTGTACAAGTTTTTTACATATTAATAAACCTCTGTATTATCCCAATATATTATTAATTACGGAGCATAATCTTGACCTATCCCAATAATTTTTCATTCTAGTAGCGTATCGTTGACCTATTCCAACCAATGTAATCTACAATATGCAACTTGAAAACTTAATGAAATTTATTTCTATCGTTTCTAGTTACATTATTAAACCATGTATTTCGAAGTAAAAGCCTCTAAAATAAAGAAATTACTATAAGCATAATCCATGTTCGCACTGACAATGTCAAACTAGTTAGAATAATTAATACCAACTTTAATTTTGTACTTTTAAAGAAGGGAATGCTGCCAGAATACTAGAATACTGTTTAGTGGTTCATCAAAATTTAAATACATTCTAAAAGATAGTGAAGCAGAAAAATAATTAGATTTTATTAATAAAAAAACTTATGACCTAAATTTATCGAAGGGGTTGATCATAAAATATCAGGATGAAATATCAGATTGAAAACGCTGTTACTTGATGAAAGTAACTTGACATCTGCCTAATGACGCCAGCCTGTGGGGAAAAAATTGTCATTAAAAACCATGTAAATTTTCAACCAGAGCATTTAATTTACTACATTTAACATGATTAGTTTGATACTGTATAAAAATAATAGATCAATATTGTTTAACATTATATTAACACCAAAACTGCTCGACTAATAGAACAGACAGAGATGAGACTGCCACTAAAAGTCTTCGCCAGTAGCAGTCTCCTCACTGTCTTTTTGGTCGAGCATTTTTGGTGTTAATTTTATGTTGAACAATGTTGATCCAGCATTTTTGGTTTTGGGTCTCGCCGATCAAGCTAGTATCGACTCTGTTCTGACTAAAAACAATTATATGTAGGTCCGAATTCACGTCGATTTATACATATTGGCTGAATTTACTTATTAGACCATAAATGTTAATATTAACACATAGAAGAACTTCTCGAAGAACTTATGTCATGCGCCTAAAAGGAATTGTTGATACACTTGAAGACAATATTAAAAAGGCTATCCTAGTGTATCTCGATGATATAATCGTGATTGAATAACCTCATTAAGAACTTAGAAAAGAAGGATTTCGGTGAGTAACATTTTTCCTACGCTAACTAGCTCAAATCTGAAACCTGTTGAAATAAATTTTAAACCGTAAAAATTTGTAAATATTAAACTTTTTTAATACACATCGCAGAATGTTGATTTATGCATAAAACATTATTAGAATATTTTAAGGAATCTATTATTTATTTCAGATTTGATCTATTTAACAAGGGAGAGAAGTTGCTCATTGACCATCAAGAAACTGTTCGAGAAAGCAAGATAAAGAAAAATGAAAAAAATGTGTCTTAATCAGTAATACTAAAGGTAAACAACAAGCGCTTTAAAATAGATATTTTGTAAATTTGATTATATTTTCTTTAAAATATTTTCAATCGAAAAAAAACATGAATTAAATTCTCACTTAACCTGCGGTGAAACATTTTTATGTTAATTAACCTTCTAATTATCATCGAAGAGCTTATTGAGTACTTAAAAAAGGAGTTTTTAGATAATAAATTTTGATTTTTGTTGAAATAAATTTAAAATCGTAAAAATTTGGACAAAAGATTTTTTGCTGAATTTCTTATATTTTTTCTTTTATATATTTAATTAATTGCTCACTTAACCTGTGGTGAAACAATTTTTGAAGAATCTTGTTTCAAGGATTAATAAAGACTTATTGTTGAAACTATTTTTTGTGAAACAAACATGAAATAAAGGTTGTCCAGAAAGTTCGTGCCGATTATTTTAAATTTTGGTATACATTTATTAAATTATATAGGTACCATTCTGTTCCACAACCTTTCTCCATCTTTCATACAAACTGAGAATTGCGTCCTTCCATAACCTCTCAGATTTTTCGGCAAAAAGTTTGTCTAAAGAAGTTTTTATCTCAACCAAAGACTTGACATTTTTCCCATCAAGGGAATTTTGTAATGATCGAAAAAGGTGGAAATCTGAGGGCCTAGCGAATACTGTGAATGGGGTAAAACATCTCAACCAAACTCCTAACATTTTTTGTCGAGTTATCAAAGACACATGAGGCCTGGCATTGTCCTGATGAAAGACGACGCTCTTCCGATTCGCTATTTCTGGACGTTTTTGTTTGATTACTGTCTTCAATTTCTCTAATTTACTTTTCCGAATGTATTGTTTCATTATTTGGTAAAAGCTCATAATAAAGGATTCCTTCCAAACCCACCAGACACAGAGCAATACCTTCTTCGAATGGAGACCGGATTTTGGGGTGACTAAAGGTAGTTCATCACGTTTTCCCCAAGACCTTTTACAAAATAATACAATATAGCTTTTTAGCAAAAAAATCTAATATTTCTGTGACATCTTAAAACGCACAGCTCTTAAGATCTAACAAATTTCGAATGATTTAAAAAATTCGGTTAATCACTGAGTTTGGTTACTCGACGCAATCAATCTTTAATAATAAAAAATAGTTATCTTGATTTCTAGCGAAACGCATTAATTCTTCAATAATACAAAACTGTAAACTGTGGTAAACATAAGCAGTTGGATGTTTACCACCACTCTGCTTACATTATGTGGACTGTCATATCATACCTGTGCTGACACCACCAAGGAAGAAGATAATTTCATTATATAACTATATATTCTAGAAATGATCAATTTCTTAGGAACAAACATATTTTGTTGACTTAATATCTCGTACTTACATTATCTATAAATTTACTAAAAATTATTCTCCAAAAGTTGTTTGGTTCTTAAGCTATATCCTCCTAATCCTGGTGATGTATTTTTTATTTATTTATAATAATATGTTGTTATATGTTTGTACCCTTTCAAAATTAAGGTTCTTCTCTTTTTGAAAACTTGATCAGTAAGATCTACTAGATGTAGTATTCTGTGCTTATGAAGTTTTCCGCTACCTTTGATAATGTTATCAGTAGACAACAATAGTTTTTTGAAATGATCTCTGGTCATATTTTCTGTGGAACACAATGATCTTCTAATCTCAATCGCTATGATCAGCATTGTGAAGATTGGTTTGTAAAAAATGTCTTTCTAAAACAGCTAAAGTTTTTTTCATAACAATAACATGCTTAATCTTTAGTTTTTTTTGCATCTGTATCAGTAAAATTTACTTCATTTAATGTAGAGATTTGATTTAGTGTGTTCTTTGTATTGTGTTTCAAAATTTCGCTCTGTTAAACCTGTCACCAATCTATTATCAACCTTGTAACTTCTTGTTTTCTTAGTTAATCCACTGCTTCAACCTTGCTTTTCGTTTTCCCTCTCAACCAAATGCTCCTGTCCTCCTACCAAGGAAAAAGACAATAGCATAAAATAACTCCACATTCTGATAACTATCAATATCTTAGAAAATGATCTGCAATAAAAACGTATTTTGGCAACCTAATATCTACGGACTTAACTACGAATTTACTAAAACTCATTATAAGCATTTTTTATTTCAATTTGCATATTGCATTAAATTTACATTGTATGACTTTATCTGAAGTTAATCATTACATATCAGACTACGGAATATAGCTTACAAAATTTGCTTCTACCTAGTTGCTCGTATTTCTCTAGAATAATTCCTTCTACCATGATCTGAGTATCATAAATTTCATACGTAGAACATTCATTGTTTATGAATTTACTAGATCTCATTAAAATAATTTTCAAACCTTTCCTAATTATCCTTGATTGTACGACTTTATCTAAGAGTTGACCATCACATGACAGTCTATGGCATGTTGTACAACATTTTTTTAAAGAATATTTCTGATCAATAACATTTATTGGATTTTGCTTAATGCAAAACTACAGAAAGGGAATGGTTTTCAACGCAACCAAGCATTTCTGGGTTATTAAGTCAAAATTATCTCAGTGTAATATGTTTCAATTATGGTCAGTGCACAGAATCGTTTATGTTTATATTGGGTAAATAGTAACTCTTGTTTTGTTCCATATTGTTTTTATTTTCATTTACGGTCACGTGTTTCGGTCTTCGCAGACCATTATCAAAGTTAAACTTTGATAATGGTCTGCGAAGACCGAAACACGTGTCAGTAAATGAAAATATAAACAATATGGAACAAAACAAGAGTTACTATTTACCCAATATTAATATATGTTTCCATCAAGAGTGCAGCGCATCAAGTATTAACTTTGTTTATGTTTATGTTTATTAGTTTTAAGCTTTCATTCCAAAAAAAATACATATGAATATACAAAAATATATAACAAAACGTACAAAAATTTTGGATGGATGAAGCTGGGCGGAGTTCATGCAGCTGCGATGTTCTTCCACTCTAACCCTTGTTTTTGTCCATGATGCTGAGGGTGCAAATATCCTCTTGGACATCTGTATTCTTCTTTAAATACTTGTATTGACTTTTTTGTCGCCTTTTTAGGGGAGACTTTTTGGCTGGTTATGTCAGCATGACACATATAGTATATGACATAATTGGATTGATTCGGATATATTACAACAAATTAGACAAGTTGGAGCCAATTAACAAATACCGCAATTTTAGATGAAATAACACAAAATTAAATCATTTTGCAGAGAAGAAAACGAAAGAATATATTATGAAAATTTGATTCAAAGAAAAGCTTTTTAGAATATTATAAAACCACAGCTGGAAAAAACTATAGTAAACTTAAAGAATAAGATTGATTCTCAAACGACATATATGCAAAGAATAAATGCACCATGTTAATATTTTTCAAATCTGTTGCACTATTTTTTAAATATTAATTTCGTGTATTTTTAGTTTGCACATCTGATATGTAAGATTTAAGCTGATTTGATGGGATTTTTTTAATGTGTTCTATACATTAATTACCAAAAGGAACATAAATATTCTATAATTTGTACGACTTTCATTAAGCACCTTGTTATGAATTGGTTAACACAATAGTGGTTGTAACTCTAATACTGATTATAATATTTTTCTACTGCTTGAAGCTTCATAACAAAATTTTGCAGACTTTTGCAAAGCTTTTGTAAGAATTTATTCTTAATGTAGGATGAAATCACAATTATCAATTGCTTATAATTTAAAATAGATGTTTTTTTACATTACATTATTTACATTGCATTCTTATTAGTATCATAAGAATAAATTATGTACTTAACATAAGAGTAATTAGTATAAGAGAGGTGATTAGTGAGTAATATCTTATTGAAACTTTTATTATATCTTCACCATTATGTAATAAGGAATTATATTATGATTTTCTCAGCCATAAAACTTTAGTAGAATATTTTTTTACATATATAGTTGATTGGTAATAACTAAATAATTCAGAGAAGTCGGTAATGTAGTTGGTCGATTCTTTGTTTGCGCTTAGTTGTTACTGAATGATTCATGTGGATCGGGTGTAATTTGGTAAATGACGAATGATTTCGTCGTGGCGCAAAGTGTAGATATGACAATGAAATTGTATCGGGTCCATTAAGGAGCGTATCGTCCGTCCCACCATTACGGTAATTAACATGTGAAGCTATCGCGAGGTATCACGAGGTAGCGATGTCTCTTTATAGCCTCATCAATAATGTAGTAATCACCAGGATAATGGATAAAGAAAACAGGACCAGTAGCCGGTGGACTGTTATACAAATGGCCCCCTCCTCCATCGTGGCACACACGCGCACACCAACAAACCGAGAGAAAAAAAAAAGATAAAATTAAAATTAATAGAGGCTTAGACAAATGGCACTCCTCTGTGAATACGGCCCCGAAATATTGTGTGAACATTATTTACAACCACACCTTTTGTGCTGTTACCATGATGAGGACAATAAATTATTTCGCTTTTTAAAAAGTGCCTCATACTTATTAGCCGCAATAAAAATGTGCTCGGATTTTAAGTGCCGCGGCCGCTTCCCCACTTTACTTCATTGCTGCCATTTTTTCCTGGACGTCTTCATTATCAGAAAACGAAAATTAATTCGCGATACTTAGATCGTAATTATTGCGGCTATCTGAAAAAAAAATTCGCACTTGTAGCACATTAATAATATTCGAATAAAACTCGAACTCAAATAAATTTTAAAATCTAATTATTTCGCTATCATAAGGAAATTCTTTAAAAAAAGGAATTATAATCAAGGGCTTAAATTCCTATATTGAATACTTTTTCTAATCCAACTAATTTTGTTCAAATCTTACCTTCCTGACTATTCATGTATTGGCTATTAAATTGCTGTACTAACTGTATTTTAAAGAATATATAAAAATTAACAAATAATTTTACTTTGTACAATACTGACTTTATTAAGTGACTATAGTTTCGACAATTTTAGCTTGTCATTTTCAAACTAGACTTCTAGTTTAAGAGATCCCAGATTTAAACTAAGCCCAAGAAAAAGTAACCTTTTTCAGAAAGTTGTTCAGTATCCTTTCGTGTGAAGGTGTTGAAGATGTCGAGCAAACACTTTATTCTATTATCATTTTTAGGTTTCTATCGATTTGCGGCTGTTTTAATTTGATAATATATAATATCTATATATCAAAATTACTGGATTCACAAGAAAGGAAAACAAATTATGCCAAAATAAGAGAGAAATATTTTTTATTAAAAAAATGAGGCAATAAAGTGCTGGAAAATTCTAGAAAGACAGATTAATAGAAAACATGGGTGCTTTGAAAATTTCTGAAAATAAAGGCAAATTTCTATACAGGTCAATCGAAAAAAAAAACAATACAAAAATTAAAGAAACACTCGAAAGAACTAAATCAAACGAATTCAATATTTATTCTGCAAACGGCAGAAACAATAAATCCTCTAAATATAAATAAATTATTTTCAGTAGAACTCTTACCGATGTTATACTGGTTGAAGGGTGTGTTAGCATGAAAATGCAATATCTTAATTTTCATTGGAAAACTTCTTGGGCTAATTTTCTCCCAATATTAGGATGCTGTGTCCTCAAATAGATGTCACAGCACTCTAGCACTACAGGAAAGGATAATGCATTAAATGTTTTACAAAAGGTGTCCAAAGGTAAATAGAGTATAATCAAAGTATGAGCAAATATACCTTGAATATGTTTATTATTTACAGCTTAAAAGCCGCTGCTAAAAATCTGATCAACGCCTACAGAATTATGAAGAAGACACATCCTAATCAGCATGAGTTACCTATTCTGATATAAATGAGAATACTTTATAAAGATTAGTTATGCAGACAAATCTTGAAAAAACTAAAAACATACAAACCTTGCTTGTTCGAACTACTTAATTAGAAGATGTACTGGCTCATGCGTTGTAGATTAAGACCACTAAAACTATAGTTAGGAGTCATGACTATAAAAAAAAGATAATTGAGAAAGAAATAAGAAACTTAAAAAATATTTATTTGGAAAACAACAACAAAATAGAGGGATAAAATTGGATATATAGAAGACGTCAATGCAATAAAATATGGAGACCGTTAGCAACTATTCCTAGTACCGGTGCCGGATTATTATTTCTCCCTATGTTTTATTGTAACAACGATTTACATTATGAACTTTAATAGAAGAAATAGCGAAATCAAATCTACGTTTACCATAAGTGATGCATTATATCAACATTAACATATTGCAGCTGTCATTGAAGATGCGTTGATCCTCGGAATGAACGTCATAAACACTAAAGGCTTCCAATAATGTTCTATGCTTGAAATTTTTAAGTTACTGTTATATGCTTGTTTTTTATGTATCTTTTTAATATAGTTTATAAAGTAAGTAAAATAAATAAATAAAAATGAAATATTCAAAGCTACATGGAAAGAAAGAACTCAAATTCATTTTTAATTTAAAAAAAAATAGATGATCCTTCTATCCGAAATATCAATCCAAGAGAGAAGCAAAATAATTCATAATTTTAATTTGCGCGAAAATTCAAATAAATAGTGTACTTTTGAGGAAGGAAAGGTTGCATGAAAATTGTTTGCTTCTTTATCAATATTCATACAGGTCACAGATAATAAATGATGTTGTTTCAAAATCAATTTATGGTAGATGGCATAGAAGATAGATTGATTCTTGTAATGGGGGTCATATATACTAAAGTGGTAGCCTGTAGTTGCATCTTAATAATTGAATAATTAAAGTTATTGAGAAATAAGTTGAATTTCAAAGACAATAAACTGCAAGTGTCCTTTTCACCGGAAATATGTGGTCCAGGTAGAAACTAAATAGTTAATAATGTTAATTTGCAATAAAACTTATATAAAAAATTTATTTAAGAATTTAATGTTATTAAAATGTTGTTTGCTTTTTCATCAATATTTAAAAGGTCTCCTTAAATAATAGAGCATAATTGCAATACCAATTTATGGCAGTTAACATAGAAGATGATTCTCGGAATTTATCATAAAGGCTTATTGGATCTTAAAAATGGAGCCATTAAGGGCAATCGGAAATAAGTCCTACCTCAAATTAATTAGTAATGTTAATTTGAAAGAAAATTTAGTTTAAAAGTGTAATTTGGTGATGTTCATGGAAGACCAGTAATAACTATTGGCAAGATCCTTATTTGCAGTCAAAAAAATACCAGTTAAAATAATTTCATACTACTCTTTGTGAAGGGAATTCTGATGACTTCCAAAGGTTTTGAGGTGAATGTCAAGAGTGGAATCTGTAAAATTAGTGAAAAGGAAGCCATACTTCAAAATAAATATCAATGTTAATTTTGAAGCAAATTTAGATCAAAATTCTATCTTGATCTTTAAACCCATCGTCGATGATGATATTAGAAGACCAGGAATAGCCATTAGTAAAATATGTTTATGCACTAGAAAGACCGTACTAGTTGATCTACTATTTTTCTCTAGAAAGAGAGGTCGTCGAATATAAAGACTTCTAGTAAAACATCAAGATTTCAGTCTTAAAAAAGAAAAGAACTCTATCAAAATTGGAAGACCGTCTATAGCGTAAATATCAATTCCAGAGAGAAGCGAAATTACTAGTAATGTTAATTACGAAAAAAAACTCTAATAAGGATTTTACTATAAAGATGTCATCTAATGACAGAGAAAAATAAAGAAATATTTAATCAAACTTTAAATCTATTGCCGATGATCATAAGTAAGGATCAGGGTTAGCACCAATATTCTGTACTTTTGGAGAAGGCTCGATTATTATTTGCTGCTTCATCAATATCCAGAGCAGATAATGGAATAGAAAACAGAAATTACTCAGGGTTAGAAAAAACGAAAACGACATAAACCTTAACTTAAATTTTATTCAATTTTACTACAACTGTTTCGCCACGCTGTTGCTTTTTCTTCTTAGGATCTCATCAATCCTTTTAACCTAAACCCATGCCCTAAATCAAAAAAATATCGAGGAAGTTTGTCATATATGGTAATATAATGTAACTTCATTTGGTTGATGTAATGCGATTGATCTATTGTTGGGACTTCGATGATATAATCGTAATCGTATTGCGAAGTTTCAGAGATTCCAAATTGGAATTTAGCTTAAGAAAATGCCACCATTTCAAGAAGGATATACATACTAAAATAGTAAATTCCAAATTAAAACTCATCTTGATAAAATTCCATCTTTTCAAGAAGGATGTATAATACCCAGAAAACATAATTTCATATAAACATAGTGCAGTTGATGTGCAATAGGTTTCAAGAGTAAGAGAATAGCCGGTTCCAAAGACTTTAAATTTTTTAAATTATTCGTGGTGGATACTGAGGTAAGTAATGTGAGAATTACAGCTATCTATTTATAATTTTTGAATAGATAACACAACGTTTTTTGATACTTTGTTAGCTTTTACCAAAATAAGAGCGTAATTTCTGATTGATAAGGAAAGCTTTATCAAAAAATGGTACAAAAAATATGTAGATATAAAAAATACTAATTTGTCAGGACAGAGTTCATTTGCGTTTAATGTTTTTCCACTCAAACCCATATCACCTTTCCTCCGCTGTTCCACACTTGAAAGATCCAGTATTGGATACATATTTTGTTTCGCATTTAGATACTTATTTTCCCCTTGATACCGGGATATGTTTTTTAAACTTATCAAACTGATATTGATTTTAATCGCTAGCAGCAGATTATCGGATGTGATGGAAGAGACTAACAAGAGATTTTTGATGGATATTTTGATATGTCGACTCTGAACAAACTTCTAGAAATTCACCCAGTAGAAAATAGACGTGAATAAGTAGTGCAAAAGTTTATGTGGCAATCACGGAGGAAAGCATCTAAACACCAGTGCAACTTTTGGTAGCCCATTTGTTACTGATGTTGCTGAACTATAAACGGAGTCTTGCTAAAGAAGTAAATACATCGTCATTTTATTAAATGGGTTAAAGCATTCTTATAATCAAACTAAGGAGCATAAATAATTACGAAAGTAATGGTTAAATGTTGTTATGTTATTTATTAGTTTCCTTGGAACTTCATTCAAACTAAGGAATAATTTTGAATTTATTCTCTTTCAAAAAGTTTGCTTAATCCTTAAAATCAACAAGACAAAGCGATGGTATTGTAGAGTGAATGAATAGAATTAATCGTAATTATTTGAAGGTCAAAAGGTCATAGACACTGGTATTGGTTACTTAATATGTATCAAATGATAAATGAAACTTGCTTTGTTAACATCACATACGGAATTTATTTCGTAACTATAGCTTTAACCTTATAAGGCCATTATCAAACGTACAGTCGAAATAAATTCCGTGTGTGATATTATCAAAGTGAGTTTTATTTATATTTTGATAAAGTTCCTGATTCAAGATGTATCACAAAGTTATAGCTTCAAGCATCCAACATATTACTTAATATGTTTCTGATTGCCTGTAGATTACCAGCACATAAAACAACATAATAAATTAGAGTGAGTGTTGTAATGAGTCATCTACTACATCATTTTACTCTAGTTTAGTTTAGTTTATTGACTTTACAAGTCCTACAAAATAATATACGTTTACAATAACTATAAAATTTAGATCGCAAGACTCGAAGGCGGAGTTCACATGGCAGTGTTCTTCCACTCAAAGAATTACTTCCTATAGCCGATGATGATCATCAGCACCATTGAGGCAATGATTTTGCTAGTGACTATTTTTGTTCAATTTACTTCGAGTTATTTTATGACATATATGTCAATTTATCTGCCCATCACAAGAAAAAGTGAAAGGGAAATGTTGTGTGCTTGACTCAGATTATATCTTCTAATGGTAAAATTTCAAAGTCATTTATTTTAATTAAACATATTCTTCAAACAGTTTATTATATGCTGTGGGATGAGCGCACAGTAAACAAAAAGAATACACCTTGTTCCATGATTGTGTCAAAAATATGATGATTTGTGAAGTTTTCTTTTTTCCCGCTTAACTGTGAGTAACTAAGAACGAAATGCCAAGTACGATAGAGTGTTACTTATTGTAGTTTCCAAAATAATTGTAATTATTTAAAACGAAGTAAATAGTGTATACTTGCCCTGCAAATTGGGGCAAGTGTAAATATATTTGTAAAATACTATACAAACCAATGTGAATCAAAGGGAACAATATTAGACCAGATGAATCCTCATCTTCCACTTTGAATTATAGATGTAGAAGCAGTTTAATAATATCTTCAAGTAAAATTAAGCATTCGTCATCCTTATCAGGCCATGCAAATGTCACGAATGCCACAATTGTCATAGCACCCAACGACTTAACTTTTCGTACAAATTTTACTTCTAAATCATTATAACATAGGTTATTACTTGAGTGACCTAATACCATGTGGACTTAATATTTTGGGTTTGGTGAAGAATAGCGCTTGTTATGTTCCATATTTTATTTACATGGAACATAACAAGCGCTTTTCTTCACCAAACTTATACATCCGGTTCCATCAAGAATGTAGCATAACAAGCATTACCTTTATTAATAATTTGGTATTTATATAATATACCGATGTTTCAAGAATAGATTCTTTAAGGTTTTGCTATAGAAATACATAGTGTAAAACAATAACCAGGTCAAGTGTCTGCAGCGGCTACCAACATTAATTCATGTTAATGTTATGTGAGGATTATATCCTGAATCTCTTTATTTGGTCTTCTTATCTTCTGCCTTTTCAAAGTTCTCGACTAGATCGGGCACATCCTTCTCATCCTCGGGTACCATTTTACTGACACCAGCATTAGCCACTGAGTTTTCGAACCTGTTTAACTGATTGAGACCCTCAGACCCCAAATGGTTTTAGATTTAGATTTCTTTGATTTGTTTGTTTTCACGATGGGAAGTTATAGCTAATGTGTTTGTTGCAAGTGATGCCTGCGTCTTGGGGTTGTTGAAATAAATAACTATGCCATCGTCTTTTATCATACTAACCTCCTCAATTCCGGATATTGTGTTAACTGATATATTTTTAAAGAGGACTGTAGGTTCTTCATCAATTGACTGGATGGAGTGCACGACCTTCTTCTTCAGTCTCTGTGTACCTTTACCGCATTCTTTCAGTTTTTCGTAATTCAAATTTTGTTTTGATTGTATTACCAATAATCCTATAAATTGCATACAAAACACATATGCCCTGACACCGGTTACTTTGAAGTGAAGGTGAATTTCACACAAACCCAGTCTTCTGAATTGATTTCTGCAGTCCTATTTATATAGCCTTCCTCTTCTTCTTTATCGACTTCAAAAATTTTTTTTCTTGATTAATTTGGTGAAACAATATGAAAATATAGGTAATGAATTGATTTCAAAATCGTTATCATTGTCTTCTATCAAATCTTCTGGCACCTTCACATCTTTTTCCTCTTGATCGAATCAATAAATTTGTATTATTACTTTTTGGCCATCGGGGATTACTCATTGAAACGGGTCAGAACTTCATCGCTTGTGATTATCTCTGCTCTAGAAGTTATGCGTTTCTTACTCTGACTTTCCGATGTTCTGCCTGCTTTTATTGTTTCCAGAAGTATATTTTTCTACCACCGTAATAACAGACTCATCATATTTATTTTTAGGACCATGTCAATTCGATTTTGTTCATTCTTTCCATCGATTGTAGGCAAGTTCAGTACATCAAACTGCTCTTTTACTCTTTGCTGATAATCGATGATGAATCCAAATGATGAATTCCTTCCTTTCAAAAACCAATAATTATTATTTTTGGTATCAGATACGTCCATATTTCTCCAATTATCGTGCTGAATATATTTTTGGGTATATGTTTGCCTTCATGTTGCCTCAGCTACTTCATCAATACGCCATCCCATTTCGTCTTCAAAAATTTAAAAACACATAGGTCCAGTGGTTGTAACAATATGGAAGAAGCTTTAGAATTCTCTCATTATTTTCAATGGCGTGCAATATGAGTCTTCTATCCACGTGCGATCATGTCCATCATATATCAACAGGACTTGCCTTTTGGGCCCTTTAGCTGGAAGAAGCGATTTATGAAACTAATTGAGGAAAACATCGAACTCCATCCAACCATTTATAATAGCTACGGAAGTGCTAACAGAAAAGCTTCTTTCCGGAGACCAAACCCATTTGTCCTAGATGTTTGTTTCTTTAAAAATTTTGATATATGGTATCTTATTTCCCGCTGCATTGGCTGTTACTAAAAAGGAAATATTCTCGCGACCACTACAGCTGGAGTAGTTCTAGAACTTGCTATAACTTTAAGAAAATCTAATTTAGAATAATAATAAATTTTACATTTTAAATTGAATGTATGCCTTTACGGTCGACAATTTTCGTTTTATTCGGATCTAAACTAAGTCCGTTTCATCCATGTTCAAAACTTGCTCAAGCTTATCATGAAGCTGCAATTCATTCAACTGCTTCTTTAGAATATAAAAGTATTGATATATAATGAATGGATGAATGGGTTGTCTTGATTCTGATTATTACCATAATTTATGACGATTTTCTAGGATGTATCAGACTCGCCAAATGGCGATACAATTGGTTCTGATATTTTGGCCGCATGGTGGCGCTTTACATAATAAGTCGGTATTGTAGCTGCCTCAAATAGTCTTAAACATCAATTTTGCCACGATTTAACTTCAAATAATGAATATTAGGTGCGTTATTACACTTACCCCGGATTTACACTTACCTAACTTTATATGAAAGACGTTTTAACTCTTATATGAATCACACTGTATATGATTTTTGTATTTTAATAAATGCACAGTTAAGACGATAAGATGACCTTCCCAGTGTTCAAATTCAAAGTCCTAAAGAATCATTTTTAATCTGTATAATTTTACTATGTAAATATACAGGGTGTATCACTAGAGCAGTCGTGATAACTAAAACCACATAAAAGAAAGAACACGGAACACGAAGAAGAGGAGAAGATAACTTAAGGGGTGATATCAACGCCGAGTGTGGACCGTCATCGCCTGCTTCAATTTATATCATGCACTCCATTTTTCTTTTCTATCTGAAATGAAGGTTTGCAAGCGCTTTATTAATACACCCTGTATATGGTACCGTTGGAAAAAAAATGACTGATATTTTGATATTTATCTTTAACGGGGAAGGCTTCAATTTTGTTATTCATGCTTAATTGCGAAATTCAACTTTTACTATGTATATATAAAACTTCTTTTTTTATTTGATGTCTAATTATTTTTGAATTTTATTTTTCTTGAATATAGGTATTTGTATTTTATTTGCATCATTATCCTGAAATATTACGTCTTATTCTTTATTGTTTATAAAATCAAATTACGTTTATAACAAAACTTACCTTATTTATAAAACTAGTCACTAGTAAATGCCAGCTTTAACCCAATCGCTTGTATATTTCGTAAATTTTTAAATATGATGGCGGCAATTAATTTCAGTCCAAATTCAATTACAGAGAATTTTCCAAATAAGAAAATAAATGGCTTTAATTTGCCGCTTGTCTCGTTAATTATAGGGCCCGCATTTTTTCGGAATTATAAATCTATTGATGCAATTATCCGATTAACAGCACCGCTACCATTAACAAATATATGATAAAATTCGATACGTTAGAAGATATTTACGACAATCTAGGTATTAAGGAATTAAATAGAAACACCTTCTGTAATATTATTTATTTTGTTTATTTTAATTTATTAATAGTATTTTAAAGTTCTATATTTAAATATTGAAACTCAATATGTTATATTTATATCAAAAAACAACGAATTAATTACATAAACAAATTAATTATTATATTTTTTAAATAATGCGTTTGATTTTGGATTTTGAAGTTTGTATATGATTAGTAAATTTGATTTTTTCTTAGAATTCTGCGTTATAAACCTGTATTCTAATGGTATAATATTACACGATTAGTTTCGGAGGTCACCAATCTGATAAATCTGATTTATGTAATGGAAAGTCCATTCAAATTATCGCTAAGAAATATTTTAATCAAATATGCTTGTAAACAAAAGTTATAGTTTTCCCCTCTTTCTACTAAATGAACATTTTTTAACCAGAGCGAATGATTAAAGTAAAAATTTATGACCCGATCAAATCTGACATAATTTCCATAAAATAACACCTACGCGCAATCTGATAGTAATAGTAATAACAAAAATTCCCGGCTGCACCGAAAACATCTTAATACTACAGGCGAGCTGTCATCTTTTTAATATTTACGCACTATTTCCGTGCAACGAGGCCACAAATTTTCCATGCGCCCCCCGACGGTGTCACGATTTTCCTCGCACTTTTAATTCCAGGGAAAACAGGCTTTAGTCGGCTGTTTAAACACCTGAAGATTACGAAAAATTTCGCGTAAGCAGCTGTTTACCTTTTTCCCCCCTTATCGATCCCCCCCTTCCGCACACGGGAAATTGAAAATTGCACGGTATCTATTTACACCTCGGTTTCCATGATCGGGCTCCATTAATCAATCAATTGTGGTTATTGAAACGGAAATTTGAATCGATGATTAATGATGGCGTAACGTTAATTAGTAGGCGATTTCTTATAATGGCAGAAGCAGCAGTAAAGATAATGAAATCGTGTTCTTCGACACCCTTTTAAAAAGTAATTACCTTTCAGTAGTGATTATATAAATGAGTAAAATTTGATTAGTGCTCTTATTATTTATCGCATCCGATCATTATCGGCCAGTTTCTAACGTGATACTTATTTTAATTATGATTTATACAATTAAAATAAATACTATTAAATTTTAAGAAGATATTAATTGGATTTAAATATTATACATCTAATTATCCTATTTAAGATCTGATGATCAACTATTAATATTAACGTATTTATAATGAGCAACCGCGGTCCAATTCGAAATTCATTATGGCGGAATATGATGGATGCGATAATTCTGGGGGGCGATTTTTCAAACATAAATTGCTTATTAAATCGTCGTCATTGAATCGTATCGAGTGTGCATCCACTCTCCCCCGCGAGGGTCGTTGCATTTATACATACTAAACGAAAATTATTGGGGAGGGCGCCCTCCCCGGACATTCCGGCGGAATTGCCCATTTGCTCACTACTTGTAGTTGTTCCATTCCTCGTGCCAACAAGAATAATAATTATCGGAACAGAAATAACTTCAGCAATGCAAATATGCCAGCCATAAATTAGTTTTGTGGACGTTGCAGAGCATCGCTACATTAATGCCCTGATGTCCTTGTAGGGAATGGGTTGACTCTGATTTTGGCTTTTTATTTAATATCGTAATTATGAAAGTTACCCTTTTATTTAGATCCATACTTATTTTTATTGAACAAAATGAAGAATTTACTTGTAAAAACTTTCCTCTGGGGTATTAAAATTCAGGGATGACACCTTCTTTAATAATTAGTAAAATATAATTATTAAAATTATAATTATCGTATAAAAAGTAAATATTATTTAGTAACCAAAAATGATCTATCTAAATCTATAAAAAGATATATAACAAGTCAAGAAGCCAAAAATTTTACAAAACTATTTCCTAAAATTAGAATATAATAAATGGCCATGTTCAATTATGGATGTTGATATAATTTCAAAAGACAAAATCCAACAAATTAAAATAAAAAATGTAATTAAGGATGTTGTAATTTTGGCAATTGGTTAAACTTCATTAGTAAATTTGAAAGTAAATTTATATATATATCCTATAAATGAATTTTGATACAGTAAAATCACTTGGTAAAGATAAATTAACTTTTCTAAATCTGAAAGTAATATCTAGAAGAAGTGTGAATATACCCACTAAAATTGAAGGCCACTGAATCGTTGCACATTCATTAATTTGTTCATTGAAACGCTCTGCGACTTGGTTGCAATGTGAATGATGTATACTGAATTCAAAAAGCACTTTCCAAATTTTAGAATGAAATTGATGCCACTATCAGTGATAACAGTGTTTGATGCAAACTCAAATTGAAACAAATTAGAAGAAAGAATGACTTGCGAATGACTTATTCTGAATGCAAACGTTTTACAAAATCCTTCACAAAGATTAGAATAAAGTTGAATGGCACTATTAGTGATAACTATTGATTCAAACGCAATATTTAACAAATTAGAATACATAACGATATTTGATGATTTATGTAATAAAACTCTTTCAAAAAATTAAAATTAAATTTATAGCCAAAATTAATGATAAATTAGAAAATAAATGATTTGCAAATTATTTATTCTGTAGCCAAACATTCAGAGAACGTCGTTGAAATAATTACAAATCATATAATCCAACTTGTTAAACTAAAAACATGATTTAGGTGAAATTGGCCACGATCAGTAGAAGCCTTTGATAAATTCCAAAATGCAATATCCAACAAATTAAAGTGATGGATGATGTGATGCGATGAATTCAAATGTTGTGAATGAAGGGGTTTTGTATTTTGGGATTTGGTTAGGATTTCTGCGCAAGCAGTAAAGGGAAAGGATGTGATGGTTAAAGGAATTTTTGGAGAATTTTTCACTGAGGTATAGAAGGCGTTCATTAATGGGAATAACAGAGGTAGAGTCATATAGGAGTTGGTTAGAGGGATTATGCAGAGGATTATTAGGATGGTGGATTTTGGTAAGGATTCTTAAGGAGGATCGCTTGCTAACTTGGATATTGTGGAGAGGATCGCAGGAATGGGAGAAAAGGACATTACCATAGTCGAGTATAGGGCGGCAAATCATTTTATAGATTTTAACAGCAGATTTGGTTAAATTAAATTTCTGAATAATTTGGCCCTGGTGATGATTTTCATTTTGTTTAGAGCTGTGTGATTTTTAAAATTAACTTTAGATCTATGGTAATGCCTAGGTATTTTATGGATGTAGAAGGGGAAACAGTTGTGTGGGAAATATGAATATTGTGAGCAGGATTTTTGTTACGGTGATAGGGAATTAGAAGCTGGGATTTATGGGGATTGATTTTAAATCGCCATTTGCAAAATCTGTGTTGTAGGGTGTCAATAATCTGCTGGAGGGATTGAAGGGCTTTAGATATAGAGGGTGCATGGGAAATTAGTGCTGTGTCGTCTGCAAATTGAAGGAGGTATTAAGAGGGATTAAAGTACAGAGGATCCGGGTTATAGATATCAAAGCAGAATATGTTGTAGAGTAGAGGAGATAGATTGGATCCTTGGGGTAGACCTTGGACAGGAGTAAAGGGAGGGGAGTAGGAGTTGTTGATTTTGATTTTAAGGGATCTGTTGGAAAGGAATTGCTTGATAATGAAGATAATATGTGTCGGAATCTTAAGTAGGTAGCATTTGTATAACAGACCTTGATGCCACACAGAGTCAAAGGCTTTTTGTAGTAAGACGGCTGATTAATTTCCTTCAAGGTGTGTTTTTTTAATGTTTGAGGTAAGGATGGTAAGTGGAAGGGTAGTGGATCGTTTTGGGAGGAAGCCAAATTGGTAGTTTGGGATGCGGTCACGGATGAGGGATAGTATTTTATTTTTAAGGAGTGATTCGTAGAATTTTCCAAGGACAGGCAGTAGCGTAATAGGGGATTATGTAGCTTTAAATATAAATCGTTATGTGTTTCAAGTTGTATGATTGATGATATTAAAATCAATGTCAATGAAACAGAGAACTGGATTCAAAAAATATGCGGCTGATACTTGGCGAAACTCCATTATGCAATTATTAAACAAGAATTACGACATTTCAGAGTTTCGCTTATTTTGTAGATACACTGCTACAATCAGGCAGATGAACAAATAAATAAATAAAATGTATTCATTTGCCAGATGAAGAAACTGTGTGTTGAAACAATTATAGCAATGTTTCTATATTGCTATATATAATATAGCAAAACTCTGAACAGTCGTGTTTTTGTTTAATAATTGTGTACATATAATGCAAACAGGATTTTATAATTTTTGTAATAACCGCATATAACTTGAAACGTTTCATTTCTTGAACACAATGATGTCTTAACCCGTAATAGGATTAGGTTGAATCGAAGTTAAGCCAATATATTTTTTATGGTGATGCCAAATGAATAAACTGATCTAGTTTAAGAATAGGTAAAATATATTAATTAACTGCATGGTAAAATATTATTGAATTAACTACATTTCTACTAAGAGTCACTTTAGTGAAACCAGTGGGAATGAAAATAATAAATGTGTGTGAAACAAACCAAGTGATTTCCGGTTAAAATCTAGTTGAAGGTAAAATAATTTGGATATAATTAAAACGCCTACAAAAATCAAATCCATGTTTAGTTACATAAACTCTAAGTGAAATTGAAAGTTATATGCGTATGTCCATTGAAATGGAAAGTAACTGGATTATTTATTAGAAAACGATCATTAATTTGTTCAGTAGAGCTTTCTTGTTGAAACCAAAATGTTTGCAAAACTCTCTCCAAAAGTTAGAACAAAATTTATGGCACTGTGGTTAGTGATGACCGTTGTTATGATATTACAACGCAGAATCCAACAAAATGAAACAACAAATAATTTTCAAATAATTTATGCTGAAGCAAAACAAAACAAAAATTTTTAAAAATTGGTATGAAATAAATGCCTTAGTGAAAAAATTTAAATCACATAATTTAAAAATTATTTCAATGGATTACTGATTGGTTTTTAAAAATAATCGAATTTAGATAAAACGACACTTATGGCCTTGATGGGGATATACAAAATCAAATTTCAATAAGATAATTCAAAATCTTTAGCTATTTTTTTTATTTTTACTGCTTTAGATATTACTTGGTTTTTGGAAAACATGTGGCACAGAAATTTAACTAAACATTTATTGTATTTATTAAAGTTATTTTATTAAGCACACAAGTCTCGGTTTGGTCGTTTCGAATAATTTAGATAGAGCAACCACCAAACAAAATTTAAAAAAACTATCGGTTTCAAAATTTTTGGAAAATAAGTTAATCCAAAATGTAGGTACTATGTTTCACTTGATATTTAATAAATTTTTGCTGAACCTGGTTTATTAACCAACCCACTAAACGTAATTTTAATTTTGAAATTAAAACGTCGCCAGCAAAGTGTTCTTTATGTTTCGATACACTATCTTTTGCTGTGCAGAAGAGATATTTTGGCCAAATTTTTCTTTCATGCATGTAAATTTTTGCTGTAAACTTTCTACTACAGTCTTTAAACTGAAGTAGATCTCCTCTTCCAAAGTTATGAACTGATTGCTAGATACACCTTGAATGACAGAAGTTTCTAGGCCATAATTCTTGGATCTTAAAGGCATTCACTTCGCGGTACATCTCGATATTAAGAATAAAGAAAACACTTTTACTTTTTTATACCATTTTAAACTTTATTTGCAGTGACTGATTTCGACTGCATGATAATCATTATCAAACTAGTCACTGCAAATAAAGTTTAAAGTGCTCTTTTTTATAACATAGTTTGCTATATTTGTACTTAAAACAGAAATATTGAAAGAAATAAAGGATTGATTAAGAGTGGAACGCGTATGTGTACTATGAAGTTTGCGATGATTGAAAACAATGTATTGAAAGTTTTAGAAATTTAGTAGATAAAGGATAATAACTAAATTGAGTAGCAGGAAAAATATCTGGAGAATATAGTTGCAAAAGAAATAATGAATAAGAAGTTGGTTATTCTGTTTTGACATTTTTTTTATTTCTTCCACACCTAGATTATTTGGATATATTTGTCTTACTAAATTTAAATAATTTAAACTATACATATAAATGTTTGCCTTGTTTGGTTCAGTCATACGGCGTTAGTCATTAATGCGTGAATGGATGAAAAGATGAAATGAAATGGTTGAATTAGGATTTTTAAATTTAGGGTTTATACTGGAATTTCTAGGAAGATAATATATGGATAGTAAGTGGAAGTTGAATGGATTTTTGGAGAATGTTTCTGATAGTAATCGAAGACGTTCTAGAATGGGGATAACTAAAGTCGTATCATAGAAGAGCTGGTTAGAAGGATTGTGTAAAGGATTGAGAGGATGACGGAGTTTTGTTAGGGTACGAGAGGGATGCTCGCTTACTAACTTCAATAATGTGGCAGGTTAGATTTCTGGGATTGTATATATTTTTACAGCTATTCTTGTATTTACATCATTGTTTTTGTAAAGCATTTTGCTCTACAAGGAATTTTACTTTTTATTATGGGTTTATGTTTTATAAAATTGTTTTTTTGATCTATGGTTATGCCCAAGTACTTAACGGAAATTGAGGGAGGGATCATAGATTGGGAAATATGGATTTTGTGTGGTGAATTATTGGTGCGATGATAGGGGATTAGGAGCTGTGATTTGTGGAGATATATTTTAATACGCCATTTTGAAAACCATCGTTTAAGGGAGTTAATAAGCTCCTGGAGGGATTAAAGGGCTTTTGCTAGTGTAGGAGTATGTGTGATTAGGACAGTATCATCTGCAAATTGCAGGAAATATTTGGATAGATTAAAGTAGAGATGATCAGGGTTGTAGACATCGGCACAAAAAATGTTACATAACAGAGGTGACAGAGGAGAGCCTTGAAAATGAATTATGAATTATGACTTTTGAGGATCTATTAAAGAGGAATTGTTTAATAATGAAAATGATATAAGCAGATATATAGCAGGAGGTACTTGAATAATAGGCCTTGGTTCCATACAGAGTAGAACGGTTTCTGGACATCAAAAAATAGAGCTGCAGAAGCTCTGCCTCCAAGGTGGAATGTTTGAATATTTGGAAGAAGGATATTGAGTGAAAGGGAAGTTGAACGACGGGGAAGAAAGCCAAATTGGTATTTGGGGTATGTGGTTGGTAAGATTGTGATAGGATGATAGTTGGATAATAAAGTAGAGGGTTGGTCCCGTTTAGGGATACAAATGATTAGTCCTGTTTTCCATAATTCAGGAAAGAATTGTTTTTTGTACAGAAAGTTGATATTATTGAGGATGTAATCGTGGATATGGAATAGAAGGGATTTTAGGATATGTCTATGTATATGGTCATGTCCAGTCACTGTCTTTAAACCGTCAAAGTATTCGACATGTGCAAAAATGTCTGTCGGTTCTGTACATTTTTATCAAAATATTTAATGTACGAGTCATTTGTCTGGTCAAAGTTTGGGTCTTGCGTCATTGAATAACCTATTACAATTTAGGGCAAATTTGTGTGCAATTATATCAGGTTTAGTGGTGGTCTCATTAGTTAGCGAATCGAAGATTTTCTGTAAATTGTCTGTCTTTTTATATTTGCTAAGTTTGTTAATCTTCGACCATACGTATTTACAATTTCCAGTAGTTTTCAAATATTTTCCTTCCAAATTCCAAATTGAAAAGACAAGCTTTTCAATGTTATAGCATACGTTTTAATGTTTTATTTAACTATAAAAACAGTTGGCTTAAACCGTAATATAACTTAGAGGGTTAATAAAAAATATATAAATAAGAAAGTATTTTCCCTAATGTCAATTTATATTGAAATATTGTCAAGCCACAAAAATCCGAATCAGCCAGTTGATAAATGGTTGCAACAAGACAGAATATCTCCTCTAATTCAAGTAAATAAGAAAAAATATGGTAGCTATATAGTAGAGGATAATGTAATGGTCAACGAAATCAATTATTGCACTTCTCTTGACATTTTTGTTAAGCCATTTAAAAAAATTGCCACTACTTACTCTGATCTAAGCATTTAGACTATTTTTAGAACGAATATTTGAGCAAATATATTGATTCGTTTATTCAACTTTTTGGTTACTTACTGAAATATGTTGTAAGTTTGTAAAATGGCATTTTCTTAAACTAAAATTTTATATTATTTCAAGTTCTTTTAGATAAAATATTCATATACTAAATTGCAGATTTCACATAAAATGATGATTTCAAAGATGCAGAAACTTCCCGATTGTGCATATAAATAAGAAACCGTTATCTAACACCCTAGAGTAATATAAAAGCAATTGATTTAGGTCAAGTGTACGCTATATATTATATAAATCGATGTAAATCAAAATTCCGTAAAGGCTGAAAGACCACTTCACTGTACATTAGGCTGACCAGATTTTTTTTTTTTAGAATCGGCTCTTCTTTTGGAATTAGTCATAGTGATTCTTGAAAAGTCTTGATACCAAATATCAGGTCTTTTGATTAAAGTTTAGAGGTCGCTCAAATCAAAAGTATGAAGAAAAACCTGAAAATCTGTTTTTCGGCGGATAAAAATCTGTGGCATTTCCAAAACCCATTACTTAGTTGCTGTAACGTACTTTTCCATTGAAAAACATTATATAGAAAAGGTTTTGATTATTAAACTCATATTATTGGCGGTATTTGAAGCGTAGCGTGCATTTTTAGATCTTAATTTTGGTCGAAATTTTCATATTTACGGATAATTTGACGTATAACTTCGGTTGACAGATGACTTCATCGCTGTTTTTGGTCTTAAACACTAAATAATACATGTGAGACTTAGTGCAACACCTTTGCACCACTTACTGGTACCTCCCCCTTTCTGTAACCCAGAATTTCGTCCAGGTGCTCTGAACGGCGATTTCAAGATTTTTGTCCTTATTCCTTAAACACTTATGAAATTAAGTACTAATATTCTAATAACATATCTCATGTGGAAGAACATGTTTTTAACTCAAAACGTGGTCGAGGTCAGGTTTAAACAATTAAATTTTTGAGAGGTAGTCCAAGTATGTACATTTTAATGTGCTTTCACAATACTGTTTCAATATTCTAAGATTAGATTTCTTAGCATTCGGGAATTGCTGTTGATGATTAAGCACATATTTATATAGGTATTACTTTTGCTCATATTTTTCTAAATTATTTATTTTACTTTAAGGAAAATGGCAGCCTTAAATTTTCCAGTGAACATCAATATATTTGACAACAAATTTTTAAGAGTATCTATTTAATAAATTAAACAAAATTTGCAGTCTCGGAAATCCTAATTGTTTTTAATAGAATCCATTTACGTTCAAGCAAATATTTTTATGAAAAAAGATGATTGTTAATAAATTTCAATAATTTTTTGCTGAAATTTTATTGACCAGCAGTAAGCAGCCATCATTGAAACATTCCACCGACCTTGATACCTGCGTTCAATTTCTTCCATGTCTTGATAGAACCTCTCACCTTGCTCCTCACTTACATCACCAAGATTTTCGTGGAAGTAATCAAGGTGATAAGTGTAAAAATTGAACTTTTATGCTCATTTTACATCCCAATTCTATAGATTTCGGTAGCATGTTTTTCACAATTTCCTTGTAGTTAGGATCCTTATTGTTTCCCAAAAAATCTTCAATAACATTAACAAATGAAATCCATGCGTCTTTCTCAGTTTCGATCATGGTATTAAAAAATTCTTGATATTTTGTTAATCTCCTTATTTGAGGAACAACAAAAATTCCTTTCTTTAATTTTGCATCTGAGATAGCGGGAAATTTTCCACGAAAGTATTTGAAATAGTCTCCATCTTTATTTAAAGCCTTAACGTATTATTTCATTAATCCTAGTTTAATATTCAATGAAGGTAACCAGATTTTTTTGTGGATCAACAAGACTTACGAAGTTCTTGCACGAGTAGAACATTTTTTGATCCGGGAATTAAATTATCTTTTCTTTCAATTTTGATGTCTACTATCACTGCCCACTCACATAAAAAATTTCGTATACCCTGACTGCTGTCCTAGTAGAAATCCCACAATATTCAAATTCCCACAAATTTTCCAATTGTAATAATTGTATTTGATTTTTTCAAGCAATATTTTAAGATTTTCGTAGCTTTTTGTCATTTGCACAGAATGGGTAACCGGTACCGATGAAAAAGAATTCCTCTTGTGCAAAAGAACAGATTTAAGGCTTCTTTTGGAAGAATCAATAAAAATCCACCAATCATCTCTTCTCCATTGAATAGTTTTCCTTTTTCGTTATATGATTCTATCCATTTAATTTTTCTTAGTAGTTTGGATCTAAACATACATTTAAGAGATTTCTGATTTCCGCGGTATTGTAGCTTGTCGATTGCCTCTGGCATTTTTTATTTGTGATGTCTCTAAATTCTGGCACTGGAATTGGTGTGATTAGACTTTTGACATTGAAGGGAACAATTATTGCATTGTTGTTTTCATATGTAGGTTTTTATGCTGTATTTAGATGTGCAGGGAAATATTTTTAGAGGGATTTTGTTGAACACACTTTAAATTAAGGGTCATTAATTAGGAAACATATGGTCTTACTGGGATATTCGGTTTGAGCACTTTGGGTAAGCTATAGAGTGTGTGCGCCTTCGGTTTCGTAATTTAGTATTTGCGTGTTTTACTGTCTGAGATAATGGAATTAGCTGTTTTGATTGTTTTGAACTTGCTTCTGGAATTTGTCAATTACTGATTTCAATGCTGTTTTTACCAATGAAGTTGTTAACTTTTTGATACATGTTTCCTTTTCGATAATCGTAATGGTATTGCCCTTATCCGTTTTGCAAAATATGCATATTTGCATATCTTTTTAATTCCTTTTATGGTTTAATAATTGTTAAGTTACATGAAGATGCATTGACTATTAAATGAAATACGAGTCTCCTTTCTTCAAAAATTTTATAAATAGCATATGTGAATTTTCAATGCTTGAAATGGTCACATCGTGACCGAAATGTATGTGT
Source organism: Ontholestes murinus (assembly GCA_963969525.1). Lineage (NCBI taxonomy): Eukaryota > Metazoa > Arthropoda > Insecta > Coleoptera > Staphylinidae > Ontholestes > Ontholestes murinus. The sequence goes on along the minus strand of OZ018392.1, from coordinate 57,271,838 downwards.
TTTAATAAAATTTGTATTCCGCTGGCCGGAATAGTCCTTTTATTGTGTTTGTTTTTGGGTGTGTATTATTAGAACATTTTGTTGATTTCTCAACAGCGTTCCTAATAATATTGGTGAAAGGTTTTTTTTCTAGATTTAATGTTAGGTTTATATAGTTTAGGGCCAGTTCTGTTTTCTAGATTTTTCTTGTGGCTTGAGACTCTTATTTAAAAGTTTCATTTCATTATTGTTAAAGTTGGTTTAAGATAAATTCATAACTCGTGAATAGAAATTATGCATCGAATATGTTTTGTCTGTTTCTTTATGTGCGTCCGGTTTCTAATTTTGTTTTAATTGGTTGAGTTTTTGATCTGGTTGATGTATTGCTGTGTGTTGTTGTTGACATATTCAATAGTTTCTGATGATTTTCCAGTCGTTTAGTTAATTCCATATATATAATTTTTAGGTGTTCTCCCAGAATGAATCTTCCTGTATACCATTTTCTGTTTTCTAGTCCCAGCTAAATAGTTACTGCTGTTTCTATGGTTTTTATTGCTTCTTTGGACTAAAATATTGTATGCTTATAGTTTTTCAGATAAGAGTAAGAGTGATAGTGATATCCTATCTTACCAATAGATAACAATGAGTATTTTATAATAGTATGCTTTTAAAATCTGAGAAGATGGAGATCATCATATGTATTATTTAATACACAGCCCTACCATGTACTTATATATCCAATAAAAAATTCAATTTATAGAAAAAAAACTGTGTTTTCTTATTAAATCAAAACCTTGCGTTATTTTTAGAATACCATTTATAAAGGACGAATAAATCTTAAGTACATTAAAATCGTATGAATGTATTATAAAAACTAAACGATAAAAACACCTGGCATCTATTTATCCTACCATGATACATGGGCAGATGTTATTCACAATATCACCTCAGTGCCCTACCTTGAAAAGAAACCGTCACGCCTCACCTTTTTATCGGCGCGATTAAGTAATCAAAGTTAGACTTAAGCAATTCCTCGATTTAACATCGCGGCGCTACTCATTTAAATAAGGCATGTATGTATTCCGCTGGCCGGAATAAGTACATTAGAGTTAATTTGTGTTGCTTACTCAGAAATTAAATGATAATGCGTATTATTTCCAAGTTGCGTTTCACACCAAGATCAATTTCCTCTCGAAGATTGATTGCTGTGTACACCTGTCATGATTATAGAGTACTGAATTTTTTACAGTTAATTTTGATTGTTGGTTATGAAAGGTATATATTTCACAATATTGGGTGTGTAATTCATAATCATTTTTGAAATTACAAATGGACAAGAACATAATGTAAAATAAATATAATCCCGATTATAATGAAGACGAAGAAATTATTTATTAACTTGATTAAAACACTAACACTTTCTTCACAATTAATTTTTATTTCGGGTTCTATGCACCCATTATCAATAGCTTATAACTGTACATCTAGCGAAATAAAAACTAATTGTGAAGAAAGTGTTAGTGTTTTAATCAAGTTTTAATCATATCTTCACGTAACTCAACAACAAATTTCTATACGAAGAAATTATGTTCTTGTTTTACCAGTTTATTTAAAATTACATATGACTAACAGCTAGTTACTATCAAACATAAACACTTTATGTGAAATATTAATAATGTAATTGTGAATAAAGTTGTTAATCAAAGTCATTATATTTACTACAATGTAAACTCCTCCACAAATAAACATCTTTCTATAATTTAGGAAATAAAATATTTCTGAATGTTGTTTCAATAAAATTAATCTAGATAGAATTATTTATTTAAACAAATATTTATACTTAAAATTCAAGATTATTTGATTTAGTTTTTATATTAAATTTTCTACAATTTTAAGTTTTAAAAAATAAATCTTAGGCAACATTTGTTTTCATAAATAATTCTATCTAGATTAATTTTATTGAAACAACATTTATTTGCTAAATTATAGAACGATAATTTTTGAATTAAATTTAATTATCAAAAAGAATAAATTCTTTTAAGCAAAATAGTTACTAATTTTGAAATGATACAATAACAGATATTAATTAAAATGATAATTTAATAATTAATTACTTTTATTTATCGAAATTTCCCATTTAATTAATGCATTTCTCGAATAAAAACAAGTACTTAATAAACAAATTTTTATGAGGATCTTGTAAGTAGATTAAATACTAAATAATCCGGATGCGACATTTTATTGGTTCGACGTTGGCCAATTAATTTCAGAGCGATAGGGAACGCGTAATTTATTCATATTAGAACTAATCGAAATTAATAGTAACATTAAACGTGCCATTAGCGTGTGTGCTAATTTGCAATAAACGCCATTAATTGCTGCATCGTTAGAAATTAATTATTACAACATAATCCCGCTGAGTAATTATTCCGAAGTAAATGGGTCTCGTGTTCACCGCACAGAACCACCACAATGTCACATAAAAAAAAGAAGCAGTTTTTCAAGTGCGCCGGTAATTAGAGGAGGTCATGTAATGTGAATTTGTAATTGGTTTATAATGAATTTTATCAGGTACTAGAGATACGACGCGTTAACCAAGATCAGATAATTGTTTATAAACATGAATAAATGATGTCTTATTTAGGTGAATTTAATTAAGTGAATTTTTCAATTCAGTATAAGTGTGGATTACCATGTAGTAACTGTCGCAACCCATTGTCTTCATTTATTTCTCATCTACCTCACGAAGGCGGTGTGTGGTGAAACATTGTCGTAGAAATAAAAACATTTTTAAAACCATATACTGTGTGAGTATTTTTATTAAATTGTCTTCATTATTTCTTATTCTATAGATTTCTATAAAACATCCCTAATTAGTAAAAAATGCGACGAAAATAAGTTTTTCATACAAATTTCTTTAAAAGTTTTGTTATAATCTGTAGATATTTTCTTTAGTTTAATTATTAACGTTTATTATTCTTATTAAAATTTGATTCACTATCTAACAAACTTATCTGTATTTTTAAAGAGACTATATTTTGTATCTATTCATCTTGCGTATTTTTAAAACAAATTTGATTGCTTATTTACAATCTAAAATGTATTCAATTCCTTTTGTAGTTGACAATATTTTTAACCAAAATTAATTGTTTGCATGTCCGTGTTCCTCAAAAACCGCTAGACATTTTTAACTGAAATTTTAAGATTAAGGATTTTTTCTTTGTTTTAAACTATGATTATCTTGACCTACATCATTTTATTTTATATTAATTTAGCGATTTCTTGGCCTAACTCAATTTTTTTTTATATCTGACACACTTCAATAAATAATACATTGACTTAATGAAAAGGCGGTTAAATTCCTTTCTTCACTCTTTTTATTTGAGCACTAGTTGTACATTTCGGACACTGCTTCAATAAAATCAGCGAAGAAAGGAATTTAACCGCCTTTTAATTACTAATATAATTTTCACATAACTCAAGAATACATACATAATACATTGACCATGTATAATATTAAGTTATTATTATGACTCCAATTAAACTGTAAATTTATAAAATTATAACTGAAATATAAGGGAATTACACCAAAACAGTCCAGGAATATATTAACATTAAAAAAAGCTTATTAAATAATAGAAAATAATCGCCATAAATAAATTAGCTGAAAATTGCCTGAAAAAATCAATAATTGAATACAATATTATAATAACTGAATAGCGGAGGCTGTTCATATTCTTAATCACTTTGGTAAATTTTCCTAAATGAAATACGATAAATATTTGAAAGTATCGTATTTCATTTGCAAAAATTTACCAAAGTGATTAACAATATTTTAAAATTAATTAGAAAAAGGGCAAACAAATAACTTATAAGCATTAACCATGAACCCTTAAACAATTTGAGAAACTTGTAATTAAGTTAATGTATGTCATGGAAAGACATACTGGAACCGAAGTTAGCGTATTCTTTACCTACACCAAATTGTTTTGTATTAATCAAGCGTAATTTTGATTTACATCGATTTATTTAATATATAGCGTACTCTTGACCTAAATCAATTTCTTTTATATTACTGTAGAGTGCTAGATAACGTTTTTTCTTTATATATCCATAGTGGGAAATTTCTGCGTCTTTAAAATCATCACTTTGAAATCTGTAATTTAGTATATGCATATTTTATCTAAAAGAACTTGAAATAAAATTAAATTTTAGTTTATGAAAATACCATTATACAAACTTACAACATATTTTAATAGGTAACGAAAAAGTTGATTCAACGAATCGATATATTTGCTAAAGTATTCGTTCAAAAATAGTCTAAATGCTTTGGTTAGCGTAAATATATGCATTTTTTTTTAAATGGCTTAATAAAAATGTCAAGGGAAGTGCAATCAATGGATGTGGATGACCTTTGCATTATCCTCTATCATATAGCTACCATATTTTTTCTTATTTAAACTATGTCATAATCAAATTAGAGGAGATATTCTGTCTTGTTGCAACCATTCATCAACTGGCTGATTCGGATCTTTGTGGCTTGACAATATTTGCCTTGAATTGAAGCATAACTTCGTCGTTGTTGCAAAAATTGAAAATGTGGCTCAAAAATTAAACAAAGAAAAAATGAAGCTACGACATTCCATATCATACAGTAATTAACATAGATTTCTTAGAAAATAGTATCATCTTCTTTCAATTTCTATAACAAGACCGAGCTTCAGCCCATTATGCTGTGATCTTTCGTAGACGAAGTTTTTTCTCTACAGATGGATTGAAAGAAGAGTTAACATCAAATGGATCTCCGGATCTTAGTCCCATTGACCTTTTTTGTGGGGATATCTCAAGAAGAGATAACGTGTTTCAGGATTCTTTGGAAAAATTGCCTATATCGAAGTTATGAATTTGATTCCAGTTAAAGTTTCCACACTGTATAGATAGTATAGATCATATAAAAAAGCGTATTAATGGTCATTAAATGAAAAGAATAGAATTGCTCTCCAACATAGCTTAACAACTTGCTGTATGTATTTTATGGTCTATAAGCAATATCAAACTATAATAAAATACAAATAAATTAGGTCTTTGGCGCCTTCTTTCTTCTGTGTCGAGGTCAGTATTAAGTCTCAATCAAAAATATGATGAATAGTAATACTTCAGAAGAAGAATATTTCTTTCATGATGAATCATTAATGAGTATTTATTTAAAGTAATGTTCACCTCGATAGAGAAGAAGGAAGATGCTGATGACAGTTTAGCTGTCATCAAACTATAATCTAGGAAACTACAATAAAAATGTGATAAAGGCTATATGTAGACATTTGTGAAGATGTGAAGGATTTTTAACAATGAATAACGTACTATATCTTCATAGAATGATTACGTCACAATGCTCGAAAGCTTTTTTGAGCATCAAATACAGAGATTTAAACAATTTATTTCTTCAACCTTGTTTCAACAAAATGGTTACAGGTTACACACTACACCAATGTTGATGAGAGCCATATGCCTAAAGTTTAGCAAACGTGTAATACAAAAAATTGGTGTCATTTACTGTTTTTTTCAGTCATCTTTACTGCCAGATTCTTTTGTAAACACCGATGAATTACAATTCAACATCCGAAAAGCAATTGCCGACATGTGAGCTTAAATGTTACGTTAAAAACATTAATTATACTATATATATTCAAAAAATAAATATTTACGCTGATTGATATTAGTATTTTTTATTTAGTTTTAAGAATTGATTTAACTTTAAAATTAATTTGATTGAATTAATACAAAAATGTTTCACCACGGGTTACGTGAGAATCTAATTCATCATATTAACTTTAAAACTTAAGAAAAACGAACAATATTCACAATTCTAACAATCCTAGTAGAGATATTAGGTCATAGGTTTCATAATGGAACTGAAGGAAAATTTGCATAGTAAATGAGCTCAACTGCAGCATATTATTTTGAAAAAGAAAACTATACTCGAAAACACGGCATTTTTTATTATTTTAAATAAAAAATATTTGTTTTAAAATTTATTTTCATGCAATAATTTCATTTATAAAAATTTCCATGTCATGAAATCATCAAGCAATAGTAAAATTCGGTTTCGTAACTGCTATCTTATCTATACCCCAAAATTCAATCATCAAGTTTTTTAGCAATTGCGCACACTGCTAGGCAAATTATGGACCTGCTGTGATAAATTTCTGGCGAACCTCTGATTTAAAAAAATTAAGATTTTCCCTTGGCCACCTCTTTCGTCAAATTTAACTGAGCCCGACTTTTTTTGTGGTCTATAAAATTACATGAGATCGAGATTGACTCAACTGAAAATACTTAGGTCCTTTGTCTATCGTGTCTTGTCGTTAATCTATTATTTTTGTCTATTATCTATCAAGTTTTTCTGACTGTCATTTTTGCTTGCCTTTTGCTATTCTTCTATTTTCAGTCTCTCTATTTTCCTTCATTTTTATTTTGCATTGGATTTTACTTTCAGTTTTTTTTCGTTTGCTTTTTGCTGCCTTTGTATTTTGTGTATTTTCTGTCGCTAGTCTTATTTTTCAGTATTCTTCAATTTCCTTTGTTGTTTTATTCCCTGCTATTTACACTCTTTTCTCCTATGTTTTCTATCTTTTGTCTTTGGCCCTTCCTGTATTTTCTTTGTCATCTATCTTAAATCTATTATCTTCTGTTTCTTGTTGTTTTCCACTTATTTTAGTTTTTAGATTTTTGATTTGCTCTTTGACTTTTCCATTATCTGTCTTTGCTATTTAGTGACTTCAATAACTGCCTTCTGTTTTCTCTCTTCTCTATTTTTCATTTTTCTTCTATCTTATGTTTTTTTCTTTTATCTTCTGTGTTTTTTCTTCTAGTTTTATTTTTTGCATGTCGTTTTGTAACTATTCAAATTTTATCAGCATCATATAATTGTTGTCAATCTTTGCTGCCTATCTTCTGTCTTCTTCAATTTTTTTTTCATCTTCTGAAATCTCTGTATTTTTTTATTTTTATCTACTCTTGTCTCTGCATATTGTTTTCTGTCTTTTATTTTATTTCCTTTTTTGTCTTTTGTCTCTTTTATATATGTATTTTGTATTTTTTGTCTTTTTTTAGCATTTTTAATTGGTAGGAAATCTTCTGTCGTCTGTGCATTGTTATCTGTCATTTTTCCATTTAATTTCCTCCCATATTAAAAGTATTATAGTGAAGGAAGAGATACTTAACTTTTAATATTAAGTGTCTGTGTTCCATCTTTATTCTATTGACTTTTGTATTTTGCTTTTTGTCTGCTGTATTTAACCATGGATTTCTGTTTTAGCTTCTACAATTCATCTTCTTTGCTTATTATCTGTCTTCTATCGTTTTTTAATTATCTTCTATGTGTCAACAAAATTAACATAACATATAAAAAAAGAAACAGATAAGAAAAGACAAAAGCTATCTTTTCTTATCTGTTTCTGTTTTTATTTTTCTGTATTCAATTATTTTCTTATTATCGCCTTTATTTCTTTTGTTTCGTACATGTATATTTTCCCCTGAATTGTGAACTTCAGACTTCCATCATTTGTCATATGTCCTTTTACATCTATTACCTTTATCTCTTGTATTAGCTTCTGTAGTTTACCAATTATTAAGTCTTTTGGTTTCTACACTTTTATTTTCTCTAATATGTTCTATTTGTTCCCAATATATTAGTTTTTGTGTAATTAGGTCTTCTGTTTCTAGTTCCTGCCTCCTTCTCGTTTCTTTTGTCTTTTAATCTTATGTTTATGTGTCTTGTATTTAATTTTCTTTTATTTTTTTCTGTCATTTGTTAATTTTTCAATTTTTCTGGTGTTTCTACCTTCTACCTTCTTTGTTTTTCTTTCTCATTTTTATGTGTTTCATTATATTTCTTTTTTATATCACCAGTCTACTGTTTCTGTCTTCAGTCTTTTTACTTTATCTTCCGTCTTTTGTCCTTTTATGTGTTTTGTTTTTTGCTTTCGTTTCTGCCCTTTACTTTTTATTTTATGTCTACCATTTTTAATCTCCCTGTTTTGTGTCAACGTCCATAAGATGCTTTATATACCCTGAATTTTGTATTGCGGTGAACTCGTTTTGACTTGAAGATGTCACGTTTGCTGTTAAATTAAAAAAGTTAAAAAAATGAGTTAACACACTCAAACAAGAAAGAAGGTCCAGGCAATAGTTGCCACCGTAATGGTATCTTTATCTTGACAGAAACTTAGATTTTTACAACTTCGTTTCTTAATTTTTACCTGTGATGTGCTAATGAGACCTAAATTGGTTAAAACTGGTCTTTAGTTACTATTACAGAGAAATATTAATTTAAAGAACTTAACACAAACAGAATATAGTTGCTAACAGCAAATAATAAAAACATAACTGGCAGAAATCATTAGCTATTTTTTTTGTATGGTATTCAAAATGCACACTCTACATTAATGACTTACATTATAGCCAATAAAAATTATAATCATCTATATCAACGTATTCATTAATTTTTTAATTCCATCAAATCAAGAGCGCATTCGTAAAGTTTAAAGCGATTCTCCAATTATCATGCATTACTAATGAAGAGTAATGTAAGTGATGCAATGCATTATAAATGCTTATTGATTAATATTTTCCATTAATACACCACCACAAAAAAAAATTCTTTATAAATTAATAAAGTTAGAAATGGTGATGGATAGTCTGCCATTAGTGCCAATAGGAAATTAAACTAAACGGCAATCAATTTAGGAAATGGAATTACGTGTTAATCGATCGATCAATTCTGCGTCTACTATTTTCAATTCGGCTGCTGAACTTAACCTCAAATTTATCACTCCTATAATAATAACGCAATCATAAAAATTGTAGTATTATTTACGGACATATGTCGTTCACTTAACAATACTTCGTTGTTATTAAAAAGAGGACTTTGTCGTTAAATTTGATTAGAGTTTATTGTATAGTAATGGTTTTGTTTTTTAATAATTTTCATTAAGCGAAAAAAAATATGGAAATGTTAATATAAATATTAAGTATTCGTAATTCATTTGTTTTAAGAATATAAAAACATAATTTGATGAATGGCCTTTCTTCACACTTTTTTCCGTGAAACTATTTTTATCTTCACGTAACACAAACAATCAATTTATAAAAACATAACTCAATGATTAATATAATTTAGTAATTATATAATTGAATGTAAAAATAATGTTTAAAAATGGGTATTGTTTTATTATAGCAAATATAATTTGGAACGTTATTAGTACTAAAATAATATATTTTAAAATTATGTTAAAAAGTTTTTTTAATGATAACCAAATTTTAAGTGGTAATTATTAAATTTGCTGAAATATTAAAAAAAAAAAACAATAAAAACGCCGGTTGTACGCGCTTATGGTTGCAGCCGAACTAGTGATATCGAGAGTGCAGCTTTGTTAGTCCGGATCAGTAATTGGATGGGTGACCGGTACGGTTCGCCAATGGGATACAATTAATGGCGCTTAAGAGTGACAGCTCAATTCTTTAAAGTTACAAGGTCATTTACACACACACACACATTTATATACATATATATATATATATATATATATAAATATATATATATATATAAATAAAACGGCGGAAGGACTACGTAGTCGATAGCCAAACGTACAACTATACTACTAAAAAATATAACATTGTTAATTTAGAGCACAAGTAAAGTACTTAAGTAATATATTTTAGTATTATGCATTACTGTGTTTTATTTTGATTACGAAAGACGATTAAGTCGAGAATACGGCGGGCGTTCTTTGTGTGAAAAAAAATCTATCCTCAATTTATGACAGCCCGTTATCCTGTCGGCCATCACGAACCTAACAGAATTTATGTTTTGTTTTGATAATTGCGGCGTTCTGCCCCCCCGGGCAACAAAAAAAAATCTGCCTCAAAAACGCGATCTTTTGTTTCCATCCAGGGGCCGCGTTTCCTTCCGTCGCTCCCCACTTGTTTATCTCCGTTTGATAAATGGTCGGATCGCGGCATCGGGGGCGATTTAGAAAATGGCGCCGGCTCTATTTTTGTGTATTAGCGTAATTTTCGAAATTAGTCACAAATAAATAATGCCGCGGCGTGTTTTATTTTTTTTTTCTCTGTGTTTGTGTGTGTGTGTGTGTGTGTTTGCTTGCAGGTGGAATCTAGGATGTGCGTGTCGCCGGCGCGTACGGGGTAGCAAATGAGGCTGCGGGGGCGGCCAGAGGGGGGCGGCTGAATGCGCATCGATTTTGTGATTAGTCGGGTGCTGTTAAAAATTAATAATATAACGGTATAAAGGAAGGAGGTGGGAGTGAAGGAAGGAATGAAAGGACACGTGTACGCAAATGGATTTTTTTTGGAAAGGTCGCTTGAATGGCTTGATTACAACAGACAACTAAGTGAATGGGTTTTTTTTCTACAACATTGGTCAAAATAACGCATTTACGATAATTTTATAGATATTACCATGAACATGTTTCTTTGTATATGATATTATAAAAAGGTGTACATAAAGCTGTTAAAAGCATGAGCATTGAGTAAATAATGTAAAAAGTCTTAATTAATTAAATCTGTAATTGTGCAAAATTGTAATTGTTACCTTCTTATGTAATTTTATGTATTATGAAGATGAGACCATTTAAATTTTGGAGTTTAATTTAAGTCTTTAATAATCTGGAAAGTTTTGTTTTTATTTCCTGTAAGGTATATGCTAAATTGAGGAAGTTACTTACTTCAAAAGTATCTTATGTATTTGACAACTTGAACTAGATATTACTCTCATAAGCTTATAAGTTAGCTGAACAGTCCAGATCATTGGTACTAAAGAATTGGTAAAGTGTAATTGCATGATGTTTATAATTCAAAGAGATATTGGAATTTCGGAGAATGTAAAAATTTTTAACAAGGGCTATAGAAAACCTGTAGTTTTATAGAAGAACTCATTGGAAGGGATTGTCGAGACTGATAAGGATTTGTATGGCGGACATTTTGACGACGTTGAAGTAGTTGATAGTTGCCGGGACATAATAACGAGTTTTGATTTGGAAGGATTGATTTTCATTTTGCCATTTGAATCAACAGGATTGTATCACATTAAACGATGCTTGTAGGGATAGTTAGAAAACATGAATTCTTGAAGTAGTGATGATATAGGCGGTTTCAGTAAAGAGAAGAGAAAGTTTTGAAGGATCAAAATATGTGACATTGGGATGGTACAAATTATGAGAAAAGATATTTTATAGATAATAAGGAATACCCCTGGGGCACACCTTTTTGAATTTGGAACGAACCGGACATGTTTTGTTTCCTTTCTCTCGCAAATTTTGTTTGAGAAAAAGATGTGTATGAGGGTTATTAAATGTCGTACGATATTTAAGAGAAAATACTTATATAAGATGCAAATATTCCAAATGAAATCAAAAGCTTTCTGTATATCAAGGAATTCGATTATTGTCTTATGATCTTCAGGATTATTTTTTTTTATCTTTTGTAGGTATCTTTCCATTTAAACCTACAAAATACAAACAAGAAGGACGGTTGATATTTAGAAAAAGGACTGGTATTCAGGAATTTGTTTATTGGCAAAAAATTGGTTTGTTTAAGGATTCAAAAAGCTTATCTATTTCTGGAAGGAGTGTATTAGGACGGGAGATGGATGATCAGAATTGGGTTTAGGGATGTATGCAATAACATCCTGTTTCTATTGTGGGAGAAAGTATTGTTTCGAGTAGCAGTAATTAAATATGTTTGAAATGATCTTGTGATTAAATGAGGAATTTTGCAAAGTTCAGTTTGTATATGACAGTAAATTTATTTATAGAAAGGATCAAAAACTACTGTTGTCGATAAGCTTAGTTTTTATATTAACATAGAGATATTAGACCTCTGCAAAAAGAACACATAAACAATTTTAGCTTATGCTTTAAATGCTACACATCCTCTGCAACCCCTTTACTTTTCTCCAATAAATGTCATTTAGCAAAAGGTGTTGAAAGGTTAAAAGGCGACGAAAGGATAAATGTCGCGGAAAATACTATCTTTGGTTCTACAAATCGGAGATTTATCCTATTGAAGGAAGAAAATCGAAAAGATGCCTTTTGACAGTTTTGAAAAGAAAAAACGAGAATTAAGAAGAACCAATAAAATGCGGAGGCAGACAAAATTTAATATCGCCCGAAAAATAGGAAAATCTCAAAATCTGAAATCAATGTGAAAGTAGAGGTACAAAAGACAAACAAGAGACGTAAAATAAATGTGGGCACAATAATTGAAACAAGAGAAGCAGAAAGTTAAATAAAATTAATATAAAAGATAAATGAAGTAACTATAACAATTAAGGCAAAAATTACTGCATAAATAGAAACTACACTTCGAACAACTCTTAAGCACAGAAATACGGACTAATAAAAAGTAGGACAGACGATCGGGCGACGATGCAAAGAAAGCTAAAAGCTAAAGCATGAGAGAAAATAAGGCAAAAGGCTTTAATGATATACTTTTATTGAAAAAGAAAGGATATTTACCAGCAGTTGTAGAGCCTCGAAGCTTCCAAAATATTTAAAAATGGTAAATCATCAGGCATAGACGGAATAGCTCACTTTGTATAAATAAATTTCGAAATATCATTTTGATTTTCAAAAAGATGAACTTCGAAAATCGACTTAGTCATTGCATGCACAATGGGGGTTGCCATTTAACCGATGTAATTTTCAAAACTGTATAAAAAAACGTGGGATATTGTATTCTCAAATAAAAAAAAAGAATTAAAACAACAACTGAAGTACTTTTGTTTTTATTGACCTTTCAAATAAGTAAGTTTCTCTGGCGCACCCTGTACAAAGTGTAAGTAATTTCGACCAGAAAGCAGTTGTGTAATTATTTAACAATCTGTTTCGCATATTGAATCGTCGGTTGTAAGACGATGGATTTTTGTTGTGTACCAGTCACGTACTAAATTATAGAAATTATAGTTGTATTCGTTGTTTTTCGATTTTTGAAACGTTTCTTTATGTTAAATAATTAATTGATTAAGAAATTAATGTCTGCAGCGTTATCTTTCAATTATGCAAAACTAGCATCTAATCGTCAAAAAACTGCTTCTCGTAATAAAACATCGCCAGGCATTGTGCTGATGACACACGACCTAAATCACATTAAGTACGAAGTAATATTTTCTAGGCTGTTGTAGTTTCTTAAAGCGTTACAGAAGTTATTATGTAAGGGCATTATTCAGACACGTATTTCGCTGTATTAAAACTCGTCAGTAAAGCTATGCCATAATTATTCTCTAATTGTTATTGCAAATATGAACAAAATTAAATTGTTGCAATAAAATAATTTAATGTTACAAATATTGTCAAATTTTTTATACTTTGAAAGTTACCTTATTTCTACACAATATCATCTTCTTTGATTTTCGTTAATTTTTTTGACATACTTCAGATTTGTGTTTCTGATATGCTAATATTATTTTTTAATTCTTTTTTGTTTAATTAATTTTTCTTGGAGCTGTTGTAGATTTTGCTGTTCATTGTCTTTTATATTTCAATCGTCTAAAGATGTACTTTGCCGGAGGTATTTTGTATTATTATTTTTGAGTTTTAAAGTATTGTGTGATGTGGATTTTAATGAGGATGTCTAGAATTTGGAAATTATTCAAGGATTTATGTCTTATGTAAAATCGGATGTTGATGTTATGTTATTAAGTCTAATGATTATAGTCAAAAACAGCTTTTCAATTTGAAGTTTGTATTTCAAAACTATTCATACAATTTGAATAGTCTAAACAATTCTAGCAACTGTCAGAAAAAAACTAATAAAGTACACTTTCTGCGTACACTTTTTTGCATGTATTGCAAGCATCTGTAGTCTTATTGTTATTGCGATATTCTATTTGAAACCATTTGCGTACAGGAGCCATGCCATTTGTAGTTGGTATATTAACTTCTTATGTTTTTGCCTTGGAAACTGATATTTTGAAGCAAGTTATTTTGCTAATCTACACAGAAAGTCTTTCCGTGAGATATTTTCTCCTGACGTATATTTATTTGTATATTGAGGTTGTAAGTAACTCATATTTTCAAAAATGTTTGTTAATTTCACTACAATTGTTTCAAAAATTTATTGCTTCTTCAGGTGAATAAAAGTTTGCTGTATATTTGTATAATATTTTGCAAGTTCTTCGGCTAAATCTAAAATATTGAAAAAGACTTGAAGTGGCCTCCTTCTCGAAGCTGATTTCATAGTATATCTAATTAATTTAATCAGTGACATCGACACAAAATTTTGTAGTATTATAAAACGATACAGTTTCAGAAAATTTCTTAGTAGTTTTATTAATTTTGATGTGCTTATGTTTTGAACTAGTATAAGTACGTTTTATTTGGTTTACTCTTATACACGGTAAGTGTGCATCCATTGCATTTGTACAACAGCATTGAGAAACGAGTTTGCAAGTTATCGGTAGTTCCTTCTTGTTTGCGCGTATTGTTCCAAGCAAAGTATTTTTAGATCTCAATTTTGACGCCAAAGGAATACTTGTAACAAAAATTATCGGTTGTTACATTTCTAACCTTCATGGTTTACGGTTCAAGAAGTTTTATTTCGATAAATTCGCTTAGGGGGTTGATTTCGAGCCTAGTCTTTTACTAAATACGGAAAGCAATTATCACATATTTTGTCTATACATCAGACGCAAGCCAAAATTTTCTGCCTAATTTATGAGGTTTGTTTGGCATATACTGAGTAAATCTACGCTGGCCTTCGTTGGAAAGAGTTGCCCATCCGCAGTGATATAAGCTTCCGGTTTGAAGCAACTTCGGCTGTTTTCAATTAATTTGTTTCAAAATGCTGAGACTAAGGCGAATTTGTCTGTTTGCAAACGTTGACTCCTCTGAAGTATACTCATATGGCTTGAGAAAAGTCCCCACTTGTTCCACAAATATTAAAGTCTTAAAGGTGCGTACAATATTGCAAGAAAAACCTTTAATTTTGCTTACGTAATTGTCCAGTATTTGAGAGGCTTCTAACTCTATACCAATTTATACATGTTCTAAAATATGGTTGTCAAAAGGTAATAGGAATACAACGTTGGAACAACACCTCAGGCTGCAGACAGGCCAAGGAAGCAATGCGCTCACCCAATCTGAAAACAGTTGAATACTATCTGCGACTATCCCGGGGGAATCTGCGTCTTATCACTGTCAGCTAAGGAAACACTTATTTACTATGGGACTGGTGGAAACCCCCATATGTAGAGCATGTGAAGAAGAAGACGAGACAGTGGCACAGGTGTTAACCACCTGCCGGCTCTCGCCCATCTTAGAGAGTCTATGCTAGGGGAGCTCTGACCGAACATGGCCAACATTAGGGATAACCCTCCAAGCGTTGTGCTGTCTTTTGCTCGCCATCTTGGGTGGCTAAATGAGTGATAGAACAACGCAGGGCTGTCCCAATCAGGGGGGGGGGGCTCTGCTCAATGAATTGATCACCCTTGGCAAACTCAATCCAGATCCATAAGTAATAGGAATGTACTACTTATATTTCTCTTCATAATGTTTCTTTGAGCATGTCTGCTGTTAGCCATCTACCATCAAAACCTCCTTCTTCAATTCTTTTCCAAATAGTTCCGTCTGAAGCAATTTTAGTTTGCTGATTTGATACGTTACTTCCCCATTCGTCTTCAGAACTTGAAGGGAATCGCATGCATCGTTTCGTAAGTTTTTTGGGAATATTTTCGCAATCATTGTCGCTTGACTGATCTATATTGTCTTTTTCAAAAATATCCTTATCACTACTCTCGAATAACACTGTTATCGTCACTGCCTTGTAAATCAGTTTGTCTCTTCAATAATTCGTCATCGCAACCACATTCATCACATTCTACATCTGAACATTAAAGATGTATGCTGGTTACATTTCAAATATCTAGAAACTTTGATTTGTTCTGCCAATAAATCATAAACTAAGTACTGGTTTCTACCTATTTAGGTCTTATCAGGACAACGCAGTTAAACATAGGCAAATGTAGTTACAGAACTCTAGTTTAGGACAGAGGCATCTACTGTCTGGACTTTTTTGTTTAATTGTGTTAATTAATCTTTAAGCTTTGTTTATTTTTCATATCTACTTCTCTTCAAACTTAAAAATAATCGACCCTTCTTAACTTATATGATTTATTCGTTCAGCAAATATTCTAATTAGACAACTTTAACGAAATATTTCCCAATATAAAAGTTATAAGATTAGTAGAAATATTTTCTTGGAATATCTTGAGTAATATTTCTTGGTACTTTTCATATTTTTCTCTGCAGTTTATTTCCTATAGTTTGTGTGTTTTTTTTAGTTTCTTTCTATTTTCTACCTTCTGCGTTCTAATTTTCTTCTTCTTCAGTAAAATACTAATAACTGGAAATGTAAACTAAAGGAAATGGTCTGCAGAAAAAAATATGAAAAATATCAAAGAGTATTACACATGATATTGCAAGAAAAAATAATTGTTAGATAAAGAACACACAAAAATTGGGAAATATACAAAATCCCTATTAGAAGATGCAAAAGTTTGATGTGGAACAAATACAATTTAAAAAAAAAATATGCGAAAATGTCAGAAAGATGGACTGAGAAGTTAAAGAAATAAATAAAGCTAAATGTAAAACATAATATTTAGTTTTGTAAATGAGACACAATAACTTTGTTTTGCCACTATATTTTAAACAATTACAGTGACTATAGTTTCGAATATAAGCTATTCATTATCAAACTTAAAGGCGAAATAAAAAAATAAAAAAAGTTTGATAATGAATAGCTTATATTCGAAACTATAGTCACTGTAATTGTTTAAAATATAGTAGTATAACAAAGTTATTGTGTCTCATTTACAAATCATTCAGGATGTACCACGAAGTAAATGCCTCTACCATCAAATACATAATATTTAGTTGATTAAAAATTCAACTACCTATTATTAACATAATGTTTCGCCGAGTGATAAATGATAAACAAATACAAGATATATGGAAAACATAACTAAAGTTTGCAAGCAAAACCGTATATGAAAGAGAAAATAAAAGTGAAGAATGGAAAGCAGGAATCGTAGACGGAATTTAGAATCAAAATGAAGGATAACTACAGAGAAATCCACAAATTGTTCCACAAAATACATAAATGACTGAAACAAAGTAATACATCATGAGGAATATGAAGGGCAGAAACGAACGGATAATAAATATATAAAAGATAAGGAAATTATAATGGGAAGATGAATACTAAATAAAAATGAAGAAGATGACATTGTGGAAATACAAGAAGAGGATAAAAAGGAACAGGAGAAATCATAGAAACCATTAATAAAATTAAACAGAAAATAGCATCAGGAATTGGTGGTATTATATTAGAAACAATTTAATATATTGGCGAAGAAGAAATACAGAACTGCTTAATAACCTCGAAGTACCAGTAAAATATAGATGGGGGTTAATATTACCAATAGGGCATAACCATAGATCAAAAATTTAATTTTAAAAATCATATAGCCATAATAAAAAACAAAATTACTACTAAGACAAAATGCTTTGAGGGGTCCCTACACGCCCAAGAAGTTTAACATACAAAAATAATGGTATTAATACAAAAACAACCATCAAAATTTATAAGATGATCTGCCGCCCACCACTTGACTATGGTTATGCCCTCTATCCCAATCCCAGCAATGCAACCTCTCGTAATATTGAAATTAACTCCGTCATCATCTTAATCCTTTATACAATCATTCTAATAAGCTCTTCTATGATACTACTTTAGTTATTCCTATCCTAGAACGCCTTCGATTCCTATCAAATAAATTCTCCAAAAATTCTATCAACTTCTTTATATTGTCTTCCTAGAAACTCTAGTATAAACCCTAAATTCAAAAATTTTTGATTTCATTTCATCGTTTCATCCATCCACGTATTAACGACAGGCGCTATTTGACTAAACAAAACAAGGCCGACAATAAATTAATTATTGTTCCCTGTCAACAACAGCCACGGACCAGTTTTGATCTAATTTGGTTCTCATCAGCGTAGCGCAGTTGGAGACAGGGAATCGAGACATACTTTGGTGTGTTTAACTCTCCTACTATAAATATATGATAAATTATAGTAATATCGTAACAGATATTGAACTTTTGTCATTTAAGCGTGTTGTTTAATTAAGTAGCTCTAAAGACCAATCATCAAATCAGTTGTATATAGTTACTAATTTTGTACCTCTAGGTCATTTAGATCTATTACGAGTGCTGATTGAAGTTTTGCTTTGGGGTTCGCTAGATTGTATTTCGATTTCTTATGCACAGAAATATGGTGTTCCCTTTAAGTATGAATGTCTACCCAAATAATTCTCTTGATATTAGCCATCATACGTTGTAGAATCAACTTTGAAGAGACACCGTAACAACATAAATTTTGATAACTCAATTTTATCATTTAGTGCTGCTGCTTTATTATGTAGCTTGCCATGTTGATTTGGTATCAGTAATAATAAATAACAGTTTGTTCACAAGCTCTTTCTAACATTAGTATATATCCTAAATTTTTTATCTTCAAATATTAATTATATTGTTCTAATTGATTTTAGTTTTCTAAGAATTTGATATAAATCCATCTCTCTGATTGTAATATATTCATGTATTAGCTTATTATATATGTTTATTTTTAGTACTAATTTAAACTTAAACTAAACTTTGACCTGTGTAAACGCTGTTATAACACCAATAAAGCAGTATTATTATTATTATTATTATTATTAAATTGCCCCTCTCCCACTAAAGACTAAACGGTGTTGTCTGTGAATATTAACTTTGGCCCTCTAAGTTATTTTGATCATTTAAATGCACATGTCCAAATGTTAAATTCACCAAATTGAAGGCCAACTTCTTTACATATCGATCTAGTATTCCTCTGAAGTATGAATGTTAAGTTGATTGTTTACCCAACAGGTCAATTTTACCCACGATAGAAACTTAAAAGATCACCAATGTTTACAGTATTTGGGCGTGCTACCTAATTATTAAGTTGGTCATGTAGGTTTGACGTCAAATGACAAAAAAATGATTTGCAAAGGTTAGCCAGTTAACAGACAATTACATTTTTTACAGTTAATCATTTTGAGCTTTTGGATCATTTAGATCTTTTATTTCGTTACAAAAGTTAATTTCTTTACTTGTTTTTATTTAAATTACTAAATATACACCACTTCCGGTATTAAAAGAGCATTTTTTAATAACGAACAGAAATTTTTATACTAAGGTGTACAACAGGTTAGAGTGGAAGAACATTTTTCAAGAGTGAACTCAGCCTTTCAGCTTGCTGACGAAATTAATTTTACTTTCCCTATATATATAAAGGGAAAGTATTGTTTTCGTGCATGAAAATGTGTGTGGGCGCTCTATCTCAAAAACGAATAATTTGTGTGAGATGAAACTTTAAACTTAAGGTTTATCATTAAATATTAGAACTGAAAAGCTTTTGGTAAACATTCCTAAACCGGAAGTGGTTGTTTACTCGAGGCGTTTTTTTGGATTTATCTCGATATATTTCTAAAATTTAAAAATATTACATAACTCTTCCAACAAAAATTTAAGGAAATGAGAACCTGACCAAGTTTCATTAAAACATGTTTTTCATAAAGTGCTTAACTTGCGAGAATAAAATAAAAAATTAAAAATTTTGACATTTTTTGCCTAGTACTAATAAACTATGGGAGTTACATGAAATTTGTATAACAAGTAATTGTAAAGAATCCAAAATTGAGCAAATTATTAGAAATCGTCTTTTGCGTAAAACTCATCGTTTTGGAGTAAATGTAAGGAAAATATTATGATGGCTATATCAACATTTTCATATTTCTCTATATTTTACAGTTTTTAATTAAAACCCTCGCTTATGATTTACTGATTGGAAGGTGAGGTAGAGGTCACCCACCCACCCTACATATACATGATAACCTTAAATATTAATCGTTGATGATTTTGTTGCAAAAAACAATACAATCTTATATCTAATACAAAAATAAACATAATCCAAATATAAGTTTAAATATTTAATTCTTTAGCTAGTCCTATCTATTTTAGATTTAGAGTCTCTCCACTCATCATGCATTAAAATTTTATTAATGACATCAATCAAAAACTCTACCTTTTGAATTTCTTTTTAATTCAAAAAGTTCTCTAATTAATTTTACTTCAAATCGCGAGACGATCAGTAATTGAAATTTATATGTATATGTAAGGTGGGTGGGTTGCGCTCTATCCTACCTTCTAATCAGTAAAACATCATCAAAAATTTATTGAAAAATTTGTATAATCAAATCTCCAAAAATTGCAATTATTTTGTGTTTACTTATATTTTACAACTTTTAATTAAAACCCTCGCTTATGTTTTACTGATTAGAGGAAGGGATAGAGGCCACCCACCCACCCTACATATACATGATAACTGAAATTGCTAAAGGTGGATGATTTTGCTGCTAAAAACCATCAAACCCTTTATGTAATATAAAAATGAAAAGAAATCAAAATTTAATTATAAATATAATTAACTTTCTATAACAAATCTTACTTAACTTTGATTTGAAGTCTGCCCATGCATTATGCATTATATTTTTACTAATATACTCACACAAAATTTTTTCCATTTTTATTTTATTTTTAATCAAAAAGATTTGTAATTAATTTCATTGATTACAACTATACGATAAGGAATTATTGTTTATATGTATATGTAAGCGGGCGGGTAGCCTCTATCCCACCCTACAGTCAAAAAACATCATCTAAAATTATTTGAAAAATTTGTTTAAATTAATCTATCTAATTGGGCAATAATGTTGTGTATTTTTACGTTGTACAACATTTAATTAAAACCCTCGCTTATATTTTACTGATTGGAGGTTGGGTTAGAGGCCACCCACCCAACCTACATATACATAATAATTCAGGGCTGCACAATCAGTATTTTGTTGATTTACATGATTTAAATAATTATTAGTGGTTAACTTATTTTATCTTCTCAAGAATTTTAAAATATAGTTTCACTTCTAGTTTTCAAACAACCCTCTTTTATACACACTACTGTTTCTTATACAGATGTTGATGAGTTGATGATGTTGATGGTTATATGTATCTTTAAAAACTTATTTTTCTTATTTAATACCTCATTGCATCAAATTTTCCAGTCTTTTGTTTCCAAATTGGACATCCACATAATTCCATACTGCCTATAAAATCCTCCCAACTGAATAGGTTTTAGAATATTATTTTTACAATCGCATTGATGATAAACCATCCACAATATACTTCTTGCGCAGTGATTAATTTTTATTTCATAAGTATCTTATTGCTGTAAATTATCTAGAAAATACTGTTCGCGCAGTACTTCTAACATGCAGATATACATCACTGCGCAAGCAGTATTTTGTAGATAATTGAAGTCAATTATATTCTTGACCACAAACATCCACAACTGCGCAAGCAGTATTTTGTTGATGTACATGATTTACGCAATCAATGGTTAACTTTCACCTCTAGATTTCAAATAAGCCAACATCTAGGTCATTTAAGTTCTAATAACCCTCTTTTATATACACTACAATTTCTTCTGCAGATGTCGGAGATGGTTATATGTATCTTTGAAAGCTTATCTTTTTTAGTTTAATATTTCTTGACGTCAAATTTTCTTTCTTTCTTTCTTTTTTTCCAAAATTGGACAGCCACATAATTCCATACCTACCCATACAATCCTCCTAACGGAATAATGAATATTATTTTTACAATCGCATTGATGATAAACCATCCTCAAAATACTGCTTGCGCAGTGATTAATTTCTAGTCCACAAGCTCTTATTGATGTAAATCATCTAGAAATATTCAAAACGATTTTTAATTAATTTCATTGGATACAACGAGGTCCTAAGGAATTAAGGTTTATATGTATATGTAGGGTGGGTGGGTGGCCTCTATCCCACCCTCCAGTCAGACATCATCAAAAGTTATTTGAAAAATTTGTTTCAATATATCTATTAAATTTTGCACCCATCCATCCTACATATACACAATAATTTAGAATTTAGAATTCAAAATTGAGCAAATTATTAAGAATACCTTTTTTGCGTAAGCCTCATAGTTGTCGAGAAAAAGGTAGGGAAAGTATTATAATGGCCACATCACAATTTGAATGGTTTTGTTTACTATTTTTATGTAATTCGAATTATATTTATAGTGCAATTCTGATAAAGAACCAATAAATAAATAAATAAACTTTTACATGATGCTTACCGTGTTTATTTGGCACCTGTGACAATAGATTTGATAGATAAACAGAATAACCACCGATTACCAACATCGACCAGTCTTCAATGGAAATTAATTATGTCTAACAATACCCCTCTATTTTACTATTATGTAAACTCTCCAGTTTTCAACAAAACTGAAATGAAATGTCAAAATACCATAAGATAATTGAAGTAATAATGACTAATATAACAAAAGAAACAAATTTTAATAAGAATAAAAAAACTAAGTCTCTACTTCATGATCATGTAAAGTTTTGCGTTATTTTGCTGAAATTTGCCTGATTTTTCAAGATCTCTGATCGATAGAGAAATCCTCTATGAGACACGAATCAAGTATAATGAACAGTACTGTTTTGCATGTTCTTTTTAATCAAAGAACTATAAAGATAAAGAAGGGATAAAAATGATAATGAATAGAGAAAAACGTTTATAATATCAAGGCAGAAAAAAGTCAAATAAAGCATAATATGAAATATAAAGAAGTACTGAAGTTGATGCTTGTTGCGCTACACTCTTGAAGGAAACAGATATTAATACTTGGCGAAGAGTAACACTTGTTTTGTTCCATAATGTTTTTATTTTCAGACACGTGTTTGGTCACGTATTCACGTACTCTTCACCAAAAAAATAAAGAAGTACTAATTGGACAAATAGAGAGATTTAAATACACAGGGACAGTTATATCAAACGATGAACTAGACGTAAAGATAAATGAACAAGAAATGAATTTACATTGATTTCATTAAAAATAAAATCGCAAAAGTTATTAAATAATCTAACGCTCAGGTTAATAATCGTCTGCAGACACGAGTTTCGATCTTTAAATCTCATCAGTACAGCTTTATTATAAACTGACAAAAGTATTGTAGTCTTTATTTCTGTTATGTATTCATTTGTCAATAAAGATATTTATGTATTCCGACGATAATATAAATGACAAAAAGGCAAAAAATTAGTAAAAACACATTTTTTTTGAAATGAGAATATTCTGAGGAATATACAAACAGGGATCGAAGAAAGGCAATAAGACCTGTAATTATGTACAGCACTGTAATATGAACAATAACAAAGAAATATCAAATGCTATGAAAATGAGATATTTCAGAAAAGTAGAAAATGTGACAGGGAGAGACGACATAGTAAGAATTCTTTTTATTCAGAGTTTGCAGACAGGTGTTTTGTTCATCTTGCTACTTTCAGAAACTGAAATACCTGTGTAAGTTAGATATAAATAAGTATATAGCAGAAGGCCAGCTACAATGGTTAGGATATATCTACCATATGAATGGGCAGGAAAAAGAGTATTCTAAGCATATGCAATAGGAAAAAGTTAAAAAGAAAGACCAATAAAAACTTAAATGAGAGAAGAAGCAGTATATAAAAGCATAACATGGTGGGAAATTAAGAAATTGATACTAGACATAACATAATGGAGATAATTGTACAGTAAGAAATTAATAATATGTTACCCTAAATTTACAAAAAAAACACCAAGAACCTTTAGACTTTTATTTAAATCTAGATTATCAATATCAAATAAACGTATGAAGAAGGGTTTCAGTGCTTTTTATATATTAAAAATACATTTATGTAATTTTTCGAATTAAACTAATGTAAGCCTTATGACAGAAATAGTAGGAAGTTTAAAGATTTAAAAAAGGCGCCAATAAAATGATGATGATGATTTTAAATATTTCTTTTCTTACTAATGTCAGAATCTTATTAAAATATATTCCAGATGTCTGGATATCTAAATCAATATTCTATTTAAGTAATTGCTTAAACTATTTAAAAAAAAACTATAAAGTATTTTTATATAAACATATATTTACAATAATTCGATTTTTATTGTGAAAAAATATGTTATTAATATAAATGATCTTATTGGAACTTAATATAATGATGATTTATATTTAAGTAATAAAGGAACTGTTATTCTAATGGAATTTTCTACGGGTCCACGGGGGGGCGCGTTCTAATTTTACTTCGCGTTTTTCCTCACCAGCGAATGATACATAAATATAAGTGAGTTGATCGATGGTAGGTGCCATGTCGTACCACCAGGAATTGGGACTGGCCGTTACCACGTTACCATCGGCTTGTAACGTCTCTATTTCCAAGACCATATCCACGCACGCAGGTTCGGGCCCGTTTCCACCAGTTTATCACTTACTTGTTCCCACTTGACGCCCGATTAATATTATGGCATGCCCAGCCTTGAATCGACCAGTGTTGATATCTCCCGAAGATCAATCTTGTATATTTCCTACATTCCTACATTTACTCAAAAACACTCAAGCCCTCTCCGTCTGCCCACGTCTCATCACCGTTTAAAGATGGCGGATGGAGAAGGACGAAAGACCGCAGCGAGTAGGTGTCCCCTGTGTTGAAATAAAATGAGCCTTACATGTAACTGAAAATTTACATGCTGTACGCGAGAGGGCTACATTTATCAATCCACATTTACATACACGATTTGATTAAGACGTCCAGACTTGATTAGTATATTAGTGCTTATCTCATTTTCCTGCATTAAATATAATGGGCCGGCATTAGTTAATTGTATTTATTAATTGATGACTTTAACGACCTAATTGATTTCCTCGCGTATCAATACCTACATTTTTTTTGTTTAATAATTGATATGTTACTGAATATGCCCGTCATTAATTATAACCCAGTGTGCTTTCGGGGCGAACACTTGGACGATCATGTTCGTCATTATCATTTTTTAAGTTTAAAGTTGAGTAGTGACCAAGCTGCATACGCCAAATACATATGTAATGTGGTTATTTTTTTATGTGGTCATTATAGCGAGCATGTGTTTTAATATTAACACCTGCTACTGGCTACTCCTTAAATAACCGAATTTGCACCTAGGGCTATATTAATATTAATATTCCTGTTATCGTATATTAGTTTTTTTCCACATAGATCATTTTTGACAACTACCTATAATAATATTTATTCAAATTTTAGACACTGATTTCATCGCTTGGTATGTCACAACCATCCATAAAATGTTAGAAAGTAATTTTCTTATTATAAATAAAATTCCATATTTATTTTAGAGATGTGAAAATTTCTATTTGCATAAAATAATTAAATTTTAGTAAGAATTTTTTAGAGTATGTCTTAATGTTTCTTAAATTTTAGCTGATTATCTATAAATGATGATAATTTGGAAGTAAAGATAGTAAAGGCCAGTAATCTAACAAATTTGTATCAAATAAATACCTTCCTTAATCACACAGTAACTTTGAAACGACACACCTTGAAGGCAAAGTTTCTATAGCTCTATGAAACGCTTTTATTTCTGTTTGGATTAAACATCTATTGGACAATAATATGTTAATATTCCTAATTGTTTACATAAAATAAATATGTTCTAATACTGAATCCTAATCTCAGATCAATAAATAGTTGATGTTTAAGTCTACTTCGAAACATACGAATTAAATTAATGTCTAAAATCCAAATAAATCTTTTGTTTAAGTCAAGCGAATAAACGATGCATCTTCATTCAGAAACTAAGTGTAATGTTTATTATCCCGTTTATTTCTGCATTTGAATGGACTAGAACATTTCCTGTACGCGTCCACGTGTCATCAGCGGCGATCGTTCATTATTTTTCCAGGGTTAATCAAACGGGCTTTAGGTGTAATAGAGCCATGTTTCCGGTGGCAGGAAGGAACATAGGAAAAAGCAGAAATTGTTTACCAGTCCTATTTATCGTGCGGAGTTGGGGAGTTTGCCAGAGAGAGAGCTCATTTAGTTAATAGGTTACCGTCGAGTGACACTTTGGGGAAATCTGGCGGTGTCACCATGAGTCGCTGAGTGATAAAGCTGGCTGATAAGCAGTGCACGATACAGGGCCTTCGATCGAGTAGAATCCATTTAGAAATTGTCCTGCTATCTCGGCGTTGACGGAGTGCCGAAAGATACCATCGGAAAAATTCGACACCCGAGACCGAAACAAAGAACAACAAAAATAGAAACCTCGTCTTAATCATGAATAATTAATAACGCGGCGATGACTTAATAAATCGCTTAATATTTTTATAATGCCGTAACTAATAATCATTCGGGATTATTCTATTAAGGATTTAATAAATGATATTATTTATCGTGATATTTTATGGACGTCCCGGCGGTTATACTATTTTTTTTTTCTGGGTGAAGTTAGATGCGAGTTCCGCTCGGGCTGCCGGTTTTGAAATACCTGAGCACATGTTATCCACTGATTTATGTCTGAATATTTTTAACCAGTCCCAGTGACATTTTAAAATAATACACACGCCACCGACTAAATATCAGTTCTCATAAATATAATATTCCTATTAGTGCAAATATCACTCGCGGCCGCGCGCGCTTAATTGTGATATATCGCCCGTGGCTCGCTTCGCATTATGTGTATTTACAAAATATATTTCTTCAAGAAATAATATCTGTAATTAGATTAATTGCGCACACTTCAGTGATATGTATTGTCGGCGCGAGCGTTCGCGGAAATTTATTTAAATGAAGGGACAAAGCGGTATGATTTACAGATGTTCATACGGTAAACGTTTCATATTTTGACATTAATTGATTAACACATTTCAACGCATTAAAAATTATTAATAATTGAGGTCAAAATGTATGTGTTTACACTAAAAGTTTTTTACAAAACTGTAAATACATATATATAATATAAAATTTTCAAATTAAAAACATTATATTTAATTGAGATTCATAAAATAATAGCTTACCAAATGATGACACATATCGGATTGATGAGGCTGATACTTGGCTAAACTCCATTATGCAATTAATAAACAAAAGCACCACCGTTTAGAGTTTTGCTTTACAACAAGGCAGGTCTTTGGGACCTTAATTATTATTAGTATAGTCACGACAACACGTTAAAAATCTTAAATTATATAATTACCATCTTTTTACCGATGATACTTGAGTACGCACGCTCTTTTAATTAATAATTCTAAAATGAGAGCTACTCTGGTCCATAAATTGGCCCAAGAAAGAGTTGCCTACTTTAAATAATAACTTTAGACAATATTTTAAAATGAAAATGATAGTAGAGACCGTTACTATGTGGTAGTTCATTTTATAAGGGTAAATGAAAATAATGTTAAAGTTTTTATACCACTATTTATTGTATAATATACACAAACAAAATTTACAATATATTATCAATTTTTGAAATAAAACAACACAGTTGGGAGGGTTTCACATTTATTGTTGAACACTACAACGTGCTTCGCCACACAGTGGCTTCATCAGGCAGATGAATAATAATTTAACAAATTACAGGTAAAAGCTTATATACTATTAGAACTGCGGGAAGGAAGGGGGAGATGGTTGTTGTACAAAGGGGAAAATTATTTGAGAATTTACATATTTATTAAAGGAGAATTATTAACTTCTATTTGATTATTTAATAGAATACCTTGTTTATTATATTTATTAATTTCTAGTTCTTCCAACAAATTTAAGTTTCGACTTTTGTTACAAACGTGCAAAATATTAGATTAAATGATTGGCGTAGGTTGAAGCAATTGTCTGGAATGGAAAGCATTTTTTATGTTCCTGAATGCGGTCTGGAAAGCTTCGTCCAGTTTGTCCAACGTAATGCCTCGTCAATTCAATATCTTATCAATTTTTAACTATAGTTTTGATCTCAGGTCATAATCAAGACACATTCAACAAT
Organism: Ontholestes murinus; assembly: GCA_963969525.1. Lineage (NCBI taxonomy): Eukaryota > Metazoa > Arthropoda > Insecta > Coleoptera > Staphylinidae > Ontholestes > Ontholestes murinus. Next base: position 57,243,808 of record OZ018392.1, on the reverse strand, counting down.
TGATAATGTTTAGTCGAGGTTTTGTTCTAGTTCAACACCGTGACTATTCCAAGTAAAATTTGAATCTATAACAAATTCTAAAAATTTGGCTGATGTGTTTTGCACTGGCTGAGCTTGTTTTAGAGAAAGTCTACCGACTTTTCTGTATGCAGATTTAATTTATTAGAAGCAAACCAGTCATTCACCTGTTCTATTATTATATTTAACTGTATTTTCGCATTCTCTACGATTTTGCTTTTAGGCGAAGTATATGTGTCATCGGCAAATCAAATTGTTAAACTGTTGTGATAATATTTCGGATTGTCATTTATATACCTATACTTAAAACAGTATTTGACTTAAAATTGAGCCTTGAGGCACACGATTATTTACGTTTACGTTCCTCTGACTTTATTTGAAGTTATTTGTGACAATACTTTAGCTCCTGTTTGACAAGTAAGGTGTTATTAATTAACAACTTTCTGGAGAAAAGTTGTAGAAATCTAACATTCTCAAAAAGAATTTCGTCTGTAATGCAATCAAACGCTTTACTTAGGTCTAGTAGATTGGAAGTTATAGTTTCCCCTTTTTCAAAAGCATCAATTATATAATTTATAAAAGTACCAATTGCCGCTATTCAATTGAATTTTGTTATTTGCTCAGCTAAGAGTGACTTAAGTACTTTTAAGAGAATAGATAGTATTGAAATGGGACGAAAGTTATCTTAGTTTTATTAGTCTCCTATTTAAAAAAAAAGATGCTTTGTGATATTTTGAAGTAATTTGCAAAAATGCAAAAGTCTTTTCTGGTAATAGTAAGCCAATTTATGTTTATTACCTTTTTTGCAACTGTAGTGAAATCATTGTTAAAATCATTTGCAGTAATCATGGTATCTTCAGTCATAATTGAGTTGTTATGTGTATTTGACTTAATAACATTCCAGGCTGCTGACATTCCGCAAATCACCTTGTGTTATATAAGCCAGCAGCATATCACTCGATGATACATCGAGCATTCTCCAATCCTTTAACTACTAGCAGAAAAGCCACTGAATAAAATAAAATATTTCAATTGTCATTAACAATGCTTTCCTTACCAACCTCATCGAAAAGTCATCAAACCGCAAGCGTTTAAAAAATATCCGAGAATATACTCGAGTGGGAACTCGCTTCGCTCGCTCGTACACCAACATCCTACTCTCGTGCGGAAAAGCATAACATTTCCAGACTTGTTGTACAAATAACTATTATCCGACTATCATACTTTGGAAACAACAGCGAACAGATTGCTAAAATTTTTCGATAACAGAACCATTAAGTAGTCTTTGAACCCTCTGGAAAATTATCATACATGCTATTCAATGCAAAAAATAATATCGATCCTCTTAAAAAATCTGGTGTGTATGAGATTCGTTGTTCAGAATTCAATAGCGTATATACATATATATGTATAGGTCAAATAGGACGAAGTGTTCTTTTTCAAATCATTGTTTAGAATGCAAACACCAATTTCCGAATGTAAATAACCTTAAAATCCTGCATAATTGCAAAAAGGGCAATATGCTCAATTTCCTGGAGTTATTGGAAATTTTCAAAGCCGTAATCCGTCAGTAAATCGTCTTAATGAAAACTTTGGGCTAAATTTTTACTTAATAACATTACTCATGTTTTTTTTTTGTATGATGGCGGCGTTCACTTGGTGGTACATTTTGATAAAAAGTTTAAATAAAACACTTTATAACTTTGTTTTACCACTATATTTTGTATATCTGTGACTAGTTTCGATCATAAGCTCATCATATACAAAATATAGTGGTAAAACAAAGTTTTAAAGTGTTTTATTTAAACTTATTACTCATTGTTGTAATCTATTTTATAAACATGTACAAGTTGAAAAACAGTCGCGGCTTCTATACTAAAATCTAAACTGTGCTATTAGATTTCAAATAGTTATATATGTTTCTCTTAATTTATACCCAGTTTGTTTGAAATTAATTATTATTATTAAATTCTAATCAATTATCGTAAAAATATCATCCAAAATTTATTTAAAAATTAATTAATCATTACTGTAACAATGATTTGTTTCTAATAATTATTATTAAATTGCAACTCGTTATACTCCGATAGTAATTTTTTTACTCGGACTTATTGTACTATATATTTCATTTGGTATATTATTTTCAATTAATATTTACTCAAGAGTAAATATATTATATTTCATTTTTATCTTTTTATAATAATGCAACATGGAAAGATTGACTTTTCGATAAAGTTTATCAATGAGGTGAAATAAAATTTGCACTGTAAAATAGTTTCTAATTGTTAATTTTAATCTAAGTTATATTTTGAAATACAAAGTAAATTTAAAATTTCTTATAAAAAATTACATATGAATCTTTGGTAATATCGAAATCACATGCCATTTCATCAAAAACTCGTATCTTAAGGTAATAGACCAACCTGCTTTGAGAATGGAAGCAAAAGAGATATTGAAGAAGATTATTAAAATAAAATATTGAATTGGCGAGGCGGATACGTATAACTCTATAACACATTGAAATATAACAACACAGTTGAGAGTTCAACAATAAATGTGAAAGCCTCTTAACTATGTTGTTTTATATAAAAAAACAGTCAAATTCTTTATCATTACGCTATTGAACTTTTCATGCATTTATCCAGTAATGAATGTTTGCGACATTATGATCCACTTCTTCTCGACTTCTGAGTGTATGTACCAGACTACCGATAGTATTCAGTCCAATTCATTATCTTACGTCCCTGAGCTACGATATCTTTTTTTCTTCCTATTCTTCGTTTTCCTTCAATCTTGCCTTCTTTGATTACTTGATGGATATAATATTTTTGATTCCGCATGATATGTCCCATATATGCTACATTTCTTCTTTTGTAGTCAAAACTTCGTGATGATATTCATCACGAAGTTTTGACTACAAAAGAAGACGTTAAACTTCTTCGTTTGCAACTAGTACCGCCTAGGAGATCTTCAGTACTCTACGGTAAAGCCACATTTTAAACGCTAGTAGCGTTTTATTCATTGGTGTTGCTTTAAACGTCCAGCCTTCCATTCCGTAGAAACTTTTAGATTCAGACCTATTCCGAAAAAATAGATACAAACCTTGCGTAGAATAAACACAGTTTTAATTTGATATTCAAAATTATTTAAAAAAAATGCATATTGGTCTTTGATGATATCGAAATAACACACTGCTTAAGCTAGAAAACTAGAAATTAGAGAAGAAGACAATCTAATGGAGAAAAATAACACCATCACCGAGATACAGAATCACCAAGATACAGAAAGGGGAACGTAAATTAGTGAAATTCTAAAAATCAAAAAGATAATTTGTTTAAAGTAAAGCTGCGTGGAATTATAAAAAAGTCAGATTATGAAAATAGTCAACAAACTAATATATTTAACCCCATATTAAAATATAGATACAAACCTTTTGGACACATGTTAGAAAAAATAATAGCTGAACAAAAACACTATTTTTTTAAAGAATTTGGCTACAAATTAAAAGCGAAAAACCTGGAAATACCAAATAGGAGATTTTATTTATTTTTTAATCTTATTGTTTTCTACCGTTACGTCTATGGAGTTTTTTCGCATCTTTTCTTCTTATATTCCTTAATTTTACCGTTTAAGTCCCCCATTATTATTATTGCTTCTCGTCCCTCACCTATCTCTCTCTGTATGTTTTAAAAAAATATGTCTTTGTTCACTTTCTTTGCGTCTTCGTTTTACCAGTAGGCTATTATTAAAGTCTATGTTTCGTCGTTAAATATATTTGATTCAGAAGTATTTCGTTTTTATATATTTTCTTTATAATATCTTTTATTCTAATTGGAGTGATAATTAATCGTTCTCCACCTTTCGCTCTTTCTTTCTTTTTCTATTTCTGCTTAAAATACCGAGTACAATTTGTATATTCTTATCATTACTTTACTTTGTCTTTTTTTTATTTCTGTGATTCCTAATATTTCAATTTGGCACTTTATCATTTCTTCCACTAATTCTTCTTCTTTCCCTTTGATGCTTCTTATGTACCATGTACCTATTCGCAACAGTGTTTATTTTCCTGTGACCTGTTCTAAAATATCGTGTATGTTTTTCTCTGCCATCTTTATTATTTGTAATCGATTTTACTTGTGTATTAGTTTTTACTTTTTTGGCATTTCTTTATTAGTTGCTTTTCCAAATTCTTTGGCATTTATTTTTTTTGTTTTCCTCTATCAAACCATTTCCTTGATGATTCTATATTTTTTACTACATTTTAATTGATTTTTTTTATTTTGTCCATTTTGTTTATCTATTAACTGTTCAGTTTTCCGCATCGATTTCATCTATCTTCTATTGAAGATCTTGTTTAGTTTTATTTTGATTTTGTTGTACTTTGTTTTGGTAACTCCTTTTTCTTTATTTTATCTTTCTATACTTAACTTGGACGCTCGCCCCCTTGCTTTTTTGTTCTCTTGCTATTTTTCGTATCCCTGCCTCTATTTTTGTTCTTCCATTGTGAGATTGTTGTTGATATAAACACTTTTATCTTGTATCTTACTCTTATTTTTCATTATTTCTATTTTGGCGTTAAAGTTATCCAGTTCTGTGAAGACTAAGTCATCTTTAATGGTTCTGGCTCTAGCTATCTGAACGGTAATATTTAATTGCTTTTGAATGATCTTTATAATTTTTTTTCTTTTACATCCCATTTTCTACTTTTCGTTACGAGTCCGTTCCTCTTTTTCCAGTCTAAGGTCTCAATTCATTTGCATAATTCTCTCTTCTTTAATTTGTTCTTTAATTTTACTATTGCTCTCCTTACCCATCATTTATGTAAACTTTCTCTTTATCTCTTCCATATTTTCCACCTGTTTATCTGTTTCCCCTTTTCTATGGTCTAACGACTTCTTAATGTTCTGGAGCTCTGACATTCTTTTCCTTTCCGCTTTTGGGCGTGGTTTCAATACATGCCCACGAAACCGGCTTTAGATGTTCACAGTTCTTCTCTGAACACATTTAGGTAATGCTTAGTAGGCGCGTCCTAGTCTCAAGGGTGGATCCAGCAAGTATTGGTGACTACGTTCTACTAAGGACCCAGTATCGCAAATTATAACGCTTTACCCGTACTTAGATTTACGAGTGAAGACCACACTGTCAAAAAAAGGCGGAGATGATGGACCTTGGTACGACGGATTTGGCACAAGTGGCATATTGAGTTGAAATGTTCAAAAGTGACTGGAGAGGCGATAAATACTCCTACCGAAGGGCAGCAGCTACTACTAGTAACAGTTTCAAAACATATAGGAAATGATCCTGGATTGATTTCTAACTGTAGTAGCAGTCACACTGGCCATGGTACTGCGATGAGGAAGGCAAGGGTAAACCACCTCAGAAACATTTCCCATTCATCTCCTTAATGAGACAGGGGTGCAAAGAATCTAAGGGTGTGTCATGATGGAAAATTATACAACAAATATAGAACGAAAACAAATAATTAATCAAAAACACATTTTGGCCACATTGTCAAAACCAAAAATAAAAACAATAATTATGAAATTAGTATTTTATTTAGATAGTTTACCGTCTCTTTCTCATTTTACAGCAATAACAAATCAAAAACCACACTTGAAAACACTTTTCCTAAATGGATAAAAATTGCATTTATTTATTATTAGTAGTAGTAACACAATAAAATGATGAATAATGAATAATGTATTAATCTGTCAAAAGGCTATCGACCAGAGGTCTTTCTGCCTTGTCTTGTCCAGTCATATGGCGTCAGTCGTTAGTGAGTAGATGCATGAAATGATGAAATGAAATCAAAAATGGAAAAATGTGGGTTTTTAAATTTAGGGATTATGTTTGGGTTTCTAGGAAGACAGTATAGGGATAATATGTGGAAGGGCAGAAAGACCTACGGTCGATAGCCCAGACAGTGACGGACTAACACTAATCATAATGTATATATGTAGTTTTGTAAATATGTTACTGTAATAAAGATGTTGTATATATATGTGGAAGTTAGAAGGATTTTTTTAGAATTTTTCTGATAGGAATCGAACACGTTCTAGGATGGGGATAACTAAAATACTATCATAGAGGAGCTGATTGGAGGGATTGTGTAGAGGATTAAGAGGATGTCGGAGTTTTGTTAGGGTACGAAGGGATGCTCGCTCGCTAACTTCAATATTACGGGAGGTTGGATTGCTGGGGTATTATTAGTATTATTTATAATTCTTAATTTTCAAAACGTTTCGAAGAACACAACTACCATTTTATAAGTAAAAATCTTGAACAATTAGCCAACAACAGGATATATATTTTCATCAACAAACAGATCATTACAAATCATTACAAATTGGAAATTCATGAGACCACCGAAATGCAATAAAATAACAATCGGTTACCAAAACACCAGATTTTTTAGTATTAGAAAAACTTGGATAGTTATGTTCTCACTTAATTATAACGAACAACATAGATTTCTAAAAGTGAACTGATTGTATCAAACCAAAACATTTTTATCAAATGCAATGGAGAAGGTATTACAAGTTTACGCCATCTATACTAATTTCGGCAAACCGTTCGACAGGGTTCATCATAATATTATTATACACAAAATAAAATCCATTAGCTTTGGCGTCCAAATTTTGAAGTGGTTTCATAGCTACCTGGAAAATCACACCCAACGTTTGAATATCGGAAAGTATTTGTCCGATTACATTAAAGTATATTCGGGGTTACCACAAGGTTCAGATTGTGACTTGTTATATTCTTGTTTTTTATAAAGGATATCAGATTAAATTTGCAAAAGAATAGTTTCCTTCTATATGCTGATGATTAAGAGCTATTAAATAGATCAGTTGGTACTTGCATTGTGTTGTCTGGAAAATGATCTTGAATTAAAACTAAAAAAGTATCGGTAGAGGAAATAGGCTTAGCTTTAATTATATCTATAATAGCGTATCAAAGAAGTAAAAGACTTAAAAGGAGTAATATTTACCTTGATGCTTATGTTGATGAAGCATATTTCTTATGTATGCAACAATTATCTGGGAATTTTAGGTTTTATTAGTAGATTCTCAAGTGCTTTTAATGTTGACAAAATAAAATCACAACTTGGCATTTGTTTTACCACACCTAGAATATTCTTACTTTACAGATAAACTGATTATTGCCAAATTGAAATGGAAGAAAGCAAACTTTGAAGATTGATGTCGTTTTTTTTTTATTTGGGCAGCCCTATTTTGAGGTCTATTGGAATATTTGCAATACCGAATATTAAATCATTGATTTCTTGATATATTGTTCTTGTATAAATTTAGTGAGGGGTTAATTAAGAGTGGCAATTTTTAGAAAAAGTAACATTAAATATACCGCAAGGTCCTCAATCAAGATACAACCATTATTTCGCTTGGTGCTGCCCGCAACTAAATTTTCATTGTATTAGCTGTCTTATGAGCTGTCTAAATGTCGTAAATAAGAAGCCCAAATGCCAATTTTTATCCATCTTTTTCTATTTTAAACGTCATTTACGTTTTCATTGTTAAATATATTAAAGTCATTTAGGTAGGTGTAGAAAATTAACTAATAATTAAAAAATACGTGAATCCACATGCCTGGAGTTATTAAGAATAGTTGTATTTGCAAATATAGGTTCTCTAAAAATTTCAAATTTAAGTTCAGAATGAATAGTCGTAATAGAGATGTCTAATAAATAGAATTATACATTTTTTGTGGTAAAAACATAGTATTTTAGTGTTATGAAAAGTAATTTATATTTATATAAAATGAATGTTAAATTCATCATTAAATCCGATTTGATTTGTGAATGCTTGTTGCATATAAAGCGTTGAATAGTTGGTAGATCGATGTTATCGCATTGTAATGATTATTGCCACTTGAGGGGTTTTAAGTTCCCTTTGTTGGATTCGCAGATATGAATTCCCGATTAAGTCCGTTTCGGCGGTAATCTGCGCTCGTTTGGCCCATTCCGCCCGGTGCCTCGCCGATGATGATATTTTTTTCCTCCTTTCGGAGGTGAAATTTCGTGGAAGAGAGACGCGCGCTGTGAATAAATGGCGGAGAGCGTAGATGAGAAATTCGTTTCCTTTGTTGGGGCTGCCGGGTGGGGTAAAACTGTTGTACCTTACATAATTTCAATTATTGCATCAGCGGTTCACAGTAGGCCTCCTCTAGCTATTTCGAACGGCATTATGGATAACTGCCGGCCCCAGGGTGCTGCGCTACGGTAGCGCTCTCGGCGTGTGTCCTCTCGGCCTCTTAGTCTAGGCCTCTTCCCACTTCTCTCTCCTCGTATTCGTCTCGGTCCACGCCACCGACATCAATCTCCACCTTAATTTATGGTCTTATTTCCCATTGTCATTTTTCATTTGTCTTCGGATCTACATCTTCATTTAGGGGGGCTACGACTGGAACTCTCCCGTATGTGCGAGTATTTGTGTTTGCGCGGAAAAGCCCGCAGTTACACACGAAAATATGTTTAATTTTATGTAGATTAATGATGGTGTAGATTGCATTAAGCCGCGTACTAAGTATGTTTGTGTGTTTCGTCTATATAGGTCCTGTTCTGCGTTGTTTATTTTGAGATGTAATTAATAAACTCTCAGCCGTATACCTTTGATTGTGCCACACGTAGACTTGTTGCAATAAATTACCGCTCCGGCATCGTATTATTCTTAATTTAAATTGAACCTCGTTGAAAAAAACGCTAGATAATGAAGTTGTAGCTCGTTCCGGACAACACCTTTTGTCCGCTCCGACAATTAATTAAACAAACAATGGACTCGAACGTAACATCACTGCCTTAATGATTTAATGTCCAAACTGGTCTATTATTTAAATAAAAAACGTATTCATTAACCTACGTGACTAATAACCACATACTTGTATGTTGATATAAAACAAATATAATTCATTGCATAATTTACCTTCAGATCCACACTTGGTTATTTAAACTTATAGTTATTTAAGGTACAAGTGTAAAAAGTGATACTTTATTGCACGAACTGGCGTTTAAAAACACGAGCGAGGAACGAGCGAGTTTTTTTAAAGCCAGGACTGCAATAAAGAAACTTTTTACACGTGTGCCTTACAAAATTTTATCTTCGATCGTAAAGGATTTCAAAGAATATATTCTTACGAGTAATATTTTAATGTCATTTCAATAATTCAATTAATGAAAACATATTTTACCCGCAGTGCACTAATGAAAGCGTTACTTAGCAACCAGTAAACAAGTTGCACAAATGTCGGCCGCCATTATTATTTATGGAAAACATGTTCGCTTTATTGTAATCGCTTCGACTTGCATTAAATAAAATCTTCAGTGTTCTTAAATCTGCCATTTGGTTTGTATTATATATTTTATTTATAGTTTATTAGTTATTTGTATCAATTAATAAAAAATTAAGTTTTTCGTCGAAATATATTCATCTGTCAAATTTGACAATTCTGTGCAATAAAAACAGCTTGACATTACCGTGCAATAAAAACGTAAAAAAGCACTAGTGCTTTAAAAAGCCACTTTTACAATGAAAAATGATTCAAAAAGCGTCTACTTTCTGTACGATCGTAGATAAAATAATTTAGATATGGTACGTCATAAAAATACTTTTCTTAAAATCAAATTAGTGCGACCATAGATTAATTTTAAGTTGTATTTTTATCATAGTATAATCAAAAAAGATGGTTAACTATAGCTTATATGAATTGAGGCCCAAATCTAATCCCTATCTTAGAGTGACGATATTATCATATTTTTATATTGAATTTTACTTAATATTTCGATTAACATATTTAATTGATAAATAAACACAGTAAAATTTCTTACTTCACCATTTTATTTAATCACTAAATGTGCATTTCGAAAACTATGTGTTCATTATCAACAGTAAACTGGTGCTAATCAGTGATTAAATAAAATAGTGAAGTAAGAAATATAACTGTTTTTATTTATTAATTAAATAGTAAACTTCACATAACTCACAAATTCATATTGATTTTCATGTTTATTGTCCCACCTGTGGATGGTTTATTTTTTTTAATTTTATCAAAAACTTTAACAATTAGCTGAAAATTATGTAATAAACGTTTGTAGAGAACATTAAAATGAGTATAGAAAATAAGTTTTTTTTTGTAGGACGCAGGATTTCTGAGATAAGTGGTGTAGAATATGACGGGAAAAACATTTTTATTAAGCATGCATAGAACACTCATTGTTAATTATAAGTGATCAACTAAATGAATCGGGGTGATTTCCCAAGTCCTTGTGATTTCAGAATATATTTTTGATAGAGCAACAATTCTTAATTACTGTTATATACTGCAGTAACGTCCCTGTCCGTTTACATTTGTAGCAGCGGTTGTAGTGTATCGACCACGTGGTCCTTCTCCCGCGTTATTTATGTATTTGTGTGTATGTATAAATGAACTTGTTCTTTTAAAGGATCGCTTTTGATCCGTTTTCATCATTATAGCGTGTATTTGAAATCCGACAGTGTTTAGCTTTAACACTAAATGCCGATTGCAAATTAAACTTTATGTTTTAGTGTTCATTTACATTTTTCAGCAAAATTACATTTATTTTTTTTAGTAAATAATTTTGGCAAACGTGAAAATGTAACTGGCAATTTTTAACTGTTCTAAAACAAAATATTAATTGCTTTTCTTCGAAAATCATTTTCTTTTGCTAAAAAGTTGTTTTTGGTCGTTACTGGTAAAACTTTAACTGTTTAAAAACAAATGTATTTAGAAAGGCTTCAAATGTTTTTTTTGTAATTTTTGCTCATTTGTTAATAAATACCAATTGCATTTTGCACTGAGAAACTTTTTAGCATTTTTTCGTTAACTTTTCAATGATTTTTGCAAAATTCTAATTATTTTAAATCAAATTTTGAGCTGTTCTTTCTTTAATTTTTTTCATAAATTAAACTGTTTATTTAAACAATGTTAACTTTTTGAATTGTTTTTTGCTATTTATCAATTTCAACTGTTTTAGGTGAATTTAAACATACCTTTTTCAAATGATTTAAACTGTCTATTAATAATTTCTAATTTCCATTTCCGATGTTATTATTATTTTTATAGCCGCTATAAACTACTTCTAGAAAATTTTATTATTAATGACAATTAAAAATTTTATTATTGTTTGCAGTTTGTTTTAACTGTCTTTATCAAAATTTCAATTGCTTTTTTTTGCAATAATTTATATATTTATGTTTGTAATTAAGCTTGTTCGCCCCCGTAACTCCAATTCTCAATTAATTATATCCGAATAACAAATGGTACCCATCATCCATCCAATTGCTGACTCGAACTAGAGATACTGCACATTCGCTATCGCTAGTTCAAATGTAAGTGGCGTTATCTGAAAATATTTAAACTGTTTTTTCTAGTTTCTATTTATGGTCAAAAATATTTTGTTTTATTTTCTTGCAAAATTTAAATTATTATTTGGTAACTGTTACATTTTTCTTTTTTTTTAATTTAAACAATTTTTTATAGAAAACTTAAATATTGTTTCCAACTACTTTTAGTGTTTTTTAAATATTCTTGGTCAATAATTTGATTTTTGGCAAATATTCTACTGTTTTAATATTGTTCCTCCTTCAAGAAAGTTTTTACTCTTTTTGAATTAAAATCTTTTCACTTCTTTTTTTGCAGTAAAATTCTAATAAATTTGGACATATTAATAACTTTTTCTATTACATTATTTTTATTTTCTTAATCTAAATTTTCAACTATAGATTGACAAGTGTAATATATTTACAGTAAATTTTTAACAGTTTTAAACAATATTAATTGTTTTTTTTTAATTTCTTTTCTTAAAAAAATCAATTTTAGCACAATTATTTATTAAGAAACATTTTATTTCTTTATTTAGCTTGGAAAATGCCAATTATTTAAATACAAACTTTATCATTTTTAAATGGTTTTTTAAGCAATTTATAACTTTAAAATTGTTTCATTTCCATTTACTCGTTTATTTTTGAAGAAAAATATTAATTCTTCTTCTAAACTTTTAAGTTTTTTAAGTTTTCAATAGTTTGTTTCTTTCTTGGAATTTATTAACCATTTTTAAAGAACTATATATCGTATTGCTTTTATCAATTGTTTCTTCTTAGAGAATTTATTTTCTCTCATTTAAAACAAAACTTTGAAAATTTTGATTTGTTTTTTCTTAGGAACTTCTTCCTCTAGTTAAATATTTATCAACAAATTATAAAACGCATTTAGAAAAATTACAAATAGTTTTAAAAACTGTATTTTAATTAACTTGTTTCTTAATAAATTCCAACTGTTTCCTCATTGGAATTTTTCTAGCGGTTATTAGTTTTACTGTTTATTATGATTAATTTAAAGCCAATCTTAAATTGTTTTTTTCTTATCTTGTGAAAACTGTTTTGAATTCTTCATTTTTAGTAAGTTTCCTTTGGTTTTTTTGTTTTGATTTAAACTATTTAATCTTATATTTGCTATTGTTTTTTTTTAATTTCAAAAGTTTTTAATCAAATTTAAAATTATAATTCTTTTAACTTACTATTTCTCAATGAATTCCTAATTTTTGTACTTGATAAAAAGTTTTCAATTGTTTTATATTCTTGTCAAATATTAACTACTGTTTTTTTTAACTTTTAGACTTTTTTTTAAATTTCATTTTTAATTTTTTTTAACTTTGTCTACCAAATTTTAATTTTTTGTATTTTTTATAATCGATTGTTTCTTGTTAAAGAATTTTATTTCTCTTGTTAAAATTCAATTAAATTATTTTATTCACTTAAGCCACCATATACAAAAAATACAATATATATTTTAAGTGGATGTGAACGTCAATTATAAAACTAAATAATCTAGTTTACATGATTAAAAATGAAACTTTTCAACTGTTTTAGAAACTTACAATTGATTTTAAACTTTCGATAAAATTTCAACTGTACAACCAATTTAAAACTCCATTTGAAAACTCTGTGGCGTTCTTTTGTTGTAAAATTTCAATTAATTAAAAGTAAATTTTGTACTGTATCTTTGAGCAAATAATGTTATATTTTAAATAATTTATTTAATTCTCTTTGATTTCTTTTAAAATTTCGATCGTTTTAGACAAATTTAAAAATATGTTCTGCATCCTTTTTTTGTAATAGAACAAATCCAACTATAATGTAATTCTAAACTTTTTTAATGTCTATTATTCTTCCTTTTATTTCTTGTTATAATTTGAATTAATTTTGTCGAAATTTAAAATGTTGTTGGATAGATTTTAACTAATTTTCTTACTAAATTTCTTTAGTTAACTTATGTAAAATATTAACTGTATACTTTAAATTAATCTTGTTTTTTTATCTTCCTTAATATGTTTTCTTTTTTAAAATTTTTAACTATAGATAAATCATAATTATTTGTTAGACAAATTTTATACTATCAATTAAAATACTTTAATTCCTTAAATTCTTGAGCTGTTTTTTTTTTAATTTTAATTTTTTTAACTGTTGTTGAGCAAATGTTTTTACAAAATTTATACTTGGATTCTTCTATAATTTTTAATTTGCTTTTTTAAAATAGAATAATTTCAACTTTTTTTAAAAAATAAATGTCAATTGTTTCACCATTCTTTTGTTATGAACTTTTCAATTGAGTTTTATTTTTCTTGTAAAACTTCCAACTATTTGAATTCAATTAAATTTGTTTTCTTTTGTTAGAACAACCATGTTTTTTTTGTTCCTTTAATATTTTTATTTTTTAGAAATTACGTCAAGTGGGTTTTAAAAATATTTTTTAGATATTTTTAGAAATCTTTCTTTTATTTCATAGGTATTAATTATAACTTTTCTAATTAATTAAAAACTGTTTATTATTTAAATTTTAAATATTTTTCAATAAAATGTAGAGCAAATTAAATATACTTTTTAAGAGAGTTCTTATAAGTTGTTTAAAAGATGCAATTGTTTGTTTTCTCTTGATAAATTGTTTATTTTGTTTCACTTTTCCCTTTTGACAGATTTTTTAAGTTAATTTTAATGTTCACGATTTGATTTGCTTTGTGCGAAATTATCACTATTGAATTAAAACACATTGTTATTTATAAAAGTGATAGAAGGAAGTAGGAAAGCATTTTAATTCAATAATTGTAATCAATTATTGAAATAAAATGTTTCTTTTTATTAATTTCAGCTGTTTTTAACTGTTTTTGCTTAGTACATGTTATTTTTATAAACGTATTTTGAAGAACTATTAGTTGTTTCTTGTTCTTGGTAAAATTTTAACAACTTTTGGAAAAGAATTTTATTTCTTTATTAGTAAATTCAATTTTATTATTTATTATTTAACTGTCTTCGAAAACATTTTGTATTTTCTTTTCTAATTATAACTATATTTTAGCGAATTATAACGTTTTTATTAAAAAATTTTGACGGAAAGAACAAATATTTTTTCTAAATTTTTTAGCACTGCATTTTTGAGAAAATTTAAACTGTTGTTTAAAATAAAATTCAGTTACTTCTTTTCAACTGTTTTTAACAGATTTTTATAGAATATTATGAACTGTTCTTATTTTGCTTAATAAATTTAATGATTTTAGCTTTTTAAACAAATAAATATGAACATTTTTTTGCTATTATAAAACGGTTCTAAAAATTTGTTAGCGTGCACATTAATCATTCGACTAAACAAAACCGGTTTAAAGCCTCTTGATCATTCTGCTCATGGTGTTTAAATTATGTTAATAAAGGTGTCAATCAAGTAGCGCGGTCTCAATGAAGTAGTTTTTTCTTCCAATTAATTATCGAGTATTTAAGCAGACGACAGACGACAGTGCATAATTTATATGTCTGTTTATAACTTAAATATGTTAATTATTGTCTTTAACTTCATTGACAATATTTTTTTTGAGGTAGCTTACCTGTAAATAATAATTAATGTCTTTTCATTATTTTCCTTATAACAGCGCATGCAATAAATAAAATATGGAATGGAATATAAGAGAAATAATTTTCTGTATACAACCAAAATTTATATATTACCAATAAATAACTTTTGTTGAATTGAAAATTTCACTAAGTGTAAGTATGGATTACCACGTAGTAACGGTCGCAATCATTATTAAGTAGCTTTGGATTTATAATTTTGTTGCTATAAATATACATTTTATCAAAATCGTTTTAATTTATTAAAAATTTGCACAATATTTAAAACGTTCCTATTTATATCTGTAATATTACTCACCATTTCTTCTTGTAGGTCTCCAGGACTGAAACATGGTCGCTTTCTAACAAACATGGCGCTAGACCGTGGAGAATACCATTGCGAGGCCATTATTACCGTGGCGCACCATCATGATGTCCAAGTAAAGGGGACCGAGCTCAGGTATATTTTTGGAGGTAGGTGTGGTTTTTCCTAAAAGGCTCAAAATAATCGGTGAAATCCGCACGGGCGACAGCCATTATTTGCGGAAAATTAGAAAGTTACACTCTAGGATGGTAAATTGCGCAATCGGTATGCCTTTGTAACTTATTTTAGAAAACGCAGCTTGTAAATACTAGTTAAGTTGTGTACTAGAACGAATACTAACGTGTCAATATAGGTTGCTTAAAAATGTGAATGGATTAGTCAAAAACTATTTTAATCAGAAAATTGTAAGTATGTACGTTTATTGTCATATTGTCAATAATTCTAAGCTTTGACCTCTTGATACATTTTTTGAATAATTGCAATCAAATGAATGACTTTGTCGGTATCACACTTATATTTATTTTAGCGACAAATTTTAGCTTGTCAATATTTGTATTAAAATTGAGTAAATCAAATGAATATGTCGTCTTTAAATTGGTACTATACAGTATTTTTAACTAATAATTTAAAAGGAATTTATTATATTTTATTATTTAGTATTTTTATTGGTGCAGACAGTAACAAGACATTTTTTAACTAGTAATTTTTATGAAATAAATTTAAAAAAATTAATAAGTACAGTAAAATATTATAGAATATACATGTTGAGGTTGTAGGAAAAAATTGTAAAGGATAATAAAATTTATAATAAATGGATTTCTAGATAACATGTAGGAAGAATGGATCGAGAATAGAGCAGGAAAATTAACATTATGACCATATCTTAGGCTATGCATTTATAATTATTTGTTTTTTTGAAAATTAAAATAGATTTTGAAATTAATCTTTAAATCTAAGCTTCTCTTAAGTTTGCCGTAACGTGAAACGATTTTTTAAATAAATTTTTGTTCACAGAAAGTGAAAATTTTATTATTTTTATTACAAACAATCATAAGGAATAATATTACAAACAATCATAAATTTGAGATTTTGTGAATTGCCTTTATTAAAAAATAACGAATATTTCATGACTGTACGCAATTGTTTCTATTATTATTATTATTTTACTCGAAACTATTTTTGCTTAAAAAGTTTAATCAAATATTAACACAAATGCAAAAATTTTTAGATCGTAAATGCTTCGAAATTACGTTAGGAAAACAAATCGAAAATCGATCGAAATTAGAGATGGTCGTATAAATGCTAACGCTAGCAAAAAATATAAAATATCGATCAACACCATAATGAATTGTTAAAAAGCAAAACTTGGCATCATAATTAAATGACTTGACAAATCAACTGCTATTTCAAAAGAACACGAACATCAGCTTGCTAATTGTCTCTAGATAATGTAAAACTATGAGTTTGGGTTGTCTAGAAAAGAGATGTTTGAATTAGTTAGGCAGTTTATTACTTAAAACCCTGTTCAAAGATGATCTCCCTAGAGAAGATTAAGGTTTAAAAGAGAAATAATTAAAACTATAAAAAACCGCAAGCAGTAGAAGTGATCCTTAGGCGAGGTTGTAATCCCTTTACGATCCAACAATAATTTACGTTATTGGAATATACCATAAAAGAATTAGGATAAGAAAACACTTCTAGTATTTGGAATTTAGGTGAGCCTAGTTTTTGTACTGACCCTTCTAAAACTGAAGTGGTTGATTGTAAAAACCTGCCTTGCACATGAGTAATAAATGCTCCTTGAAGAGACAGCATAACATTTTTACCAGCAGTAATTGCTTCGGGTAAAAAAGTCCGACCATTTATTAAGTGTAAAAGATAAAATATTTGGGATAAATGGGCTGCCTCAGAAAATACTGGCTTTCCTGGAAACGCGTATGCCGCAACTGCGTATGGTTGGGTGGAATAAACTGTATTTGAAAATTATTTTGCAAAACAATTTTTTGAAATCTATAGATTCAAGCCGCCTAACTTTATCAATATGTAATGTACATTCTACCCATATTAGTATCGAATTAATAGAAAAAGCTCGTGAATCAAATGTTACAATTCTAAAACTTCTACTTCATACAAGTCAACACAACTCTAACCTTTATACCTATACAACTTTAACCTTTAAAATAAACCCGAGATAAAAAAATAGTCACGTGGAAAAGAAAAAATATTAGAATAAAGTTTCAAAAAACAGTTTTTTGTAATGACTGGAGATATTTGGCGCGATTTAAACCCGGAAATAATTATGAATGGTTCTCCGCCATTGCCTTGAAAGAATGACCAAAAGCAAACGCTCCTAAAATAAATGAGGAACTATCCATTATTGAAGAAGCCATTTATTATTCATCTTTAATCATTGATTTTTCTTTCGACTAAGTTGTTAGTCCAGTTGAGAAAATTATTAGCTTCATTAAAGAAAGAAGTGCTGAAATGTTACCACAATCTTCGATAAACAGTTATCCTTTTGTCTGTGATAGTCCTCAATCAAAAATATCAGTCACGTTTGAAAATCTCTTATTGGAAACTGTAAAAACAAACGTTAAATCAAATATTCAAAAGAAAAACAGAGTTGGAATAGGAGCTGAAGTGATTACATCAGAAGAAGTAAATAATAATTTAATTACTGACAAGGGGCCTATAAAATATTACGTAAGTGTATTAAAAAAAGTTGACATCTCTAAAAACTTAAGTACAATCTGCAAAAGTGAGTACAAAGTACAAAGATAGAAGATCATGAATTTAATGCATAATAATTGTATGGCATTGGTGTGTGGAATGTGTAATAGTGAATAAGAGAAAATGCAATATGAGTGTGGAAGATGTGTTGGTGAAAATTAAATTTGAAAACTTTTATTGGTAGTTTCGTACAAGAGTTCATTTGAGGATTTTAAAAGTGGATTATTAGGGTATTGTAGTTTGATAAATGAAGATTAATGAAGAATAGCATCATAATCCAACACTAAATATTGATGTATGTTATGTTATCACTATCGTTTGATTTGGTGATATGTAAATAAAAAAGATTTTTAGTTGTTATTAATAGTACATTATAACACTTGTTAGAAACATAGTTTACTACCTTAGATATATTTCCAGCTAAAACCTTTTCTTGGCTATAATCTGTTTCTACGGGATTATTTATCTCTTTGGAACAGTTTTTGCTGTCAATTTTATCTTTGACAAATATTAAAAGTTTCTTAATTGATAAAGTGTTAACATTTCTTAAAAGTTATAACATTCTAAATTTTTTTCAGGCAATCGTAAACCAGGCTTTGAACAATGCGTTTGGTGGTAAATATTTTTGGTAAGTTTTCAAAAATATTTTTTTGCTTGTTATTAGCTATCGACCACGTGGTGTATATAATTTTATCATTATATATACTTTAGTATAACTAATCCTCTACATTCTAATAATTCCGTTAATGAAACCATGTTTTACTTACTTTGTGATCATGACATTATCAGACATTATCATTGGAGATTTTAATGTTAATGTTGATAGTTTATTGGTGCATACAAAATCCAAATCTCGTTCTTATACAATTAAGATTTTGTCAAAACTCCCACGCCATTAACTTTCATAATAAACCAAAGCCAATCATTAACTCCAAATAAAATCGTCACTATCTCCAAAATCCGACATTTTATCTATACAGTAAATCTCATGTCCAACCTTTGTTCCTATCATCTTATTAAATTCGACCTTGATACCCAATCAAAATCAACACCTCTACCTTCTAAATTTATTTATCACTACTAGGAATGCAATATCGAAGGAGTAGCAAACGCAATTTCTACAAATTTGGACAAAAATTATTCACTTATAAAATCTCAATTGAATTCCCCTTTGCTTACTCCATTATGATTCACACTCCCAAAATTCGAAAATACTATAAATATCCTGTTCTTACATTTATCTTTTAAGTATTTCTTTATGCCAAGTTAAACAATTATATGTCTTCAATGACGAACGAGTGTTGAGAGAAAAACTTAATCAAATAAAAAGAAACTTACGAACTAATATTCGAATTTAAAAGCAACAAATGGACAAAGAAATGAAAATATATTAATTTAAAAAATTTGTAAATATTGACTTTGACAGTAATTACCACGACACAGTTAAAAACTGTTATAATTAGATTAATATCTATTTATTTCCTTCTATAGAATGTTGCATCCTATAAAAATACATCCTCTGATGACGATAATATACAGGGTGGCCTTTATTCAGGTTAATATTTACTTAAAGTTACAGAACAGCAAACTTCATTTCACTTTTGGGAGCTTTGATTGCTCGATTTGCTGTCGCGCTGCTGGCTAAACGGAGCCTCTTCAATTCTTCCTGACGACGGGCCTTGGACTCCTTCTTACGTTGGGCCAACAATTTGGCGTAGTTGTCAGCTTGATCCTTGCGTTTCAAGCAACGCTTCTTCTTCAACACCAAACGATGCCTCTTGCGTTGAAGTACTGATGGTGTAATCAAACTTTGGATCTTGGCAACTTGGCATGGACACTACGTGGTACGTAGTGTCTGTGAGTCCAGAAATTTCCTGTTCGCCTTTACGTACAATCACCAAAGCAAGTACGCTAAGGTTACCATCTACAATACATCCAAGGACAGATTTCCTTTTACGTTCGCCAGAAGGACGTGGACGGTAGCAGGAATGTCCCTTCGAGAGTAACAGTCTGACACGTCCTTTGGTCAAAACACCCTGTTTCATCGGGAAACCTTGTTTGTCTTTTCCACCGGCTATACGAAGCACGTAACCTTTCCATTCATCTCCTAGAGGATCAGCTTCGACTTCCGTTCCCATACGTTTCTTATAGAACATACAAATCTTATGTTCATCTACCACTTCGAAGAGTTTTTGACATCCCGTCGCCGGGTAAGACACGTTTAGCTTCATGGTTAGGACATGTATATTCCGACAGAAGCTTGTGAGCCTAAATGACAAGAATGGGTTTTAACCAGAAAATAAACGGTTGATTTTTAATTTTTTTATTAACTCAAATCATAAAAGAAAGAACACATCTTGGATTTTTTTTATATAGTAAGTACGAAATATAACATCTTTTAAATGTCTTCCATTTTGCACTTCGCACAAATGCGTTCTTTGAGCTGTGGAATTGTCCGAGCTTTATTTGCGAAAACTTTTCCCTTTAGGTATCCCCATAAAAATCAGGAGTCGTGATGTCCGGAGATCGCGGCGGCTATTCCACGGTACATCTTTTCAAAATTATCCTGTCGCTAAAAACAAATACCAAAGAGGTTTGAGCAGGTAGCGCCATCTTGCGGAAACCATATTCTTGGTCTATGTTTGACTCGAGGTCCCACACAATTCTATAGCATAGCCCTACAGCAATCTCCATTTACGATCACTGCTTTACAATTGTAATTTTCAAAAATACGGTTCGATTATGCCTCATGATGTTATTCGACACCAAACTGTGCATTTAGCATTGTGCAATTAATGCTGGTATACCACTCCAAGATTTACAGTGACCCATAACCTGCGGTTTTGCTTGCTAACGATTCCATTTAGGTGGAAATGAGCTGGACATAAAGTTTCCTTTCTTGACAATTGTTGAAGTCTGAGTGCATAGTTCCTGTCGTGTGCAATCTGCAGGTTTTAATTCCTGAACTATTTGAATCTTGTACGGATAAAGATGTAAGCCACGTAAAATCCGCTGTAGTTGGGTTCGACGGATGTTAAGTTGAGTAGCTTGCCTCCGAGTGGACCTTCCTGGGTCTTCTTCGGTAATATCCAAAATCCACATTTTCTTCTGTCCTAGCTGTTTGTGGTCTCCCGATACATGGATTTTTGGTGCGTTGTAACCTGCTGTATTTTTGCATGGTAAAGGTTCAATGTCTGAAAAAAAGAAGAATACTATCATGTCTCCAAACATTACAAAACTGGTTCTCCAAATGGTATATAGAATGAAATCCTAATAAATCCAATTCCAAACTTTTCCTTCCTTCTCACAAAATTAATCCACAATCAAATTAAAATTAAACACACTGAAATCTCTACCTCACTCAACTGTAAATATCTTTCTTCTTTCTCACTAAATTAATCCATAATATCTTAAAATTTAATTTCAACACATCGAAATCTCTCCATCCCACAACTGTAAATATCTTGGGATTCTATTTGATACAAAACTTTCCTTCAAACCAAATGCCTAATCCGTTAAAACCAAAATCAAAATTAGAAGCCTGACATTTTAGGGTACTAACAAGAAGAACCAAGGCATTTCGACAATGACCGCCGTTAATATATACATATCAATGTCCCTCCTACATCATCCGAACCCCTTACTTAATAATCCTTCCAACGAATTGTAATACGAATCCATACAGATCACTCTTATCACACTCTACTATTAGTCAAAAATTCAAATTTCAATATTTAAAGTTATATGTTTAGATTTTTAGACTACCCTGGGCATCAGTCCATTCTAAAAAAATACTCCAAAATATCCACAAATGTATCTTTAAAATCCTTAACTATTTATGGAATTAACTACTCTTGCAACCACCACCCTTACTTCTACTCCATTATCAATAGAAACTGTGAAATAAAAATCCAACAATTTTTATCTCCACCAATCCTTCTTCAGCAAGACGTCCCAAAATTTTTATACTTTCCCCAATATTTCATAACATATATTTCCATGATATGTGTAATCCCGAGTTTCTAAAAACTCACTTCAATGCTTAGAATCTTTCGAAATCCATCTGTTCATCTTCTAATCAACCATTAATTTTATTTTATAGCTAAAATTATCATCTTAGATAATCTTATAGAAACCTTCGTTTTTTTTTTTATTTGTCCCTCCATGGCCTTATATCGAGAGTAATTATCAGGTTTTTGAGGACTTTTTTTCAACTTCTCTCTCATTCGATTCTAAACGTATTATTTTAAGTAACCACAAGGATCATGCTATAGCCAACCATTCTCATCTCTGATGACTTTGCTTACGAAGTTCCTCCCACTATTAGACTGTCTTTATTCTACAAGCGAAAATTCATTCATCCCTTTGTGCTCAACGCGCTACTATCATGTCTCCAATCATTACAAAACTGGTTCTCCAAATGGCATATAGAATGAAATGCTAATAAATCCAATTCCAAACTTTTCCTTCCTTCTCAAAAAATTAATCCACAATCAAATTAAAATTAATCACACTGAAATCTCTCCATCACTCAACTCTAAAAATCTTGAGATTCTACTTGTTCTTCTTTATCACTAAATTAATCCATAATATCTTAAAATTTAATTTCAACACATCGAAATCTCTCCATCCCACAACTGTAAATATCTGGGATTCTATTTGACACAAAACTTTCCTTCAAACCAAATGCCTAATCCCTTAAAACCAAAATAAAAATTAGGAGCCTGACATTTTAGGGTACTAACATACAAGAACCAAGGCATTTCAACAATGACCGCCGTCAATATATACAAATCAATGTCCCTCCTACATCATAGCCAAGTAGCTGAAAGATCCGCACTCAGAACCCTTACTTAATAATCCTTCCAACGAGATGTGATACGAATTCATACAGATCACTCTTATCACACTACTATTAGTCAAAAATTGGCAATTTTATTTATGTTATAATATATATGTAAATCAGATTGTTACTTTATAGGATAGCCCCCTCACTTTAAGTAACATTAATTATATCATAATATCAAAGGGTACCCGTCATACATCTGATTTATTACAATATTTGTTATTTAATTTATTATCTTTCTAGCACTCAAAATTTTGCTTTAATTATAATATGTATTATAATATTAATATCATTCCAACTAACCGTGTTAGAATTTATCTACAATTACTATTTATTATTTCGATCGCCGCGGTAATTGCTGAACAACTAAAACATATTTATTTTGCAATAACGACCCCGCATTATAATTAAATTTTATTTTCATTGGTTAATAAAGGCCCATCAAACTGGATGGCCGCAACGCGTACACGCAACAATAAACAATTCCGACATTACCAACTTATTGCCGCTTTTTATTAACAACGCTGCCTCGTCGAATGTTCAATAAATGGGCCAATAAATAAAACGCGCGTTTATTTTTATGAATCTCATTATTTTTACACGAGGATTGGGTCGTTAAGGTAGTAATATACGTGTAGGAGCTGAAAATGTAAAAGGGGTTTATTCAATAATGAGACGGTCGTTTAGAATGATTTCTTTCGATGGTGAATTTGAAAATATTTATAAGATTATTATAAGCAAATTGTATTAAATGTTATATGGAATTATTTAAATTAACAATAATGCTGTGAAGAAAAGATTGAATAAAGTTATTAAGGATTTTACACTATAATGCCATAGATAAAATTTGTTCATATAAGAATTAATAATTCCAATAAATTTATAAAGAAATCAGTTACAAAATTGTTTACTGATATCAAACAACTTTTTACGTTCCCTATATAGTATATATCTGTGGCTTGGGGCTAAAAAGGCCAATGTCAAAAATTGCGTATTTGAGAAAATCACATTGAAAGTTTTTATCAAACATTATTTTAATTCTAACTGACATAAAGTACAAGTTGTATGTTTCAACTGTGGCTCAAACATAGATAACTTTGCATAGAATCTGATAATGTACTCCATGTTTTGAAAAATGATTTTACTTTGAAAAAAAATGACTTTGGCCTTTGTTGCATACATTCACGATTAAAAAAAAATTTTTTTTAGGTGACATTGGCCGATATAACAACAATAAAAACGAGAATATAGTTATTTGTTACGAAGTTTATTATATTTTTACAAAGTTTAGTGATAACAAAGGTGAAATAAACTAAATACATTACAAAACTAAGATATTCTACATCTAGATATGAAAAACTTTATGATAGTAAATCTATTTCCTCTTCAGAAGCTTCACCCAAGTAATCCAATACGTTATCATTTGCTGACATTTGTTCAATAAAGTGATTGTAGTACATGCAATTAGTTGTGCTGATATATGGCAAAAGTGCCTTTAAGTCATTTAATTTATCCGTACTTAAGGGAAGTGGTTTATTATTAAGTGGTTGAAGCTTGAGAAGACCACTCTGTCGTGTTTTCTTCTGACTTCTGGATATATCGAACATTTTAATTTAATAATTTTCTCTGTTCAGAGAATCTGTTGAATACTGCATCCATTTTATTTTGAGCCACTGAATTGGTTCCTTTAAGATGTTTATTTTTCGATATACATAGTGAGTGTTTAAACATGATTTGAAGTTTAAAAAGTCGTTTTGTTCCAATTCTATAACCTTTATAGGGGGTTTTCTTGGCACCAAACGTATTATATTTGCCCAATCTCAATAGCTACAACTAAAAGGGCTAAAGTAGACACTGGCCCTTTTAGCATAAACTGATGTTGATGAATTCATAGCGACATTGGCCAAAATTAAATTTATAGGTCTGCTATTGGTTGAGATTTAACATTGGCTGTTTTACCATCTTAAAGACCGTAAGAAAAGAAGTCTAATGTACTGCTTAAATCAAAACGGCAAAATATTGACATTGGCCTTTTTAGCTCCAAGCCACAGATATAGGGGAAGTATTGTTTTCGTGTATGAAAATGTCTGTGGGCGCTCTATCTCAAAAACGAATAATTCTTTAAACTTAAGGTTTTATCATTAAAAATTAGAACTGAAAAGCTTTTGGTAAACATTCCTAAACCGGAAGTGGTTGTTTACTCCAGGTGATTTTTGGATTTATCTCGATATATTTCTAAATTTTAAAAATATTACATAACTCTTCTAACAAAAATTAGAGGGTATGAGAAACTGAGCAAGTTTTATTAAAACATGTTTTTCATAAAGTGCTTACCTTGCGAGAAAAAAAATAAAAATCAAAAATGTTTAAATTTTTTGCCTAGTACTAATAAACTATGGGAGTTACATGAAATTTGTATAACAAGTAAGTGTAAAGAATCCAAAATTGAGCAAATTATTAAAAATCGCCTTTTGCGTAAAATTCATAGTTTTGGAGAAAATGTAAGGAAAATATTATGATGGCTATATAAACATTTTTATATTTCTTTACATTTTACAATTTTTAATTAAAACTCTCGCTTATGATTTACTGATTGGAAAGTGGGATAGAGGCTACCCATCCACCCTACATAACATGTTGACCTTAAATATTAATCGTTGATGATTTTGTTGCAAAAAATAATAAAATCTTTTATCTAATAAAAAATAAAGCAAAATCCAAATATAAGTTTAAATATAAATGGCCTTCTTTAGCTAGTCCTATCTATTTTAGATTTAAAGTCTGCCCACCCATCATGCATTAAAATTTTATTAATTACATCAATCAAAAACTCTGCCTTTTGAATTTCTTTTTAATTCAAAAAGTTCTGTAATTAATTTTACTCCAAACCTTGAGACGATCAGTAATTGAAATTTATATGTATATGTAGGGTGGGTGGGTGGCCTCTATCCTACCCTCTAATCAGTAAAACATCATAAAACATTATTTGAAAAATTTGTATAATCAAATTTCCAAAAATTGCAATTATTTTGTGTTTATTTATATTTTAGAACTTTTAATTAAAACCCTCGCTTATGTTTTACTGGTTAGAGGATGGGATGGAGTCCACCCACCCACTCTACATATCAACATGATAACTTTAATTGCTAAAGGTGGATGATTTTGCTTCTAAAAACCATCAAACTTATTATGTAATAAAAAATGAAACAAAATCAAAATTTAATTTTAAATATATTTAACTTTCTATAGCAAATCTTATCTAACTTTGATTTAAAGTCTGCCAATCCATTATGCATTATATTTTTACTAAGTTAGTCCCTCAAAAATGTCTCCATTTTTATTTTATTTTTCTTCAAAAAGATTTGTAATTAATTTCATTGATTAAAACGATACGATAAGGAATTAATGTTTATATGTATATGTAGGGCGGGTGGGTGGCCTCTATCCCACCCTATAGTCAAAAAAACATCATCAAAAATTATTTGAAAAATTTGTTTGAATTAATCTATCAAATTGTGCAATAATGTTGTGTTTTTTTACGTTGTACAACATTTAATTAAAACCCTCGCTTATATTTTATTGATTGGAGGGTGGGTTAGAGGCCACCCACCCACCCTACATATACATAATAATCCAGGACTGCACAAGCAGTATTTTGTTGATTTACATGATTTAAATAAATATTAGTGGTTAACTTATTTTATCTTCTCAAGAATTTTAAATTATAGTTTCACTTCTAGTTTTCAAACAACCCTCTTTTATACACACTACAGTTTCTTAAACAGATGTCGATGATGTTGATGGTTATATGTATCTTTAAAAACTTATTTTTCTAATTTAATACCTCATAGCATACAATTTTCTAGTCTTTTGTTTCCAAATTGGACATCCACATAATTCCATACTGCCTATAAAATCCTCGCAACTGAATAGGCTTTAGAATATTATTTTTACAATCGCATTGATGATAAACCATCCACAATATTAATTTCTATTTTATAAGTATCTTACTGCTGTAAATCATCTAGAAAATACTGCTCGCGCAGTACTTCTTACATGCAGGCATACATCACTGCGCAAGCAGTATTTTGTAGATAATTTAAGTCACTATATATTCTTAACAACAAACATCCAGAACTGCGCAAGCAGTATTTTGTTGATGTACATGATTTACATAATCATTGGTTAACTTTCACCTCTAGATTTCAAATCAGCAAACATCTAGGCCATTTAAGTTCTAACAACCCTCTTTTATATACACTACAGTCTCTTCTACAGATGTCGGTGATGGTTATATGAATCTTTGAAAGCTTACCTTTTTTAGTTTAATATTTCTTAACGTCAAATTTTCTTTCTTTCATTTTTACCAAAATTGGACAGCCACATAATTCCATACCTACCTATACAATCCTCCTAGCGGAATAATGAATGTTATTTTTACAATCGTATTGATGATAAACCATCCTCAAAATACTGCTTGCGCAGTGATTAATTTCTAGTCCCCAAGCATTTTATTGATGTAAATCATCTAGAAATATTCAAAACGATTTGTAATTAATTTCATTGGATACAACGAGGTGCTGAGAAATTAAGGTTTATATGTATATGTAGGGTGGGTGGGAGGCCTCTATCCCACCCTACAGTCAGATAAACATCATCAAAAAGTATTTGAAAAATTTGTTTAAATATGTCTATTAAATTTTGCAACCACCCATCCTACATATACATAATAATTTATTAAATTATTAAGAATACCCTTTTTTGAGTAAGCCTCATAGTTGTCGAGAAAAATGTAGGAAGTATTATGATGGCCACGTCACAATTTTATTAATTGGTTTGGCGACAAATCAACATTTATTGGTATACTGTCAGTATATCCAGAAAGAGAAAAATGAAAATGTTGTTTCTGCATTAATTACTAATATAGTAAACAATATGTACCTACATAATAATAACACATTTGTTTAATATACTCAAATACCAATATTTATTTTGGTAGCTCATCACAATTATAATATTTGATCATGTGGAATCATTAAATCTTCATCAAAGTAAATGATGTAAAACTCATGCAGTCCCATTAAGCCTCCAAAGCCAAGTTAACTGGTATTGTACAAGTCCTGCGTACATCTATTATTTTCCCATTCGGCCGTAAGTGTTTTAATAGTATTAAAGGCCCGCCATTGGGGCCGGGGCCCTCCAACAATCCACATACTAATGGCGGCCGGGACGGTGATGGGTTTTTAATAGTACCTACGCTTATTAAGCTGGAAGCTCCGTGTAATACACGGAACTAACGAAGGGGGCCCTAATAATTGGTTATTTTATTTTATAACCGAATGCCCGCAATAATGGCGCCTCTCCTCCCGAAAATCCAGCGCAATTAACGATTGGAGATCATTACTTCGGCCGAAATCGTCATGCACTTAACAAGCGTGTAATGGTGCATCCACCAAAAAAAAAACGTGTCATTAATCCCAACGGCACTCGCAGGAAAGTAAAAACAAAAAAGGCTTTTCCGCAGATATACTCAGGCGCGATCTACCCACGAGAATTCTGCCTTTTTAAGCCTGAACAGGTTGTATTGCGCAAATGATCTCAATTCCTATCTTTTTATAAGATTTTTGATTTTAGGAAAATCGAATCTTATTTACTTGATTATCTGGTTATAGATTTAAAATCAGCTCCAATTGCGTTTACTAATAATAATGTTTATTACGACCTAATATTCCTTACCGATTATCCATTGACCTTGAACGGATGGACGATATTTTGAAGCAAAATTCAAATGAGTGGAAGATCTTGCGTTGGATAAGCAAACTAGGCTGGTATAGAAATTTTTAAACTATAATTAACCGATATTGATCTCGTCCACTTACGTCCATCTTTTTTTTTAATTTAGTCATCTCGGGGCAATGTTTTATACTGTTAAGTTAAAAAGGTCAAGTTTTGATCTACATTCAAAAACGCATGAGATGATATTTTATTAATTGCTTCATCACCAATGAAATATTTTTACGTACAGATAATTTTGATGTAAATTCAGTAAAAGATTAAGCAAAGAAATTAACATCAACAATTTGAGCAAATAAAAAAATGATAAACTTATAGCTTGTTTTTTGCACTTTTATTAGTAAATTTATAACAATTATTAGATGTATCGGGATTTAGGTACTTGTATTGGACTACTTTATACTTCCAACTTTTTCTTCTCCCTCCCTAATCATTTGAAAGAGTTTTGAATTCTCTAGAAAACAGGCCTTTTAATTCAGCTGATGGTTATTACATCACCAATAGGATATTCCTTGTCTCCGTTAGAGCAGGGCATCTAGGATATGTTTTACCAACTCTGATCTAGACTTCGTGTTGGTATTTTGTTGGCAGCTTCTTCTAAATGGATATCGTACAGTAAAGGGTTGAATTCATTATGCACTCAAATTTGTAAACATATTGGTTTAAATGAGGTGAATTTATCTTTTTAAGTGACAATAAAGCTCCTCCAAATTTCTTATACGAAACTATATAAAACCAGTTAGTTTAAAGAATTTCGGAAGTTTGTATTTTTTTTTTTCGTTAGAATATGAACACCACCATAAGTTTTCTCTAATCAAATAATTGCCGAAAGTTATGAAAAACTGTTAAAAGCTTCAAAAAAGTGTGAAGAAAGGTCATTAGTGCTTTATTCATCAAATGTCAACTTGATGGTGATATACTACATTTATCTATGTTAGATGTTTATGTAGCTGAAATTCTAATTAATATTTCTACATTAATTCTTCGTTATATTTCTGTCATTCTTACCTAGATTTATGTACTGCTTTATGATATTTAATATTATCTTTGAGCGGTAGTACTTAAAAAGGGGATACAGATCTTTTCTTTCATCTTTGTATTGCTATTTTTTTTGCTAAGGAGCCATTTTATCTTTCCTATTTAAGATTCAACGTGTGTTTTTCACAAAAAAGGAATTCAATAATAATTACATGTAACAGCCTAAAATGTGACATATTTCTTATAAGTTATTTTTAGATGTAACTGCTAGTACCCTAACATATTTTTTTACTAACTTTAATTCAATCTTTGTATTCGCTATAGTAGCAATAGCGATTTTATTATTTTAGAGAATAGGGATAGTTTAAACCGTCAAGTTCAGCTTAGTAACTTATTGGACACACACTTATGAATATTCCACCCAAAGAACTATGGATTAGTTTTTGTCATCACATTATAATTTGTGTTGTAGTGAATAACTCGAAACGACATATTCAACGTTTATTTTGTGATTATTCAGAGCTAAATAATCACAAAATAAACGTTGAATATGTCGTTTCGAGTTATTCACTACAACACAAATTATAATTAATGAGTACTTCATGATACCTTACTTGTGAAGCTAGAAATAGGTTAGTCATTTTGTTAGCTTTCTTTTGCTGGGTAATTTGAATTGACTCCTTCTTTGGCCAGATCATTTTCATAAAACTACAGTTTTACCTACCTATAAGTCCTACCATTTTTGACACCTACCTTCTATTTCTTTGCATTAATTTACCGAGTACATCCTTATGGTGATCTTTTAGCACAAATTGTCTGTTAGATCTTGGGACACCGTCCTTGCGATCTTCGACAATCTTCTGTCATCCATCCGCTCAACATGATCCCTCCATTGGCTACGTCTATTTCTGGACTATCTTACAATATCTGGAACGTCGCAAAGCTCTCGGATGTCTTCGTTTCTTTTTTGGTCCCTCAAAGTATATCCCGCTATGGATCTTAATGTTCTCATCTTAGATGTTCGGATGATTCTCTTTGTTGTGGAGTTTTCGGCTCTTGTTTACACCGCATATGTCATAACAGGTTGTACACAGGTCTTATATATGCGGACTTTACTTTGTACGGTGATGTGTTTGTTCCGCCGTACTACATATCGCAAATATCTGGATATTAAGGCTGCTTTGGTTGTCTGATCCTTAACTTCTTCTTGGAGGTCTCTGCTGCTCGTGATGTTGACGCCAAGATATTTGAACCTCATGACTTGTTCTACTGGTTCGTTGTATATTGCCAGTTTACATATTTTCGGTTCCCACGATATGATAAGTGCTTTGGATTTGTCCAACGATATCACTATATTGTACCTGGCAGCTGTGTTTTCAAATCGAAAGAGCATTCTCTGCAAATTGTCCTCATCTTCCGAAAACAACACGGCATCGTCCGCATAGCATATCATTTTTATTTCTTTATCCCCCAATAGGTATCCTTTTCCAACATTTCTTACTTCGGATATTATCTCGTTCATAATGTGATTGAAAAGGATAGGACTTAAGCTAACGCCTTGCCTTATTCCTCTCTGCATGGGAGTTCTTCAGGTTTTTCTGCCCTCAGCCAGTATTTGGGTCCAGTTGCCAGTGTTTAACTCAATTATGATGTTAATAATGTCTGGGTGTACTTTTTTCTTATTTAAAACCCTCACAACATCTGAAAGTCTCGAGCGGTCAAAAGTTTTAGTAAGATCAACGAAACGCATATATGCTGTTTTGTTGTATTCTATTGATTTTTCAGCAATTTGTCTGATTGTCAAGATGGTACCTACAGTTGACCTGTTTTCGTCTAAGGCCTTGTTATTCTTCACATTGCCCATAGGAAGATATTTTTTCTTCCAGAATTTTGGTGAATAGCTTTAGCACTAAACTTAGTAGCGTGAACCCACGGTAGTTTGATGGGTCATTTTTGTTTCCTTTTTTGAATATTAGAATGGTTATGCCATGGAAAGAAAGCCATTCGGCAGGTATTTTGTTGGAGTCGACAATTTTGTTGAAAATTAGGCACAGTTCATCTGCTAGTGCATCACCACCATACTTCAGCAGCTCGTTAGATATTTTATGTACTCCAGGCGACTTGCGAATTTTACTTTCCCTATTTTTTAAAATTTTGTTTTCCAAAAATATCTGTTCTGAGGTTCCCTGAGTACATTACACTGAATTTTTAATTTCTCAATCAAATGTTTCAGTTTCTCATCAGAGATAGTCAACGGTTCTTGAGTATTATTATAATTCTGTTTTAGGTCAGGATTTACTGAGTTACTGCCAGCACTATAAAGTTGGTAGAAATGTTGTTCCCAATCACTGAGTGCTATTTTAGTTATGTTTATATGTTCGTTGATTGTTTTTTCCTGTTCCTTAACATGTTCCAGATCTTCTTCTGACCACTATAAAGGTCGTGCTCTTTTAATATATTGCATTTTGTTGTTGACTGCATTTCTTATAGATTCGTATTCATCTAGTGTTAAGCTTTCTGATCGATACTTATGCTTTTCGTTTTTTATTCGCTAGTTCTTTAACCTCTTAGATATTCTTCTTCCTACAGCGGCGGCTTTCAGTGTGTTGGATCTTATTTTTATCCAGGCAGTTTCAACGTTGTTACTTTCCACGATGCCATTACTATTTATTTTACTAAAAAGTCTTTATTGGTAGAATAATATTGTTGATGGAACTGTAAGCGATTCCATGTTTAGTTTGCTTACTGTGATAGATCTTTGTTTTTAGTATATTGAGTTTTGAAGATAATTTCTGCCATTACTAGGTTATGGTTTGTTTCAGCGTTTGCAGATGTTAATACTCTGACGTCTTGGATTCTTTTTGGGTGGATATTTCTGTATGTTATTACGTAATCGATCATTGATTTCTGGCCACGAGTAGTCTCAAATGTCATCTCGTTGTTTATTTTTTCGTTGAATGGTTTTTTTACACCAGGTATTATATTGTTTCTAATTCCAACGTTAAGTTCTCCAAGTACGATCACTCTCGTCTTGTCTTGGGATGCTATCCAGAACTGCCTGAAGGTTCTGATAGAATAGCTCTATTTCATCTTTTGGCTTGCTGATATCTGCAGTGTAGACACTTATTAAATGAGTTAGTTTTGACTTTTGCAGGCTGATGGTCACTTGCAGTATTCTATCGGAAATATGTTTTATCTCATAGATGTTGTTTGGAATTCTCTCATGTATGAGAAATCCGACACAAGATACTGCTCTCTCTCTTTTTTGTCTTTGCTGTCGTAGATTAAGACGTATTCACCGTATGTTGTGTTTCCTTTACCTTTCTTTTTAGTTTCCTAAAGACCACATATGTCGATGTTGCTTCTTTTTACTTCCAACAACACCTCTTGATCCTTGTTGTTCATGGATGTCACGTTCCAACAGCCAAGTCTGAATGGTTTCGATATCGTCCTGTCCGAGGCATTGTTATATTTTCTGTGAGCATTTTGTTATACTTAGGCAAGTTGCTAGCCTCACCTAAATTTCCCTCCTATTTTATCGGGGCTTGGGACTGGCAATTCAAATGGGTACACTTTTTTTGTAGGCATAGTATATATAGAATACTACGTTGGCCAAAAATAAAGTAAGTAGTCCATTAATAAGATGAAATCGTAAAAATCTTTTAATCACCCAGGCTAACTATACTAGAACCTTAGTTACAGTCTTTATTAAGAAATCTTATCATTGTTTTCTATTTTACTACAGTCGAGAAAACCAGTCTGTTCTAAATATATCTGCTTAATTATTTAATGTTCGAAAATGAATTATTTCAGCTCATTGAATGTTGTGCACACCCAATTTTTTAATAGAAAAATCTAAAGATTTTGTTGTCTTAACTTCTTTCAATATTGTCGGTGAGGTTCTTTATAGTAATTCCAGTCAATTTCTTGTTCGGTAAATTGCTGTAGTAAACCTCCGCTTGTCCTCTTCCTGGTATTCGTGATATGAAATAATGGTAAGCATTTATAGCATCTTAAAACGAAACTGGTATTATTGATTAAGAGCACTGTGCTTCTATTTTCTGTACAATTAACCTGTTTTAACAGACTTCTTAGTTCGCTTATTTTATTAATAATAATATTAGGGATGTTCAAATGAAAAGGTACAAATCGACTCTGTGGGTGTAAATGAAGTTTTCAGTCAAAGTATACACCATAGGTCTGAGCATAACGATTCCATAGATTACCGTGCGGAATGTTCACAGAACTCCGTGGCCATGACGAGCCCCACTCCAACACATCGTCTTTGAGTTCGTTGTCCAAGTTGTTTCAGATGTTTTTTTCAAGGGAGCAGAAACATGGAAAAAGCAGGGCGACATATCCGAGCTGTAGGATGTATGGTCAAGCTGTACTCACTTAAACTTGGCCATTCCTGGAGATGCGTGGACCTTATTATTATCATGGAGCAGAACCATACCCTTCGTGAGCAGCCCCGGTCTTTTGTTCTTGATGGATTTGCGTTATCTTCGGAGTGTTCACAATACTCATCGGAGTTAATGGTTTTTCCATGTTCCAAGCATTCAAAAAGATCTAGAGCCGTAAAGGATTATTATTGGAACATCGTTATCCAATGTCTCTATCCTGTTTATCATTGGGTGCTTAGCTCATCCATACCCACACATCATCACATGAAATGCACTTTTACCACTGGATTCCTGAGCATTGGATTTATAAATATTTTGACCTCTCCTCCTTTATGAATTTTTCAGACAGTTAAGCTAGCTAGTAAAGATATTTATTTTTTATACATAATTAGAGTCAAGACAAGAAAAATATTCTGTAAAATTTAAAACAGATTTTTGTAACTAAATTTATTTAAAAAAAACGATTTATTTCTTAAGTCACTTTGGTAAATTTGGAAACAATTGTCGCGAACAGCAAAATCGATATTTGAAAGTGTTATCGTATTTTATTTACGAAAAATTACTAAAGTGATTAAGAATTTGAACTTTCATCAACTAAAAGCCTCAACTCAGCATTTGCTAGTAATTGTTCTTTTAGTTTATTTTTCTTTTGCCATTGTAATTTCCAATATTCTAATTAAGACCTAATTGCTGTTGTACATTGAAAGAAACAAATGAGTACAAAAAGAAAAAGAGATATTGACAGTCCTGAATATGGATTCCAAGGTTTCCAAATAAGTAATGGAGAATAGAAAACGATAGAAGAACGGAAGCAGCGATATAAAACGTTGTAACAACAAGAGGATACAAAAATAAAACAAAGGAAACACGGACAAAATTCACGGAGAAGGCAAATCTAAATATAGCTAAGAACGATGTGGAAATGGAGTAACTAAAGAGCATGTTTAATGACTTGATAAGAGAAATGGCAAAAAACCTCAGAAGAACTAAAAGATAAGATCAAAAAACTAAAGAAATAAATTAGTAATAAAGAAGAGATGTGGGTCCTAGAAAAGCAAGAAATGTTAAAAAGAATCGACAACCTGGAAATAAAGGGGAAAAGTAAATGAATAAAAAATAATATCGTAATAACAGGCTTAGCAGCAGAGGCAAACCAAGAGCAGAATGAAGTAAGAATTTCACATTATATAGAAAAAGAAATAATACGAGTCAAAGTTGGGACATGTGAAACAAAACAACAAATAATGACCTAGCACATGTAGAAAGATTCGTCCAAAAAAATAGAGAAATAGCAAGAGAAGAAAAAGCAAAGGAAACAGAGTAAGAATAGGATACCGAAAAAAAAATTAACGGAGAGGAGTACGAATAAGAAAGCAACTAAAAAGCAAATAAAAAACCAGACATCACAGCAAGAAAATAGCACAAGAAAAATGTTAAATACAATACAAATGGGAACATGGAACGTAAGAAGTATTAAAGGAAAAGAAAAGGAATTAATAAAAGAAATGGAAAAAAACGGAAAAAACATAATATACGATAGCAAAGGAATCACAATAGTCATGGGAGATCTTAATGGAAGTGTAGAGAATGCACGTTAAACAGTTTGTGAGTGACTATGGTATGACATATTTACGAAATGTTTTCGTGTTTTTTTCTAATTATTAGTTAGTTTTCTACAACGTACATTTTTATTAAGGTAAAAAAAGATACAGGGTAAAGTATGGAGATGAGAACAGAAACGAAAATGGAAACACAACTATAAAATTCTGTCTAGCAAACAACCTCATTATGGCAAACACAAAATTCAAACGCAAAGACAAAGACACAACTTGGTAAAAATAAATTTAACACAGGACAGGAAACAATAATAAACAAAAACACAAAAACCAAAATTTGAAAATAAAGAAACTAGGGATGAATACCAATCAAAAATAGAGAAAAGCAAACAAAATAGAGGGAGCAGAAAGCAAATAGAAAAAGTTCAAAGAAATCATATGTGAAGCAGTCCAAGAAAGCTGTGGGACAATCACTATATCAAACAAACAGAGGAAGAAAAGCAGGTCGTGTCAGAAGAGGTAAAACAATTTGTAAAAACAAAGATTACAGAAGATATAGAGTAGCAAATAAAATAGTAGAACACAAAATCAAGATAGCAAAAAAGCTATCCTGGGAGCGGTTCGGTAAGAAACTGAAAGAAACGTTCATAGAAAACCAAAATATACAGTGTGTAAAGTGATGGGGTTTCCTATAGGAAAAACTTTTTTAATATGACTTTTGGGAAAAAAAACTTATTCTTTATAAAAATTTTGCTTGCTTCGAAACCCCTTATGACAAAAAAGACAAAAAACGGAAATATAATGACAGAAAAACGAAGATTAGAATATTAGAAAGATGGAAAGAATACTTTAACGAAATAACCGAAACAGACGATACTGGAGATGATGAAGTGAAACAAATGGAGGAAACAACGAAATAACAATCGAAGAACTGGAGGCAGCAATCAAGAAAATAAAACTAGGAAAATCCTCAAGTATAGATGACTTCATAGCCGACATGATGAAATATATGGGTGAAAGGGGAAGAATTTTTGTAAATAATAAACGACACCACCAAGAATCACAAGATACCCGAAGAATGGAACTAGGGAATTAAAATACCCATACACAAAAAGGTAGACACAAAAATATGTGAAAGCAACAGGGGTATTACACTCAAAAATATACCAGGGAAACTTTTGGCTAGGATAATAGAGGCAAGAATAAAAGGAAAATTAGATCAACAGCTGGTAGAAGAACAACACGGATTCAGAAAAATAGAAGCAAACAAGACTTAATATACATAATGAGACAACAAATGAAAAGATGATTAAAGAGCCGAGAACACAAAGATAGGGTTGAAAAATATAGAAATATTAAAAATGCAAATATTAATGTTTGTCGACGACATAACACTAATAGCAGATTCCGAAGAAAAACCTGGAAATATACAAAGATGAGCTAAAACAATGAATTTAAACAAAACCAAAACAATGATAATATCATCAAAAGGGAGCAATCACAAAATAGAGTTAAACGGGAAACAAGTAGAGCAGGTTAAGCAGTTCAAATACCTGGGATCAACAATAGAGGAAACAGGGAAGATAGATTCAGAAAAAGAGGAAATACTAGGCAAAGCAAGAATGATCTACAACACATAAAGAAAACATTCTTAGA
The DNA here is from genome assembly GCA_963969525.1 of Ontholestes murinus. Lineage (NCBI taxonomy): Eukaryota > Metazoa > Arthropoda > Insecta > Coleoptera > Staphylinidae > Ontholestes > Ontholestes murinus. The sequence goes on along the minus strand of OZ018392.1, from coordinate 57,206,594 downwards.
GAAAAAAGACAATAAAAACAGAAGTATATAAAAACATGTGAGACATTCACTGCTATATAGTAGTGAATCATGAGTAAACACAGAAAGTAATAACAGCAAAACCAATGCAATGGAAATGATATAGTTAAGAAAGATAGAGGGAATTACAAGAAGAGACAGACTACGAAAGAAAACAGCTCAATATTAAACCAATAAAATCAGTAATAGAAGAGAGTCAATTAGGATGGTTTGGTCATATATACAGATAAGAAGATAATAGATTAATGAAAAGAATACACGAGGTAAAAGCAAGTACCTCAAGCAGCGGAATGAAGAGGAATAGCATGGAAAGAAATAAGAAACATGGCACAATATAGGCAACAGTGGTAATGTGTAAAAGGAAATAAATAAAAGTGGAAAAAATAATCCTCTATAATAAATTGATCCACGTTTGGTCTATTTCTCTGGTATTGGTAATTCGAGGTTTCGTCATTTCAATTTGTAATTCGTTTAAAATATTGACTGCATCATTATAAATTGTTTAAACGATGTGGCAGTATTTTTCCTCTTATTGGACAAAGTTACAGTTATTAGCGTAAGATTTATCCATTTACTCAAAGTTTTCGTATTTTACCGTATTTCTAAAATTTTCGGACTAAAAGCATAGCGTAACTCTGAAGATTGGGGTACAAATCGAATTCTTTAACAATTTCGTTTTATTAAAATATTTAAAAGAATGCATATATTATTCTTAATCAAAAATACCTTGTGTATAATTGATTGAATTATAATAAATTAGTAATTAGCCAATTAAAAATTTAGGATTTATATGCGACGTGCAAACAGTTTCGGTTTCTATCTTTAGATTTGAACCAAGTAAGACAAGACATATTGTAAATTGAAATAAGAAATATGATTCGCGCTCTCTTAATGTAAAACAATGTAACGATTAACGATACCAAAAAGACGAATAGTACCAATATATGTCGAGTATTATTAGAAAAGGGAAGCCCCTTTGCAAAGGAAGAAAGTCATCACTTCTCTAACGATGCTTACGCATTTTAATTTGTGTACATAGCCTGCCCATTTTGAAAAAGTGCACTGTCATAGATCGCTGACTAGATTCACTAACACTTAACTTGTTTGTTTTATATATTAGTTATTTTTAAGAATAAAAAAATAAGCGAACGAACCATTCTTAGGGGGGGTAATTACCCTGTTATAATATTTCTTACATTTTTGTGATATACACACGAATTGAAGATTGCTCTAATCTATGGGAGCAAATCGGAATACTAAAATAAATCATGTGTTGGAGAATATATATTAATATATTTGAATCACCTAGGTTTCTATGTTATAATTAGACGTTTTTGATATTTTTTTAGAAAGTTTAAATCTAATATTAGCTTATTACATAAAGAATTATATAAATTATATAAATAATATATCAGTAGGCACATTTTTCTTATAACTTCGGACCCTTACAAAAATAATTCTTCTGTTGCTTTAATTCGTCTAAATGACGTCCACAGAAAAATAATATTTTCATAAAATCATAGAGTTATTATTTCGTCAAATTGTTATCTCTCTTTAGATTGTATTTAAATCTACTTTTGTTATGCTCCATCTTTTTTTGGTTCTTGTGATAAATTTTATTTGGAAGAGGACCTCAATCAGAAAAAAAATGTTTTCATATTTCAGTCTATACAAAGGTAATATTTAAATGCGACTAATTCCGATATGTTGAAAAAAGTAGTACTGTAGTACTTGATAATAAATTATTTAACTTGTTTAAAAATTATTTTGTAACCATTGTTCTAGGATTCTGCAAACCAAAGCCAAATATTAAAAATATCCACATGGATGCGTAACATGTACAGATTACGTTTTAAGTATGAATCAGCGCAAATAGGAAATTCACTATTATTAGCGTTCCAAAACGCAGACGGCATGTCTGTTACAGTTCCACGTTATTGTATAAAGTAGAAATAATTTGTGGGATTAAATAAAGATTAGTGGCATAAAATTGTGAACGTTCCCCCATTTAATTCAGTGGTCGACTTTAAATTCATAACCATAATCACCATGTAATTTATGGAAATGAATCACCTCTAATTATCAGATACTTATTTAAATGAATTACATGCGCGCATATATGTGGTAGTAATAGTGTGGAAAAAAAAGTGGGGGAGGCAGGGAGAGAACGCGATAACGGCGGAGTTATTACATAATTTCGAGAAGTGAAAAAGCGAGTTCGTGTTAATTAGATTAAGGGCATGAATAGATGTGCGACGATTAATAAGGATGATGCATGGAATTGATAAAAAAAAAGGAGAGTATACAAACAAATTGTTGACCGAAGAGATACACAAAGTAAAAATTGATACGTTGTCATTTATCCGGCATTTTTATGGGGCATCAATATAAATGTTCCTCGAGCGTACGTACATTAGTCGATGGCAATTATCGTGTTTTTCAACATCGCGGTAAAAACATGAAATATTAAACGGGAGATTAAAGATGCCGCATGATGGGAAGACGTTTGTCCTCGGGCCCGGCTTGAAAAATGCCAACGACCAAACATGAAAGCATACGGCTGAGAGGAAATGGGTACACATATAGATGGCTGGTTTTTCCGTTTCGTCCCTTTTCGTGTATATAAAGTGCGCGACTCTGGCTAAAGACTATCTCTTAATGATGATTTCCAGGGGGGGGGCGAGCCGCCGTTTTCCCGCAAAACTTTTCAATCGGGTTATATTAAAAAGCGTCTCGCGGCAAAAAGGGACAGCCTGATAAATCGGGCCCGGCCTGGAAGACTAACTGTGGCCCCCACTTTTTAGGCGGTTGCGTGGCTCCGACAAAAAAATCCTTTATAAAAGGCGAAAAAGAAAAATCGCATTTGTTTTGAGGCGGCTTTGATTAAGTGCGATAGAGGGCGCGCGCATTCCTGCACAATCGATCAAGTCGGGACTTTGAAAAATACGTCCACGGGCCGGTTTCAATGGCGGCATTACGATCTGCGTCAATCACTTTTCAATTTTCTATAATTATTACCGAACTCGATCAAAAATTTTCCCATAATTTTTTATTTAAAATAGTACAAATCGCGTTTGATTATCGTACTTGCTATTTATACCAACAAGTAATCCTTGCATGTTTAAGATTATATAAATTATGCTGTTTCATTAAAGAAGTCAGGCGTGTTAATTCTGAAATGCAAATGCTACCGGTTGTCTGGCTAGTAAAATTCATAAATTAAAGACTAGTTATTGCGTACGGTTACCTTCAATCTCCCAGAACTCTTGACAAATGCTTAAACTATTAATAATTTCAACTAATGTGTTGATACTCTTTGTATCACTGAACCACCATTACAACAAAATATGTTATTCTTAAATAAATCCCATCTAAAATTTAGAATTTTATTTCTAATATTTTTGGCATTTTTGTGGAATACGACTTTGATAGATTTTCATCATTTATCTTATTTAAATCCCCGAAAATACTTTAATACTACTGTTAACGGTGGACGCGGAAGACGTCCTGGTGACGGACTGGCAAGGAAGTAGCACCGACGGTACTTTCTGGAACCAACACGCACTGGAGGCGGCCCAGGGGTCCCTGGCGAGGCTCACCATCGATTAGCAGCCGCAGGCTTCGATTAAACAGTTTCCCGTCGGTGATACTTGCTTGAGCTTCCACGCCACGTCAACGTATGGGCACCGGCTAGCTGTGAAAAAAGTTAAAAGACAAGAGAAACATGTGTAAATTAAACATGGGACCAGAGAAGAAGAAGATATATTACAAAAGACAGAAAGAATAGACAGAGAAAATATACAATATATACAAGAAGGACAAGAGGCTTGTATCGGCAAAGCCGACCAGGCTGACGGCAGACGACTGGTCAAGAACGATGGCCGGAGCCTGGTTTTATATGGTGATCTTCGGTGACGCGGCTTTGTTTCGGTCACGTAGGCCCCGCAATTCCGGGAACAGGTAATGATCCTCTTCGCCGAAAAAAGGGCCGGTCTTATTGTTCCACACTGGCAGCTGCACATTTTGGAAAATTATCTCGTTTGGATTATTTCAATAATGCGGAATTTATGCAAATTATTATTAGGAGCAATGGGTAGCTCGTAAAATGGATTAAAATATAATTACGCATTTGTTACCACGTTCAGGTAAACTGAACGCCGGTAACAAACGGCCCCGGAAAACGAGATAATTTTTGAAAAAGACATGAAATGAAAATAATAGCTGCCAGTGGACGTCTTCGGTGTTGTTGTCGATTGGTGATAAACAGCACTGCACCCGATGACGCTGCAGACCCTTCCGTGGTTGAGATGCAGGGAGATTCGGACATCCTACATCGGATCTGGCGTCGTGGTAGGCAACACTGGCTTTGTGTGGAGATCCTCCCGAAATTAAGGTGTGAGGGGATTCGGTCGTCCCACACCGGATCTCGGCATCCCTGGATGGTTTGTGGCATCCTTGAGGGCTGCGACGTCTGGTCCGGCCGGGGATGGGCTGTCATCCTGGGTGCACTGGCACGGCGCGAACCAAGACGCTGGTGAACCAGTCCATTGTGGCGGCCACGGCATCGAGCGCGGGGCGTCTGGAGCTGGTGTGTCGTCAGTCAATCCGTCGGAGCTGCCGTTGTATTTCCGTTGTGGTGGAGCACGGGGCGGCTGGATTGAAGCTGACGGTGGTGGTTGTAGCCAGTGTGTTGCGACGGTCGACTCGGGTTGACGTCATTTTCAGTGAAACCTGGTGGTCTGCCTCTTGCCCTGCGAATACTGGAAGGCGGCCCCGGGTGACTCGGGATCACAGTTAATTTACAAACACATGAGAATAGTTGAAGAAATTAGAGCATGAGCCCTCAGGGGTGAGTTTTACTCGGCCACTAGTTAGGAGCCAAATGTTAACGGTGGTCGCGGAAGACGTCCTCGTGGCGGACTGGCAAGGAAGTAGCACCGACGGTACTTTCTGGAACCAACACGCACTGGAGGTGGCCCAGGGGTCCCTGGCGAGGCTCACCATCGATTAGCAGCCGCAGGCTTCGATTAAACAGTTTCCCGTTGGTGATACTTGCTTGGGCTTCCACGCCACGTCAACGTAGGGGCACCGGCTAGCTGTGAAACAGAGTAAAGAACAAGAGAAAGTGTGTGTAAATTAAAACATGGGGCCGGAGAAGAAGAAGATATATTACAAAAGACAGAAAGAATAGACAGAGAAAATATACAATATATACAAGAAGGACAAGAGGCTTGTATCGGCAAAGCCGACCAGGCTGACCACCGCTGCTGACGGCAGACGACTGGTCAAGAACGATGGCCGGAGCCTGGTTTTATATGGTGATCTTCGGTGACGCGGCTTTGTTTCGGTCACGTAGGCCCCGCAATTCCGGGAACAGGTAATGATCCTCTTCGCCGAAAAAAGGGCCGGTCTTATTGTTCCACACTGGCAGCTGCACATTTTGGAAAATTATCTCGTTTGGATTATTTCAATAATGCGAAATTTATGCAAATTATTATTAGGAGCAATGGGTAGCTCGTAAAATGGATTAAAATATAATTACGCATTTGTTACCACGTTCAGGTAAACTGAACGCCGGTAACACTACTCAGTGCTTCTCCATATCATTGTAATATTTTTAAAAAGGAAATCGGGCCAATTCAAATTACGAATTTAAATCTCTTCTCATCTCTCTCGTTTACATCTAATTCCAGATCTCTAGCAGTTGTCAAAATTTCATCCATAATTTCAGACCACCTCCGTCTTCTTGACTTCTAACCACGCCTTTTAGATGATACGAATCCCTTCAAGAATGTCAAATTTTAATAGCTTCAAGAATGTCAAATTTTTCTTCTTTCCAAAATTCTTTTAAAGTCATTGTTGAGGAGAATTGACATGCTTCAAAACACCAACGAAACAGCACGCGAGTGTACAATTTCTTGAAACCCGCAATAACCTCCTGATCCATCATCTCAATCAGCAAAGTTGCATTCGGAGGTAGAAACTAAACTGTCAGCCAGGGAAAGTCTGTCAGCAAATTATCTTCAAGGTTCTGGTGCATTGTCCATTAGCACCAGTACTTTCAATGGCAAGTCATTGGAATCAAGGTAGTCCTTGATCCCGAGCATCACAAACTTCAAACAGCCAATTTTTGAAAATTGAAAATTAAATCTTCACATTACTGGCGCTTTTCTCTTGGTTATGGATTTTTGAATGTTCTAGGATTCTCAGAATGGTAAACGAGATGGATGGCAACCTGGAGTTTGCTCTTTCAATTTCTCAAAATTTTTTCTAGCCTTCCCTTCAATTATAGCCATAATAATTACATATCTTTTCATTTCCCGTTTATTTATCGGAACTAAAAGCAACCTCTCCATTTTTCAGGGATGGCACTTTTTGCTTCGCATATGTGATTTTTGTTACTCCTTTAATTGCGCGATTCTTCTTCATGGCATCTTTCTTAGCTAAGATTCTGTGTAACCATACTGTATACCAACATCAGCCATCTTCTGACCATTCTCTACTTTGGCTATAATATTTTCCTTGTTTTTTTTTTGGTGAGCACAGTTCTTGACACTCCACTCTTTTTTAGGCCAAATTTTCAGTTTTTTTTATAAAGGGTTCAGAACACACATACGAATTTATTATTTAGAGGAACAAAAACCAACTGGCATACAGAACGTTAGCATCGCATTACCATATTAGACGCCGAGAAGTGTATTTAGAACTCGTTTTAGTTCGTTATCCGAATATGTGTTCGTTGTCCGAACACAAAAATCTTTCGTGAAAGTGTTCGTTGTCCGATTTGTTCGCAGTCCGAACTGTTCGTTAACTGATCACTCCCTGTACTTCTACAGTGATTAAGTATATTTGCGTTGCTAAGGTTCAACATTTCAGATTTGTTTGTGTATATGATAACATGATAAAAGTCACGCAATCATCAGTATTTCTAGTTACTGCTTGGATTGGGATTATTCAAGTATTTCACTAATAAATCTTATGTGCCTACGTCAATCAAACCGACGCATCAAACTCGATCACATAAGGTACTTGAACTCACAAGGAATGAGCTGAGAACATTCAGGGGACTATTGACAGGGTATTGTGCCCTCTGGTACCATTTGTAGAAATTGCGAAAAGAGGAAAGTGGAAATTACAGATTATGTGATTCAGCAGATGAAACTACCGAGCACATACTATTCACTATTCCCACAAGCAGTTTTTACACAGGGGCGGATTATTCAACGAAGAAGTGGTTCATAGAGGAAGTGGGCCTGCTTAAGAGGTGATTGGTTAAGGGCAGAACAATAGATCTGTTATGTCGCAGTTCACGAAAGGTTAATTTACCTCACAATGACTCTATGTAACCTGTAACTTGTAAATACAATGCATAGATACATATGTCTTCGGACGTAAATATATGAGTATTTACAACGACTAACCGATTCGGTTTGGCATGTTTAAAACCTTATATCTTAGAACAGACTGTTACGATTGTGCCTCCTAGAGATATTTCGATTATTCCTTTTGTTAATGCGATTGGTCCCCTCCTTGCTTCACATTGAATTCATCATTAAATCTACCGATATTATTTGCTTTTGGTAATGGGAGAATGAAGTTTCCGAACGTAAGAAGGACGCCGGGCATAATTTCTCCTTTTATGGGGAAAACTGTGGGTATGTTAGGTAAGTTTGGAGGATCTGCACCTAGAAATCATTTGCTGAAATTAGGTGGACTATCGTCCACATCGTTGTTGCTAGTATATGCATAGCTTGTGAATGTTCTCCAAGTTTTTGATTCGTCGGTGAAATCAATCCCAAATTGTGCAACATCGTCGTGATGATAGGGTCTTTCGTTCCGACTAGCCCGCTCCTGGATTAGCATCACTTTGTGATTGCTCGTCAGATATTTATATAAAGAAGACAATTGTAAGTCATAGATGCGGTGTCCATTTGTGGTTTTACCTATTGTTCCGTTCCAACTTCTTTCGGCGCGAGTACACTCTTGTCGTCAGTACTATCGACGCTTCTGGGATCTCTTTCAGATTGGCAGGTCCTTTTCCTCTGTGCTTATCCGGCACAGATTTTGCGCAAGCGCGGATCACCACCAGTCGTTTGTACGTCAGTGGTTGAGAGTTTTACCGGTTTTAACCAGTATAATCGTGCTTCAGATTTTCGACAATGTACACTTTGTAAGTACAAGTTTATGCTCGCATTGTCTTCAGTTGCTGGAGTGTAATTCTGCATTGCTTTGAAGGAGATATTAAAATGCCGCGAACAGGTTTTCGCTTAAATCAGAATCACCGAACTGTGTCTTAAAATTCTTATTAGTACACCTCAAATTAATGACCTTTCCAACATCGACTACACATTATTGCTTGTATATTCTCACAGATCTTTCTTTCATAGACTCCACTCGCGTCGTCCTGGGATCGGTTGGCATTCGGTCCGGCTGCCTTGGGTCCCTTATTTCAGTCGACAGCCTGGAATCACGAACCTTCTGCCTAGGATCCGATTGTTTGCTTTCATCCGCGTAGAAACTCAGCGACTAATGATGATCATCGTGAGCAGTTTAGTTACTTCGTCGGATATATGTGTTTTCAAGAGATCTCCAAGCTTTTTCATCATTTCCACGGGCTTGGCCGGTGCTGGATAGGCTTTCTTGGACGTATAACCGTCCGGCTTAGAGTCCTCGAAATCATCTTTGATCGTGAGCTTGTTGTCGTCCTCATCATCGGAATACCAGTCGATGTTTTAAGCGTTTTCATTATCTTGATACTTCTTATAAACAATTGCTGCTGGTTGTGAAATTTTGTTTTTATTTGACAAGAACGCAATTAAATCTATTGTGATAATGCAAATAGCTTCTAACAAATATGATCTTAATAAAACTCAAGTGAATAAATGATTTTGTCGGATTAAAAGAAAAATTAAAGATCATCCCTGTTAATAATAATTCTTCAATTGCTCGAGTCGAGAACGATATCGGCAAAATGTGTAATCTGGTCAACGCAAATCGATACAAAAACATAGGCCAAATGACAGAACTTATTATTAGTATTATCCTGAAGCTTAATTTAGCGTATTTAGACTGTAGATTTGGGAATGCAAAGGGTAGCACCAAAAACTTTTCACCGGAGATTAATGCGATCGTTGCGTTCAATCCTGTCACGAAATGAAAGACTTGTCAGGAATTTTATCAGACGATAAATAAAACTATACTTTGTTAATATCATACACGGAATGTATTCAGTGACTAGAGTCTCAACCTTTTTTAAGGTCATTATCCACCTTACATTGAAGGACTTGTTTAAAGGCTACCATTTCTTTTAAGAAAACCTCCAGAAGCGACGAATCGTGATGCTGTTGATCGTTTTCTATAACACCAAAGGGATCGAATACTCAAAATTTTTCTGATGAAGTTTGGCCCAGAAACCTTCGGCTATGGAATTCCGAAGATGACTACTCTATGAAAAAAAATTGAAGAGGACAGAAGATAGAAAGCAAAAGATTAAAATGATAAAATTTGAAAAGTTACAAAGCAACATACAAAAAAGGAGATAAAACTAGAAGAAACAAACACGAAGAGAAAAATTAAAAGAAAAATTAAAAGTACAGAAGAGAGAAAACAGAAGGCAGATATTGAAGACACTAAAGAGCAAAGACAGAAAAAGAAAAGAAAGTCAAAGAGAAAAAAACAAAAATATAAAAACTAAAATAAGTGGAAAACGACAAAAAACAGAAGATAATAGAGTGAAGATAGATGACAAAAGAAAATACAAGAAAGGCCAAAGATATAGGACAGATAAAATAGGAGAAAAGAAAGTAAATAGCAGGGAACAAAACAACAAAGAAAAGTGAAGAATACTGAAAAATATCTCTTGAAAACAGAAGCCGAAAGACTAGCGACAGTAAACACACAAAAGACAGAGGCAACAAAAGGCAAACGAAAAAAAGAACTGAAAATAAAATATAACGCAAAATAAAAATGAAGGAAAATATAGATGACTAAAAATATAAGATAAAGGTAAAAGGCAAGCAAAACATACAGTCAGAAAAACATAATAGAAAATAGACAAAAATAAAAGGTTAACGACAAAAGGGACAAAGGAGTTAAGTCAATCTCGATCTCCATGTAATTTTATAGAATAAAAAACTTAATGATTGATATTTGGGGTATAGATAAGCTGCTATCTTATCTAAACCCCAAATATCAATCATCTAATTACTCAACTAGAATTGTTAGAATTGCGACTATTGTTTGATCTTCTTAAGTTTTAAAGTTAAGTCAATTCCTAAAAATAAATAACTTATGTTTTGAACCGAACATTTCAGCTGAAATGTCGGCAAATGCTTTTCGGATGTTGAATTTTAATTCATCGGCTGTACTGACTTTTTAATGACTGATTTGTTTATAGTGTCTACAAAATAATGTGACAGTAAAGATATCTGAGAAAACAGTAAATGACACCAATTATTTGTATCACACGTTCGCTAAACTTTAGTCATATGACTGTCATCAACATTGGTATAATGTGTAACCTTGAACCATTTTGTTGAAACAAGGCTGAAGGAATAAATTCTTTAAATCTCTGTGTTTGTTGCTCAAAAAAGCTTTCGATCATTGTGACGTAATCATTCTATGAAGATATCGTACGTTATTTAGTGTTACAAATCCTTCACATCTTACAAATGTCTACATATAGTCTCTATCACATTTTTATTGTAGTCTCCTAGATTGTAGTTAGATGTCAGTTAATATGTCATGAACGCTTTCCTTCTTCTGTGTCCAGGTGAGCATTACTTTAACTAAATACTTATTAATGGTCCATCATGAAAGAAAGAATTCTGAAGTCTCAATCATATTCTTCAGATTCCAACTTCTGAAAAATATGATTGAGACTTAAAGTAATACTCACCTCTACACAGAAGAAGGAAGCCGCCGATGACCTAATTTATTTGTATTTTATTATAGTATGATATTGCTTATAGACCATAAAATACATCTTAACAACTTGCTAGGTTGGTTTCATTTAATGAACAATGTAGAAACATTAATATGCTTTTTTCTATGATAATCTATTTTAGCTGCATTGCCTTAGACTATACGTTAAAAACTTTACAAGAATCATGCCCAACATTAGGGTCTTTTGATTAATACAGCATGGTTTAATTCATTTGATTTTATTATAAAATTGATTTTTAATTTTTTCATACTATGAGCAAATACTTTCATCATTTGATGAATACTTCCCTGTGAAAGATTAGAAGCAAGAACTTCAAAGTCATTTGCCATTGAAGTAATAATTATTGGGATAAGCAACTAAGAGTGGGTTTGAGAATAATGGGTGAAATCTTGCTTCTTCTAATCTATCTGATGAAGCCACAGTGTGGTGAAATAATTGTAGCAGTGTCTCTACATAATAAAGCAAAACTCTTTAAACATCCATGTTTTATAAATTTAAGTACATAATCGTTATTTAATAGGAAATCACATATTGAAATACCTACAATATAATTTGTTTTTCTTTTTGAAGATAAAATCTTGCAGCTGAGCCTATTTCCTACACAAACATTTCTGCAGTGTTTATATTATATATTATATTATAGTTATAACTTGATTAGAATTATTACCATTTATGCATTTTGCTTTTGGATTCAAAGTTCAATTCAATTTTTTCGTTATAACATTTGGACTAAAAATATTACAAGATGGAAGAAAATAGATCGGTAGATTATAAAACTTCATTAAATGACACAATTCAAAGGTAATTCATTACTTCATGACAATAACACAGATAATATGTGTGGAAAAATTATTACGTCGCTTCAGTTTAATTGACCTTCAAATTAACATAATTAATCGTGCTTCAGTTTAGATGTTAAACGCGATTGCAATAAACATAATTAACAATATGAGGGTCATTTGATTAATACACTATGATTTGATTTAATTAAATTTACTCAAAGTTTCTGGTAATATTAGCTTAGAAAATAAATGAATTAAAGGAGTATGGCCTTTAATTCTTTCATTTTCTAAGCTAATATTGCCATAAACTGCTTCATCTTCAGGTGGAAGATTATGCACAAGAAGTTCGAGGGCAGTTGGCATAGGAGGAATAAATATTTGAATACCTACATAGATAGATAGATGTTGTATGGGTGGCACCAGCGCCTATTCCACCGCGACGTTTCCAGGTCTATTGTGGATCCCTGTATATCTCAGATGACCAGCTCTAACTTTGCCTCTTTGATTAGTCCTATTAGCCCTGCCAGAGGGACTTGGGTATAAGTCTCCGCGCTTGGGTTTGTAGTGCCTAATTTTTGATATCTAATCCTTGCTAGACCCTCGCAGTGGCATAGGATGTGGAACGAGTCCTCTTCTTCCTCTAGGCAGAATCTGCATGATGCTTCTTCCACCAGGCCTATTTTGCTCATATGTTTGTTTATCTTGCAGTGTCCTGTTATCAGGCCTACTATTGTTTTGACCATTTTCCTGTCTTGGTTCAGGAGTTCGGTCGTGAATTTTGGCGATTGTTTCTTAAGGAACTGTTTCGCCTGTCTCTGTCTTGGTGAGTTCGTCCACCAGGTATGGGCCTATGTCTCCACCCATTTTTTTATGGATCGTTTGACTGCGGTTTTGAAGATTCCGCAAGAGGGTTCCGGGCCAATTACTGCTTTTGACGAGCCTTGTTTGGCCAATTCGTCTGCTATGTCATTCCCCGGATGTCCTCCGTGTCCTGGGACCCATGTGATTGTTACTTTTTTGTGATAGCCAAGTTGGTTAAGAGCGCGTATACAGTCCCACACCAGCTTAGATTCGACTTGTGTGGAGCTTAGTGCTCTTAGTAGCGCCTGGCTGTCGGAGAAATAGCAATTGACCTACTTTTGGTGTCTTGTCTTGCTATTTCTCTTGTGCAGTGGTGAAGAGCTATCGCCTCTGCTTGGAACACCGTGGTGTCCTTGGTGAGACTGACAGAAATCTTTTTCTCGGGTTTTGTGCCGTATGTACTTGCTTCTACCCCTTTGTCGGTCTTTGAGCCGTCGGTAAACCAGCATGATTCTGCTTTGGTAGGTTGGCCTTCGACCCAGTCCTCTCTTTGTGGGATTAGAACCTTGAATTTCTTTTCGAAATTGTATTTTTTCACCATGGCATCGCTAGGCATTGCTGTAATCGCGTTAGCCTTCAGCTCGTCTTCTAGCCATTGGTGCGTTTTTCCGTGTGATCGGATTATGGGCGCCTGTCCTTGCATCAGTCTGTATGATACGGACCTGGCTTCTCCTTGAATGAAGGTGTGTAGGGGTGGTATGTTCAAGATGGCTTCTAGGGCTGCTGTTGGGGTGGTGCTTAGGGCTCCTGTTGTACTGAGACATGCTAGTCTTTGTGTACTGCTCAGGAGTCCTATCGCCCCCTTTTGCTTTGTCCTAGTCCACCACACCACTGCTCCATAGGCTATCATGGGTCTTATCACCCTGGTGTAGAGCCATAGAGTCATGAATACCTAACTGCAAATGTTCCTATGAGTTCGCCATTTAGAAGGGTCTAAAATGCAATGCCAGTTCCTAGAATTATCGATATGTTCTTGCTGTCTTATTTGATCACAACACTTTATGACCAATTTTCCTAACTACATATATCCCTCCCAAAGTGTTTTCGACTTAACATCTCAACTAGAATCAGTAAGATTGCTGCAGTTATTTTTTTGATTTTAGCTTTGATTGTTTCTATTATAGCAAATTAATTAAGCTTACAAAAATATCACAATCTGAAAGATCAGGGCATCCGAGAAATTGAGAAATTCTTGAAATACACTCTTTCTGAATATTTAGCGGACAGCTACAAATTTGCATAGTATGCAACATGAAATTAAACCTTGTTAATAATTTATTGAAATCTTTTGCACAAACAAAGTTTTCAAGGATATCAATGCAACGATTAGATAAACACATAATTCTCTTTTCCAAAATTATAAAGATATCTTTAGAATACGCTGAAATAACACATCATAGAGTAATTTTGTTACTATGTAACGGAGCTCGGAAACAATTAGTTCTTTGCTTGCTTAGAATTATGTCCAATAACTAAAATTTTGACAGTTTTGTTTGTCTGAAGACTAGAGTTTGTTAATAATTGCTCCCTCATGTTTTTATAGCATTTGTTAAAATACTTGTCGTCAAATAACATGGATGTTGGCGTTCTGTTCCTAAAGGATTTGCATCTTCAATAGATGAGTTGCAACTGTAGTAATATTCTCTGAAGACTTGATTTATGCATCTTTGTGGATGATGAAGCGACTAGGAACTAATCGTCAAAACTTCCATAATTAAATTTCTAGGTGTTGTTGAAAAAGTAATGTGCGTTATTCTGTTATTTCTGTATATTATAGTTTCATCGAGACGAAAATTGTATTCTAAGAAGAAAATTCTTGCCTTCATCAAAACAATGGATTAATTAATTATTGATTATTATTGTGTATATTTAAACAAGTGACAAATATATATATTTTTTAATATTTAACAATATAAACTGTTATATATTCACACAATTGCATACATTTTCATACTCTCCTTGATGTCAGTGAGGGCACACTTTTCATCAGTTGCCAAAAATATTACACTGCCATGTTGTAAAACTTATCACCCAACATAGCTTTGCCTGACACGATGATTAAGATGCTTGCAACATTCCTCACAGGAAGGGAAAATTCAGTTGCAACTGGAACTTTTATTTTAGAAAAATCCGGCACATCTGACAGTGCTTTTCATCTACTTCGATTTTTTTTCCTTCGAGGGCGCCCCTTTATAAATCATCATTTCCACCAATTTGTCAACTTCTTTGAATTTGGGAGTGAGACCTGCTCGTACCATATTATGGAAACATGCCATATATTCAATACAATCTCTAGATATATAAGCTTGAAGTTCATTGGGGCCCAAAAATATAGCCGTCCAAATTCAAGAAGTTTAAAAATAATGGTATAAAACAGCCGAAATCATCAGGGAACTTTTAATTACTCTCCCCCTGTCAACAACACCGACATACCGGCTTCGACTTATTCGGGTCTCGTAAGGGCAGTGTAGGAAACAAAATGCTACTACGGAGATTATAATCATTCAGTCCAGGGAACTGTGATGATAACATTTTTATAAGTAGAAGAATATTAGCATTACATCCAATTGTTTTTTATCTTTTAATCTCTCCAGCACTGCACGTTGGCCACTTTAGCATTCGAAGATTTCATCAGAGCTCGGAAACAATTTTTCAAAGACTTTTCAACATCTGCATCTACTTAATTTACCACTGCGTTTGCAGTCTACTCCATCAAGCTCTCTTAATTCTGTAGCATCTTTAAGAAATTTTCCTGAATCCACAAAGGGCCTTGAATGGCGTGAGTGCAATAGCAAGTTCTGGATTGTGACTTGGGTCTTTGTATAGGTGAAGTTTTCTGTTGTATAACTCCTCTGTATGTTTCTTTGCAGGATGTGCCTAAATATTGAAGGTCTTCCTGATGCTCAATACCTTTAAGAGGAAGGGAAAGTCGTCACCGAACGTCGATCTGCTGAACTCTCCTAGAAGGTAAATAATATTTTGATGATTTCTACAATTAAAGAATGCTTTCATTGATACGAGTAATTAGATATTTTAGTTTATAGGTTTTAAAAACTAGAGCACATAATTTTTGTAACTAATCAAGGTTCAAATGTTTGGAAATCATAAACACCAGTATTATTATTGATCTAGAAGGTGTGTGCGAGGATTAAGACGTGCGCATTATATAAATACTAAAGACAACAACGTAGTTATTAATCGGTTGATCTGGTGCCAAGTTGTATATACTTTTAATTGCTAATGAAAGTCAAACACAAACGAGGTGGAATACGTTTTGTAAAAGTGCCTAGGACGTGCCCATTAATTAATAAAACGGGCACACAGAGAGATACAGAGATACATACGCAGCTGACACCGTCTTGTAAATTCATAAAGAGAGGCAGAGAGCCGATGATTGATCGCCCTTTGCACTGCAACTCGGGTCGTAATCATCGGACCGAGTTTAACGAACGTGTAATGAATATTTTCAAGTTGGAAATGGAAATTCTGCTCCTATAATTAAGATGCAGAATAGTCGGTTGGGAATATATTCATGAAGCTAATCGACATCTTGTAGTGGCGCATTGTTTTCCTTTGTCGCTGATTAATTCCGCGGCGACACAAAGGGCCCTATTCGATTATCCGGCGGTGCGTGAATTTGAAATAAGCCAGTGGTCATGCACAACTTATGAAAGAAACCATTTATTCCAGCGCGGAATAAATACGATTAATTTAACGACGCATTCAGCGCGTACCGCAAAGGACTTTTTTTTAAAGCGCAGTTATTCGCAGTTGCTGTTTTGATTAAACGTCGATACGCATTGTGAGAGAATTCGCATGAGGTTTAGATTGCCGACATAAATTTTCCATCAGGATATCAGGATTGAGTAAATATTAATTTTAATTATTTTTTCCCTGTCAACAACAACGACATACCGGTTTCGACTTATTCGGGTCTCGTAAGGGCAGTGTAGATAACGATAAGGAAGCGAAATGCTATTAAGGAGATTATAATCCTTCGGTTATCCGTTTAAGACAGAAATACAACAAAATACAAACAGTTTATCTGAGCATAAATGAATTCCCCCTTCAAGATCTATGCTCTAAATTTCAAAATGATTAATAATAATAATAATAATAATGATAAATCTTTCTTTCTTTTATCTTTATTTCATAAAATATATATGTAAAAAACAAAAAAATCAGTTGAAGAGTAGGCGAAGTACATATTTGTGTCTTTAATAGTTCTTGTAAAGTAAATAAACTAAACTGAACTAAAATTAATATAACTGTATATAGTCTGATCTAAAATTAGACATAAATTTGCATGCACTGTCAAAAATGTTACCTGAATAACAAGTCTGTAACTAATTTTATACATTTGTTTAATGATTACATATACAGTATTAGCAGAGCTTTATAAATTATTAATACATATTTTACTAATTTTCATAAAAGGTTATTTTTATGGACATTATATCATCTTATTCTAAAATGTATTCTTTAACCTAATTATATTTCCACGTATGTCTATGTCAATGAAATTTAGGGCATTTACAGGGGTACTACTTATAAAGCACCATATTTATATAAAGACGCCGAATGAATGATTAGGGCAAACCACAAATGTTCCAAGTATTTTTAGGAGACACTGAAATTTCTATTTCTATTTATGTACTCGAAACACCTGCTTTCGAAAGGCCCAACCCCCTCAAGCATTCGCTCTTGTTCCACAGAGACCCTCATTATTTCGCTACAGAATTAAGTCCCCATTCAATGTCCTAATTTGAACGCACACACAGCAGTGTCTATGTAATCATGGCGCCCAGAATGTTATTATTAGCATAGTTGATACTAGATCATGGGAACAATACATTTAGAATAAATAAAAGTTTAAGATTAATTTATATATAAAATTGTCCAAAGATAGCAAGTTTATAGATGTCTAATTCTTTATTCATCCTCGAATCTCATAGAAAAATCATTATTAATGAAACTGCTAAATTCAATTTAAATAATCAAACTGAATCGCTTAAAAATGGGAAAGTTACCATTAAATAATAATACTTAGTGTTTCTAAATGAATATCGGGGTTGTAATATTTATTAAGTAAAACTTTTTCAAACAATAGCCATAGTTATAGAGCATCAAGATAGGAAGAATCAGTTACACTTGCTTCTCCAAACAAAACAGGCCCATAAACTCTCTGCCGAAATATGGCACATAAACATTCGATTTAGGGTCTTGTGGCAATTGTACCATCTCGTGAGGATTATCATTTTGCCTACATCACCCTCTAGCGGATGTGCGTGGCTACAAACAAAAGTGTTTCAATTGCTCTTTTATTTCATGTATTAATTATGATTTAAAGTTTTCTGTAATAAGTACTACTAAGCCTTAAAACCCCGATATTCATTTAGAATCACCTGGTATAATAGAATAAAAGTAATGAGTACACATTTAGCGAAACTGAGTTAAAAGTAGTGATATATTCATATGTCCCAAAGCTGTGCGTATCTATTAAAATATTTTCTTCTTTTTTCTTTGTCTTAAAAACATAATATTTGACTATCTTGTTTGATTAACTGCTTTTATTTTTTCTCCAACTAGATTCGACCGTTGGTCATTCTCAAGAACCATTGGTCAATCCTTTTATTTTACTAAGAAACATTAAGTTCCTTTCTTAAAAATAATTGGCTTAAATATAGTTAAAAACCTTCTAAATATAGATACTGCAGAATTGCCTCAAAACAGATAAACTAACTAACAACAATTGAAATTTACTAGTAAATAACAGTTGAACAAACAAATTAAAATTCTTTATAAGAACAATTGAAAATTTATTTAAAAAATTTAGTAAAAACACGTTCTTTCCTAAAAAAAGCACTTTAAAACTTCCTTATTTCACTAAAAATAGTAAATTTGCAATGAAATAATAGATTAAAAACATTAACTAACATTCTTTACCAAATACAACTGAAAATTTATTTTAAAAAATTTTAAATCTTTGTAATAGTTACACTAAAATTTGCTTTAAATAGATTATTGAAACAAAAAAAAAACAATTTCATAACCATAAAAAAATAAAAAGATTTAAATACGTATACTTCAATTCCAGAAGATATTTAAAAGAATAAATTAGTTTTAAATTACTTTTACATTTAAAAACAGTTAAATATTTGAATAAAACAGTTAAAACTGAAACCACATTACTAGGAGTTAATAAAATTTTGGGACAATTAATTATCTAATTTAAATTTAAATAAAAGTAAAAGTTTTAAACATAGTTAAAAACACCAGAAACTATACCAAAAGAAATTAAAAGTTCATAACACCTTAAAATACTTCAAACATAACAAGAAACATTTGAAAATTTCAAAAAAAAAGAACTATGAAATCCTCGTAGAACAAATAATTTATTGGCGAAGATGTATATTTAGCAAATAAAAATAGCTGTGCTTATAAACATAAAGACAAAATGATTTGAAAATGTTTGAAAGGAGTTTATTTAAAGTTCACTTATAACAGTTGAAATTTAACTACAAAAACACAATTAGTATTTGCCAAGAAATAATAACTATTTTTTAATTTTCTGTATCAAAAGTAATTAAACGTATGTTAAGAAATTATTTATACATATATACCCCCACGTAAAAACTTCATGTCTCTACTGATGAGCTGTAATACAGTAAAATACGTGTCTGAAGATTGCCTTTCGCAATAATTTTGTGACGTGTTTAGAAAACGATCACAGCACAAAATACGTACATTACTTTTTAAATAATGTGATTTAAGTCAAATGACGCAATTTAATCCAATGCCTGGTGGTGCTCTAGTACGGGGGATGTTGCAAATTTTGATAATTTAGAAAAGAACTGACTTGCAATATTTCGACCAAATCACATTGGTCATCTTCAGGCTACGTTCGTTGGAAAACTGCGATCATGCTTTTTTGATAAGAAGGGAGGAAATCCTGCATGGACATCCTTATAGTAGGGTAGTGTCGGACTCCTACCGACTAAAACCACTCCTCCGCGATCGCTGTTGTTGTGACTAGTCCTGGACCAAAAGGTCTTTTCTCGCTATAATTTGGGAGCGATGTTGCTTAGTTGGACTACACTATTTATACATGCGGTGTTGGCGGTTTACGTATGGAGGTGCGTGTGCGGCTTCTTGTGAATGGGCTGGGCAGATTAACAGGGATTTCGTTAGTGTTACCTGTGTGGTTTAAACTATGTGCGGGTGCTAAGATATGCTTATTGCACAAAGTGAATTTCCAAGTGGGGGTTGTCGTTGTGCTTCGTCGCGT
The DNA here is from genome assembly GCA_963969525.1 of Ontholestes murinus. Taxonomy (NCBI): domain Eukaryota; kingdom Metazoa; phylum Arthropoda; class Insecta; order Coleoptera; family Staphylinidae; genus Ontholestes; species Ontholestes murinus. The sequence continues at coordinate 57,186,700 of OZ018392.1, read as the reverse complement.
TTGTTGAGATTATCGGTATGTTTTTCTATTTCGATTGCCTTGCGGATCATCCTCTTGGTAAAATGGTCTAATACGGTGTTTCCCAACGTGGGGCCCACGCCCCACAAGGGGGCAATTTGATTGTTAAGGGGGGCAATTCGAAAATGGATTCTTTCAAATCCGATTTTCCATCTGAATCGGATTTCCATGGGTAAAACCTAACCTCAAATGCTCATTTGTCTGAGGTAAGGGGAAGAAAATGCGATGAGCATGAAACGGCATTCAGGAGAAACGCGCTTCGCTAACAATAACAAATGGGATCGGAATTTTTGCCGATTGTGGCCATGTTACATTAAATTAATTTTAACACATACTTTACTTTTAGTTTTTATTTGATCTTATATTTATTTACTTCAGCCCATAGTAAAATTAGTGGTGCAAGCAAGAAAAAAATTCGTCAAAATTGGGAGGAATATATAAAATTTGGATTCTTACCCGCTGTTCACGATGAGCGGTTTCCTTTTTGTCTGTTATGCCAGCAATGCTACACCAACGAATTAATGAAACGAGGTTATCTTGAGACGCATTTGAAGGCAAAACATAGTGCTCATATTAATTCAGATTCGAATTACTTTCAAACTTCAAAGAATTATTTTGAAAAGAGAGTAACAATAAAGTCTCTATCAAACTTCTTTATTCATCGCTAAATCTGGAAAAAAACATACTATAGGAGAGAATTTAATAAAATCGTCAAAATCAGCATTTATTAAAACGGTTCTTGAATAAGATGATAAAGATGTAAAAGCTATGACACTCAGTAATAATACTGCTAGCAAAAGAATAGACGAAATGAAGGAAGATAGTGATAAACAACTTTTTGAAAAGCAGAAAACAAAAAAAATTCATGCAAATGGATGAATCAACTTTGAGAGACAGGCAGTATTGATAACTTACGAAAGATATATAGGTAAAGGCCATTTTGCTGAAGAAATGTTCTTCTGTAAAACATTAGAAAGCACCACTACCTCAAAGATGTTTATAATAAGCTAAAAAAAATACTCAGATGTCAATAATATACCAATGAAAAAAATAATATCTTGTGCTGCAGATGTTGCTCCTAATATGATGGGCAAGACTGGCTGCTTAAAATTGATGAAAGATGAGAATCCAGAAATGATTCTTATGCATTGGGTTATTTATGAAAACAATTCTACTATTTTCATTGAAAATAAATATCGATTGTACTTACTTTAATCTTCATTAAATAAAAACAATGCTTAATCCTTGTCCCTGACACACAAACAACTTTGCAAACAAACTTTACATGTTCTCCTTAACTGACAATCACGGAATATATTATTAGGGTGTTTTTTTTAAGCGACAAACTGAAATGAAGTATCCGTTAGCAGTCGATTGCAAAGCATTTGTGAGTTATTTGGCAGATATCTTTAAAAAACTAAATATATTAATTAAACAACTTCAAGGAACAAATAAAACTCTTGACGATACAAAAGCGAAGATATTTGGTTTCATTATCTTTATTGAGTTATGTCAGAAATATATCAACAACAAAAATTGGTTTTATTGGCTCCAAAAATGTGTGTTATACTTGTTATTGTCAATATCTGAAAATTCTATCGGCTAATTTAAAAGAAAGATTTTTTGATTTAAAACAAATTGATTTTCCAACATGAATGATGCAACCAATGTTAGTGTATGAAAAATGATGAGTCAGTTAAAAGTCTATTTATTATAAAAGGGAAGATGGTATGACTTTGAGAGGAAACAGAAATCAAATAGCCAAATTCAACCAAATGTGCAAGAGAACCATTGTTACCGTTTCCATCTTCATATTTAGCTGTATGTGGATTTAGTACTTTAAATGATTTACTGGTAAAAAAATAGAAAGAAAAAAAACTTCAGATAGAAACTACCAAATTGTAACCTAATATAAAATCTCTGTGCAGCAATCATCAAGCGCACAAAATTAATATAGAAAAATCTTTATTAAAATTATTTCGAATTTAAATTTCAGTTTTTCATTATATGTTTTGAAAATTTACTTACTGTGTGTCGTTAACAATTCCATAGTAATTTCTTCCTAAAACCAATCATTTAACTTTCTTAAGTGAACAATTAATTTTTTCATGTTAGAAATTATGTATATGATACATGGGGAGGCATCAAAATTTTAGAAAGGCTTAGATGGGGCATGGCACGTAAAAGGTTGGGAAACACTGGTCTAATATATAAATGCCCTTTCTCGCCAGTACCTTGCCCAACTCCATTTTGTGGCAAAAACTCCTTTAACTCGCTCCCTCCGACTAATAGATAAATCCAATCTAAATAACGAATTTGCTATTCTCGAGACAACTCTTGTTCAAAACGGTTTCTCTCCGTGTACAGATCGTTCCTACTGAAACAAAAATCCGCATAAAATCAGACAATTCCTTAATTCCCCAAAAGATATTATTCCCCTTGAAAATCAAGAAGTATACAAAATTCCATGTGCCGACTGTGATAAAGTTTATACGGGCAAAATATTCAAAATTATTATTATTACTATTATTCAAAAAAGTTAAATATTTGAACAAAAACGAGAAAATTTGGAAAAGGAATTATTTAAAAAAAGTTTAATATTTGGCAACAAAAATTGAAAAGCTGCTTAAAATATCGGTAATATTCATAAACAGGTGGACATTTTTGAAAAAAGAAAATAGTTAAAATGAAAAAAACCCTTGCAAAAAGGAAAAAATTGAATTTTACCAAAAGAAAATGAACAGTTTTAAAACTTTTATAGAAACCATTTCAAATTTCTTGAAAACAGTAGAAGTACGACTAAAAAAATATACGATTAATTACGATTAACTGAATGAAACAGTTTAAAAATAAACCAAAATTATTTAAAAATTTCATCAAAAAAACAAGTAATAATTTCACTAAAACATTAAAATTTCCTTATAACAAATTTTAGACACTTTCTCCTTCATTTTGGAAATTTTGTTAATAATGATTTATTATTATAAATCGACAGATATATAACAGATTTAAGCTGTTATAACTACTTTTTTCTCAAAAGAATAAGAATTCCAAATAAAACCACCAAACTATTGAAAAATCCTCTCCAGGTCATTATAAAATTCACAGAATAATCCCTCCCCATAAATATACATGTTTATTTAAAAAACATAAGTACTGCTTCTCCCTATTTCCCTCCCGAAAGGATAAATGGAATAACTATTTGTATCCCCAAACCCTAAAATGATCCCACATTTGTTTCTTGCTTCCATCCTATCACACTCCTTCCAATAGTTGTGAAACTATTTGAATCCCTTATCAAACAAAAACTCTTACATACTTGAACTAAATCCATTCCTGATTATCAGTTTGGTTTCCTACTCCAAAAGTCAACCATACTTTCTCTTTGCATCCTAACGTCCATATGCAAACTAAACACCTCGAAGGTTAAAAGTCAACCATACTTTTTTTTTTAGATATTCAAAAAGCATTCGACACAGTTTGGAATATTAAACGCCTATATAAATGTTTCCTACTAAAAATGTGAAGTAAACAATAGTCAATCTCTTTCCCATTCCTTTCCAATCTTACAAGACGTCACTTAAGGTCCTCCCTTATCCCCACTTCTATACAACATATTTTGCCACGATATTAGTAATACTAATCCCACATATTTCAACCCTTCGCAATACTACTTGCTTTTCGCCGATGACACCGTCCTCGTTACCCATTCTCCCTCCCTTCAAATCGCTCAACAATCCCTTCAATCATCCTTCGACTTCATCTAAGCCTGGTGCTCCAAATGATGAACAAAAAATAATTCTTGAAAGAAAACAACACAGTTGGGAGGGTTTCACATTTATTGTTGAACACTGCAACATGTTTCACCACACAGCAACACATGTTGCAGTGTTCAACAATAAATGTCAAACCCTCCCAACTGTGTTGTTTTATTTCAATTTGTTATGGAGTTTCATCATGTATCCGCCTCGTCAATTCAATATTAATTCTCCCAAATCCCAACTATTCAACCCTTAGCACAACATCACACCACAATCGTACGATCATAATCAATAATTTTATTATTTATCCCACCTACACCTGTAAATACTTCGGTATTTGATTGAATACTCTCCAAATCCAGTATACAATCAATAAAAAAACAAATCACAATCAGGGCTCGGCATTGTAGATAGTTAGCCTATAAACATAATTGGCAAAATTACCTAGCAGTGTTTGTAATCCCAAAAATTTCCTAATAAGAGTTGTAAATGAGTTCTCATTGAAAATTAGTGTCGGTAGTTTGTGTTAGGGATGCTATCGATGACCTAAGAAAGAGCAAAGCTGGGATGGCATTTCGGCGGAATTAGTAAAATCAATCAAAGGCGTTTATGTTTATATTTATTATTATATTTATTTATTCTTTGTTAAAGAAATACATTTAAAAAGAAATAAATGGCAAAAAGAACATACATACAATTTGGGACGAAAAAAGCACGGACAGAGTTCAAATTAAAATACGTTCTTCTACTCAAACTTTGCTTGCAACGTCATGCAAGAAGCTGGCATATATTTGTTACTTAATTGCACTACCTCTGACTAAATTAATTAATGAAATTTTGACAACTGGCGTATATCTAGATAAACCAAAAATCGCAAAAGTAATCCCAATTTTTAAAAAAGAAGACATGTCATTAATTGACAATTATAGACCGATATTCTTAATTCTAGTAATTTCGAAAATTATTTATAAAATCATGAAACACCAGATAACAGATTTCCTCAAACAAGAAAATTTCCTGAAAGAGTTCATTTTTCGTGCTAATTGCTTTTGTCAGTAAGTCGTTAGAATGTTTTGAAGGAGGCTTATATTCTCTAGCATATTTTTTGGGCGTGAGCAAAGCTTTCGACTGCGCCTAGCACTAGCTACTGATTGAAAAACTGAACAAATATACTATTGTTGGTTTGAGTTTACGTGAAGTGTTTTGTAAATGAAAATAGCACACAGTTTTTTCATAACAAGTTATAAATAAACTGTGAAGTGAAGTAAGGAATAATTTTAAATTATTTTCATGAGTAAATATAGATTCGATAGTACAAGTTGCAACCTTATTATCTATCAAATCTAAATAAGAAAGTTTACTTTTCAAAAATTTAGCCGATTACGTTTCAATAAGGTATGCTGTACCGCAAGGGTCGGTTCTAGGACTTCTGTTATTCTAATATATGTCAACGATTTTCCCCAAAGCCAAGAACCTCCTCACTTGCAGAAGTACGTCACAAAAATGAACTATACCTTGTCAAAGCAGAAAAATGGATCAATCAAAACAAACATACCCTAAATGAGTCCAAAACAGTAAACGTTGTTTTTACTGTGAAAAGAACTGAATCCACTGAATCAGTGAATAAACTTCCAAAATTCTTAGGAGTTCAATTGGATAGTGCCTTAAAGTGGGATTACGGAGATGAAATTGCTAAAAGAACATCATTAGGTATTTATCAAATAAAATGCCTTTGGTTGTATACTCAGAACTGTATATTTTGATTACTGCCACTGCACTGCAAAGCTGTGCATGTTGTAAGCGGCCTTGGCTATCGAGAAGACTGCAAGGAGAAATTCAAAGAGTAATGTAATGTAAAGTAATTCACTGTTCATCCTGGAGTGTGTATATTTTGTCAAACAAAAATATACCACTAAATCCCAAACGGGTGCAAATTACTATGGTACATTGTTATTCAACAAATTATCTAAAGGCATACGCGCATTGCCATTTGCAAATTTCAAAAGTAGTGTTAAGATATTCCTGATTGATCTTGCACCATATAATCATATAGAGGAGTTTGTATCTAATTCTGAGAAACTTTAATCACTGCTATTCTGTAGCTTTGTTTATGTTTATGTTTATTAGTCTTTAGCTTCCGTTCCAAAACAAAATACATATGAATATACACAAATATATAACAAAACGTACACAAATTTATGTTATGTGTATATGTCAGTACTCCAGCATGACATTAATCATTTTGATTGTAAAATTAACACATAAATTATTATTATTATTATTATTACTACTACTAAAACAAAGCATATCTATAAATATGCCGGCTCTTGTTAGATTATAGTGCAATCCTTTTCATCCAAATCCGACCATCTATCCTCCATCACCTCCAGGTAGCCGAAAGATCCACCTTAAGAACCTTAGCTAAACTCCGACAACCCTTTCAAATAAGTTTTCATACGAAACCACCCAAATCCTATCCATTTTCCAACAAGTGTTAAGCCTTATCATTAAATTTGCTAATAATCCCACAATCAACCAAATTCTCCAAAATTTCCTCTCATAATTCACGAATTTATTTGTGCGAATTATCAGCGTAATTCAGTCAGCAATAATACTTTTTTACTTTCCCTCTATGGAATATATAACAAGTAATTGTAAAGAATTTTACCTTTTGAATTTCTTTTTCATTCAAAAAGCTTTATAATTAATTTTACTCCAAATCACAAGACGATCAGTAATTGAAATTTATATGTATATGTAGGGTGGGTGGGTGGCCTCTATCCCACCCTGCAACCAGTAAAACATTATCAAAAATTATTTGAAAATTGTGTATGAGAATTGCAATTATTTTGTGTTTATTTGTATTTTACAACCTATAATTAAAACTTTCCCTTATGTTTTACTGATTGGAGGGTAGGATAGAAGACACCCACCCACCCTACATATAAATATAAACTTTAATTCCTTATCGTCCCGCGGTTTCCAATAAAATGAATTACAAAACATTTTTGAGTGAGTAAATTAGTAAAAATTATCTTAAAACGGTATAATTATTACTAAAAATAATTGAAAAAAATGTAATTGTTTTTCAATTTCAATCAATAAACTAATAAAGAATAAATAAACAATAAACAATAAACAATGATTTCTTTCAAAACAATTTAAAAAATTCAGAGTATTAAGAAAAATTATGATGACATTACACCATTTCTTAAAAGGCAATTACAAATAATTAATATTACTGTAAGTGCAATTTGTTTTGTAACACTTTCTTTCCTTTATAGTCTAAAACTCGATATTTTTTGCCCTTAATAATAGCCTACAACAGAGTAACGGTCCCACAACAATCTTCATTGATACATTTTATTTTAGACATACAGTTAGATATAGTTTTGGTATGTAAACCGCAGACACATCAATTATAAAACAATTTACAGTGTTTTTTTTTCTCTTCAAGATCGCATCGGTGATATTAATGTGGAAGTTTGATGTGCCGTGATAGATTCCGAAGAAAAACGATTTAATAACATCGCTCGCGTCGAGGATGGCGCTTGAGTCGTGACCGTTTTCGAATCGGGACGTTAATGACTTATTAATTGGCCTTTTGAGGTTGCTGCAATGGAGATTTTCGTGGCGAGCGAGTGAATCGTGGCCGCGAGGTCGGCCATTAATTAGTGCTGGTTTTTCGGAAATGCCGGCGTTGATTGCTGTCTTCGGGGTATCATTTTGTTTCTGGGTGTCACGTTTTGTTATTTTTATGTTTATATTAGGCAATAGATGTAGTGGTTCAGTGATTTTTAGCTTTGAAATATATAATTTTTTTTTCGTTGATTGATTTTGCAACGGAAACATTAAGGAGTGGTTGAAAAATGCATTTGCGCTTTAATAAATAATATAATCCTAACAAATACCAACTCCTACTTCCCTTTCACCAACTTAAATAATGGCCAAAATATTTATCCCTCCTGAACATACCTACAAATATTTATGAATAGTATTTACCTAATACTAAATTAACATTCAAAAACAACTGTACTTACCTTAACGTAAAAGTCAAACAAGGGCGGCTCATCTTAGAGGCCTAATCTACAAAAAGTAAGTACACACGTCTATAAAATGATTTGTTGCCCTTTACTTTACTAATCGGCTATCCACCTCTACAGCCCTCATCATGTAACTTTACCTAATTTTCTGGTGACACGACAAATAAGTTGGTGTTAACCAAAATTAGACATCCCCAAAATCCTCTGCAAAATCCATCAAATTCCTTCCTACGAATCCATGAAGGTAATCCCTATACAAGAAAGGTTATGTTTTCTTGCCAAAAAATTCGTCCTAAATCTCACCTACTTCCAAATCATAGATTCCGTTTGCATTTCCAGAAACAAAAACGTTATTCCTAAATGCAAAATTTACTTTCATAACACGTATTTCATTTTATCATTTCATAATCTTAACGACGCTTCAATCACGAACTAATTTAAGACAAGGACTCTACAAAGACTGTTAGAAATCATGGCTTATCAAAGAATAACAAGGGTTATGCAAAATAAATTAAAAAATCAGGCACTGGTCGATAGCCACAAGACAATTATAAATAGATAGTCATTATCTGTATTTAGTATATAACCGTTTGTCAATAAAGATGTTATTATGTTATATAAACTAGATTATTTGATTGTTGAATAAAACTCTTATTGCTAGATATTGATTTTAATTGAAGATAATACAAATAGAATACATTTTAACAACCCTATCTAAAATCAATATTATTGATTATAAAAAATAATACAAGGAGGGCAATATAGAAATTTGTTGTTGAGTTACGTAAAGATATGATTAAAACTTGATTAAAACACTAACAATTGTTAGTGTTTTAATTTAATTGTGAAGAAAATGTTAGTGTTTTAATCAAGTTTTAAGGAGAGCAATATACAAAATTAATCAAAGATATAACGTATAAAATTTCCTGTCTTGTAATTTTATATATAGTCATACATTTTGTCGAATTATTAAGTACTGGTTTTCGTTACTAATAATTATAAAGATTTTCTTATTAAACTAACTAATAGTAATATGACATTCTAATGTAGCTACTACTGGAACTATTTTAACTTAACGAGTTTTTTTATGTAAGTATTTCTTATTATTAATGTCGGTGTTGAATATAAATTACAAATTGGATATTTGCAGTGGAAGCCAAAGACAGAATTTGTAATTTATTTAACGCCCTCGCACAACATTCAGGAAATATGCATTGCTCACCAAAGAACCCTTAGGGCATCAGCAAAGGGGAATCGCTATACGTTGTACCTTCGCTATCTATTTTGTCCTGCCGTTTTAATTGAAATTAATTGGTAGAGATTGCTTGTCTACTTCATAAGCAATTGGAAAGTCGTATAACAATTATATCATATTTTGGCAATTATTTATTTAAATATTAATATAAACCACTGCATAGTAATGATCGCAACATTCCTTATGAAATTTTAGAAGTATTTTTCATGTTCAACAAAAATGCCACTTTTTTACATGGTATGAGTTCTTATCATTTGTATTGTATTCATTTGAAATAATAATAAATAATATCCTACTCGTTAGTACTACTTACCATTGGCGTATAAGTGATAGTACTTTGGAATGAAGGAGAAAATTAGTTTAATAATATAAGTGTAGAAGAACCACGTCGTCGTTACCTAATCACTACTATTACTATTTCTACTACTGCTACGAGGCAGATTTTAAAGTAAGTACCGTTTCGAAATTCCTCTGCTGCAGCGCTGGGATCAGCAGTCTGCGCATACGCATTGTGAGCCTTCATCTGTTGACAAGCCACAGGCGCCATTACGGCAACAATCGACCGTGTTGACATTGGTTTGAGCGTATTTAAAATGCCCCTCAGATTGCGCATCCCTTAGACATCGTGAAAGCAGCTGATATTCGTCGTCAGATCCGTGAAGTTTATGGAATAAAAAACATGAGTGGGGGAATGGAAAGAACGTGGGTTGGAGCTTTTAAAGATGGAAACTGTGATCAATAAGTACCAAAAAAGTTGACAGAGGAGCACAAAACCAAACGTTTAGACAGCGCTTTGATATTCCTTGAACGTTATGCCTTCTAAGGACTTTTTCAATCCAAACTGTCACAGGCTCAAAATATCCTTGAATTAGTGGCGCTTAAAGTAGGCGGCAGACAATTATGACAATAAGATACAAAACTTCATGTTCGATATGATAAATGCTACATTAATGGCGGCGGTTTTCATATAGAAATAAAATTGTTATAGTATTTTAATACTTTCAAATGGTACTTACTTTAAAAATATGCCTTGAATTATGATAACGCGAAAAGTCCTTGTAGTGATTTTTATTTAGAACATCTCTCTTATCGGATCAGCATTTGTCATCCAACATATAAAAACTCCATCAAAAAACATGTTTAATCCCATTGTCTAAAAAGGGCAGAAGGCCTTTGCCTAAAAATAATACTACACAATAGTGTAGTTAAAATAGTTATCTCCTTTATTTAAAGAAAATTAAAACATACATTTTTGAAAGACTACTTCTAGTATTCCATTTATAATAATTTGTTTCTGCTTTGAATGGTGAATTATTTATTTTCAAATTCTATTCTGTAAAAGAAAACTTAATCAAACAGAAACAAAGAACTTGCATAACAATATTTCGAAGTTGGGTTTTTAACAGTGCTACCAATCTAATATATTTGAAACTTTATATATTTGTCTTTATAATGTATAATCTTAAATATTCAAAAGCTCATATTTTTTGTTTTAAAGTTAGTATTATATGTTTGTAGTCATTCCAAACATTGCAGACTCCTGTTTAGTATTTACACGTCACAATGCTAGATTTTTAAATCTGCGAATGTCAAAACATATTTTCATTGCTTTGTGATGTATATTACATATATATTATTTTTATACAGTTTTCTCAATTACATCATTACATAAGTTAGATATTCTCATGAGAAACCAAAAATCACAATTAAAAAATAGCACTTACAAAAAAATGATTTGTTTAAAAAACGGTATTTCTACAAATAGTTTAAAACTAAAAAACAATTGAGAATTTCTTAAAATTATAAAAAAACAACAAAATTAAATTCTAAATCACATTTTACAGTTTTAAAACGGTTAAAATCAGTTTGAATCAAAGGTAATTGTAAAAAACCATTAAAAAATACGAAAAAGCAATTCTAAATTGTATTCAATAAGTTGAAAACAATATAAACAAAAAATTGTTGAAAAAAAAAACAAAGTTAAATGTTAAAAACTAAAATGTTTTATAAGTATTTAAAACTTCTGAAAAACAAAAAAGTTTGCTCCTTTTTAGTTTATAATTGTATGACATTGGTTAAAATTTAATAGATTTGTAAATCAGTTCAAAAAATTGCCAAAAATCTTTATATTTATTTCTAAGAAGAAAAAGGTTTAAGGCTTTTTAAATTGCAATTAAAATTAAATAAAATACTTTGAATTTTTCAGAACTAAAAAAAGAGGAAATTCTCAAATAAGAAACAATTAAATTGAACAACGGTGGAATTTGAGAGAAACATCGAACACTTACTAAGATAAAAACAAAATTAAAAACAAATTAATATTGGTTTTAAACATATTTAAATAAATTATGTTGTTTTTAATTTATTTTTTAAATTATCCAAAACATTCTAAAAAGAACATCAGTTCGTTTAAAATTATAGTGAATGAAAAAACAATTGAACTTTGCTAAAAATATATATCAACATTTAAATTGAAAACAACTTAAAATTGTAATTTAATTAATTAAAAACTTCCTATAAAATAGGTCAGTTCTAGAAAATCAGCTTCAACAATTCAAATTGAAGTCAATTAAAAATTTTCATTCAAAATGTTGAAAACTTTCTAGAAAATAAAGCGGTTATAATTTAGAAATACACGAAAACATTTCGTAAATCAACAACAATGAATCTTACAAAAAGACTACAAAACAAATCATTTATTGAAATGTTTTTATAAGTTAATTTTCTGGAACATAAAAGACTAATATATTTTTATTATTCAGTTATAATTTAAAAAAGGTTAAATGAACTACTACATAGTAACGGTCGCTACCATCATTTTCATTAGTTATAATTTAACTTAAATATAATTATTTTTTTTCAAATTCAGTTTGTGAAACAACTTGATAAAATTTGTGAAAGAAGAAACAATCCATTTAAAACAGTTTTATATCAACAAAACTTAATTCAAAATTAAAAGAAAAAATAAAATGTATCTAATAATTTACCAAAAAATAACAAGATTAATATGTACATGCAAAATATATTCATATCTGCTTAAAATTAGATTTATATATAATAAGTTTTCTTAAAATTAGTTCAAAGCTATAAAAAAATCACTTTAAACACTTTCTCTTCAATTTCGAATATTTTAATAATTATAATTTTTTTCTTACAAATTGAAGCAAATTTTAAGAATTTTTCACTTTCAAAACAGTTCAAAGAAAATTAAATAGTAGAAATTTTACTAGAATATAATTTATATTTACTCAAAATCAGTTTAAAATGTCGTAAACACTTCAAATTTCATAATAATTCTTAAATAAGGGAATTTTCAAAACAGACCAGTGATTTAAAATAACAATAAATTATTGAAAACATATTAAGAAGAACTGTTTAACCAAAATAGTTTAATTTTTCATACTTTTTCTTTCAAATTTGCTTTAAATTTTTATTTTTCAAAAGAAAAGTAAAATTAAACACTTTCTTCTTAATTTAACTTTAACTTGTATTATTTAGTATATCTCTTCACGTAACGTAGAAAACTTTTTTCTTGATTACAAATAATTTGTATTTTAACAAATTCAAAAAAATTTCAGTTTAAAAAAATTAAGTCAGAAACGGTTAAAACTTTGATTAAAATTTTACAAAATAGCTTAAAGAGATTTTAAATGAGTCTATGAAGATGAAGTCTTTAGTGTCATTAAAAAAAAACAATTTGAAAAATGGAAGTACCAATTCAAATAAAGTCATGGGTAATATTTGGGATATATTGCCCTTAGTCAAAAAAGTCCTGGAACCTAATTGGTCAAATTATTTAAAAATATTATAAAACTTAAAAATTCTCAATACCAATCAAAATAAATGGTTTAGATGAAAAAAATATTAAATGAATCTGAAAACTTCTTCAACAAAACTATCAGAATTTTTTAGAAATTACGTATAAAAATGAAGAAGTTTAACAAAAATTAAATTTAGAACAGAAGTGTTAAGTTTTTAAGTAGTTTAGATGAGTTTGTTGTTTTATTTTTATTTATTTATTTCTCTCAATGTTAATTAATTTTGTATTTTTTTCTAATGTATATAAGGTGAATCCCGTTAATAAAGCTATTAATCCAAGTCGAACCTTTTTTTGTCAAGAAGGTTGTACAGCAATTTGTAGTTAAAATATTCAAGGGACTGTAAAATGATGTAGATAGTACCGATGATAATAAATTGTTGAGAATGAACAACTAGGATTTAAGTTTATATAATTGTTCGTCCTGAACATTTTATTTTGATTCATACTAACAACATAAAGTGGAAAAGAGATGTTGAATCTAGACTGCAAATATTAAAATGAGAAAGTTACTATTATAATAGAAATATAAAATTTTTAAATCATTTATACTTTTATGAAGAGCAACATAAATAGGAAAAAGAATTTTGACTGAAATGTTGAAATAAAGAAGTTATCTTCTTACCGGAATTTAGTAAAGAATGCTAAAATTATCTAAACGCATTAGAAACCGAGGTCTTGAATGCGTAAATTATGCAAGAATTTGGAGCCAATCCGCCTTGAATCTAAAACAAGGGGACATCGATTTTGCCAAATATACTATCGGTGATGAATGATACCAAGACCGAGTTTATAAAGTTCCGGTATCAAATTCCTGCAAAATTTCTTACAAAACCTTGGAGATATTACTCATCTCTGCATTATCTAGTAGAAAATATTTTGGAATATTTCCTAAAAAAATCGTGGTTTCAAACATAGAGAATAATATTTTCCATCCTTACAGAAGATGTAATATTTTGTCATTGTATCTATAGTCACATACTTATATTATCGTATCCCTTAAGTAGATCTCTTTCGATTAAAAGGAATTTCAGAGGCTGGATAATTTGTGTAGTAAAAGTTGTCGATTCTTGAAAGGCAAATTACGCCCTTCGGATGCAAGGATCGGTTTTAGACTTTACGCATGTCATCGGATGGCTCTGGCACCCTTCTATACCTTCAGGATAAACTACTTTCCCCATATTCAGTTGGTTTAGTACATATACATTCCGATTTAATATTTTTATGTTTTTCATTATAGAATTTCACGCTTATGATCACAGTCAACGTCAACTTCATCAAGAATATATATTATAAACTGCATAGCAGTTTGAAACAACAGTTTTCAACATACAATTTTAATTGTGTTAAATAAGGAAAAACATTTAATACAGTTTGTAAAAAAAAATGCTTTGGTTTAAATTTAAATTATTCGAAAAGTAGCGATAATTTATTTCATATCAATATGAAACCAAATTTAGAAGCATATTACATCAATGAAACAATCAACAATAACTTATCCAAACTAAAAAACTCCATTATAACATTCTACGCGGGAACCCATCGACATCCCTCTTAAGATACCAAAACTACATAACATAAAAGAGTTGCTTACACACATAATTACGAATGCATTATCGGAATGATTTATATTTATATTATATGCAAACAGAGATGCCTCTCGTATCGATACACCATTTTAATACCCGAAGGACCGTGCCCAGGTAGAGGAAAGATGAAGTTGGCCCGGTGGGGCGTCCATGTTTTCCCCATTAAAATTCATTAATTCCCCTCCCATTAACTGCTTGTCATTTTGTTGTCATGTTTGCGGTTGCTGGCCCTCTCAATTACCATTATTACCCTTTCGGCCGGTATCGTGTGAAACATTAACGGCCATCCACCTATGGCCGCGCGCCCTTCTTCTGTCTCCTCCGGCCCTTTCCTCGGCGCGCACAAAAGAAGTGCGGATTTATTTTGAAATCCCATTGTGAGAACATTGTCGAGGAATCATTGGTGCGGTTATTTAAATGGCGATAAATCAGAAATGGTGTTGTGGCTTCTGCTTTGAATAGTACGAAACATTGCCCTTAATGTAGTTTAAAATTTAAATAAACCACAATCAAGCCACTTATAAAATATTACATTTACTTACAAGTCGATAAGATTACTTTATAAAATTTTGTATTATATTTCACGCATTATACGGTTTAAACCAAAGATATGATGAAGATGATGGAGGCGACCGTTACTGTACATTAACGGCCGCGTGGTACTTGAAATTCTTTTTAAAGATTTAATAGCATTATTTATTGTGTAATACATTGGGGGTATAATATATTACTAACAATATTTACACTCCCACGGTTTTGATTATTTCAGGTTAATTATAAGTGTGCGTTTACATTTTAATTTTCATTGAGACGATAATTTCTTCATTACATACTAATTGATAAATGTAAGTGTGAGCAAGTTAATTGTAAAACCGCTGGTGAATTACCTGTTGACAGAATTTGTCTCAATAAATATATATCGTATTTTTCTCTATCAAGTTTATCATTGGTGTAAGTTTGATAATGGCCTTGTAAAGGTTGAAACTATAGCCACTGAATAAATTCCGTGTGTAATATTAAGAAAGTATAGTTTTATTTATCGTCTGATAAAGTTTTGGATTCAAGATGTATCACTAAGTTATGTCTTCAAGCATCCAAACTATTAATCATTACTGTTAGTATGTTGTAGTACGTGAAGCAAAAACTTAATATTAAAAGCTAAATATATAAACATTAAATTAGGTAATAATAAATAAAGTTTTAATATTAAGTATAATCATTATAAACTAATTGAAATTTAGAAAATAATTTAAATTTATTATATGTAATGAAAAGAAAATAAATTTATTTAATAGTTTAGTTTAAAAATTTATTTAATAGTTTAAGGGTATAAATGTGCTTACTCATTTAAATAATTAATTAGCTCGCAATAAATATATCATTTATTTCTAAAAGTTCTAAAATGTCGATATCTACTTGAGACGTAGCTCATTGGTAATGGCATTCATTTTGAGCGCCAGTGAAGGGTTGCGTCGAGGCGCACGCCGACGCCACCGCGGTTGATCGATTTGGCACTAGATGTCGCCACGAGGGTCTTCCGCAAGATAAATCGCCTCTTAATGGCTCTTTAAAATTTCCATCGGTACTTCGTCGCCTTTTGAAGTGCACTGAAATCGTCCGGAATCTACATTTGTGCAAAAAAATGCACCTTATTTCCACCTGGGCAGGTGGACGGCACTAATTGGATCCAGAGGCGATGGTAGCGTGCCGGTTTCGTTAGGGTAATAATTTAAAATTGCATATCTCTAAAATCTAGCTAACGAGGGAATGTTAAATTCAGTATACTGCAGGATTTGTTTTTTTGTTTAATGTAATAAGTACTCGCCGTAATGGGGAATTTATGAAGTGCTTACCAGCAACTGTAATAATATGATATCCGCGATGCTTATCACTTTATCGGCGGATCTATTTTCTTAAGGAGCAGTGGCATAATGACTGTATTTGTTATTAAGCTCAAATCGATGCATAATACAAAGTTTTATTTAAATTTATAGATAAGTTATATTATGAACTATAGTCTTTATATTAATTATATCACAGGAAATCAAATATTTTATTCTAGTCTAGAGAACCATTATTAATATCAAGTGTCAAAATTAATATAAAAAACTATAAATAATAATAATAATAATAATAATAATATTTATTAGTGTTAATACAATAGCGTACACACGTCAGAAAGAGATGAGTATTAAGCAATATTACATTAGAACATTACATAGTAGTATGCGTAATTAAAGCTAAATAAACTGTAACAATATTTTATAATAGTAATCGTTGCACATAGTCCAGATGGTGAATTTATAACCAATATATAATTAAAACATAAACACATATTAAATATCGGAAAAATCGTTGTTCAAAACTTCAAGAAGGTCGTAAAAAACTTTCTTAATTAAATATGACTTTAATTTTGAATGGAATACATTATCTGGGAGACGTTTCAATGACAATGGAAGGGCATTGTACAGTTTAGGCCCATAGTAATTAATGCCTGTTTTATTAGTTTCTAATCTACATCGGGTATGACAAATTAGTTGTTTGTTTCGTGTGGGATAGTTATGCAATTGATCATGTGTTGTATACTTGGATATGTTTTGTCGCACATGTTTTACACATTCAAATAAAAATATACACGGTACTGTTAATACATTCAGGTTCACAAAAGCCTGTTTGCAATCATCCCTGTATTGGAGAGAGGCCAGTATTCTGAGAGCGCGCCTCTGTATCGAAAACACACGAGTTGCGCCAGAAGAATGTCCCCAACTTAAAATCCCGTATATAAGATGGGAATGAAAGTGAGCAAAGTATGCCGATAATAATGTTGTCTGTGGTAATGAGTGGCTAAGATTTCTTAGTAAGAATATAGTCTTATTGAGCTTATCACTTAAGTTATTGCAATGCGTTTGCCAATTTAGTTTAGTATCTAAATGTACTCCAAGAAATTTGCAAGACCCATGTTCGAGATTGTCAGCCTTTAATGAGAATGTTAAGTGAATGGTTTTCTCCGGATTTAAAGACAACTTATTTACAGTGAACCATTCCAAAACATTGTTATTTATTAGATCTCTATTCTGGTGAGACTCGTTATAATTAGTTGACTTGCTAATGGAAGCAGTATCGTCTGCATACATAATAATATTGCCATTATCGATATGTTCCGGAAGATCATTAACGTAAATGAGGAACAATAGTGGCCCAAGTATTGACCCTTGAGGGACCCCATAGTTATTTGTTAAAGCATTGGACTTACTCCCATTAACAAAGACAAGTTGAGTGCGATCACACAAATATGAATTTAGTAGTCGGCAACTGTGTGGATTAAAATTATAATAATATAATTTCCTAAGTAAAATATCTCGAGGTACACAGTCAAATGCTTTAGTTAGGTCGAAAAATGACGTCACTGCATATGAACCTGACTCGAAACTCTCTACAATTTCATTAACAAAAGCCGTGACTGCATTACTCGTTGATCGTCCCTTACGAAATCCATATTGATTATTATGCAGTATATTGTTGGATTCTAGAAATTTTATCATTTGATTGAACATATTTTTTTCCAATACTTTTGAGAATATTGGCAGCAACGATATCGGCCTGTAATTGTTAATATTTGATTTGTCACCTTTTTTATAAATAGGAATTATACATGCCGCTTTAAGGCAACCAGGAAATATTCCAGATTGTAGACATGCATTTATTAATTTTGTAAGTGGTATCAGAATTACATTTACTAAATACTTAAGAATATTAGTCGATATTGAATAAATGTCTCGAGAGTTTGATTTTTTTAAGCTGTTAATAACTTCTCTAACCTGTATCGGACTAACTTCTTCAAATGAAAAGAAACTATTACAAAGGACATTATTTTTTACCATAAAAGAGATGGGATCATTACTTGTTGAGTCCATTTTAGATATTATTTGGTCTGCAATAGAGCTGAAGAATATATTAAAATCTTCTGACTTAATGGGACAAATGATATCACAATGTTTTTTCTTATTCTGGTTTATTAACGACCACATTGCTTTTTGCTTATTTGCAGATTTTTTAATGTAGTTGACATTTGCGGCTATTCGTGTTTCTTGCAACTTGATTCTATATTTGTTTTTATAATTTATATAATAAGGTCTTAATTCCGGGCGTCTGGAAGCGCCTTCTTTCATCAATAGGAGGGTTTCGCGCATTTCTTTTAATTCATTTGTATACCAGATAATGCCGTTGTCTGATCTTTGACGGATTTTCTTTTGTGGAAAGCATTCCAAAATATAACATTCCAGAATGTTTACGAAATAACTAAATGATTCTTGTACATTTAGGGCACCATCACAAAAAGAAAAGTCAGTTATTTCTAGAAGTGTATATAGTTGAAATTTTCCCCTTTCTGTAATTGGCCTTGTAATTTTATTTATGCGCTCTTTATATATATGTGGTTGCTTTACTTTAACATAAATTCCAATGTGATCTGATAATCCGGGATCTAATGGATAAGTTTCTATATCTTGAATGATTAAATTTGAAAAGATGTTATCAATACAATTATTTTTTCTTGTATTAAAAGTTACTTTGTTGTACATACCGTAAGATTTTAAGAAATCACATAATTGAGTAGCACGTGAGTCATTAGTGCAAAATTGTACATTGAAATCTCCGCCAATAATTATTCCTTTATCAAAACTTATTTTATCTAAAACGCTGGCTAAAACAAAGATAAGGTTTTTTATATCACCATCTGGTGATCTATAGATATTGATAATATAAATATTATATGAAGGAAGGTATGATGCAGCTAACTCACATTCCTTTTCAATTGATTGATTATTAATATTCTGCAAGTTATTATATATTATATCATGTTTCATTAACTGCATGACACCTCCATGAATATACAGTGTACGAGAGAATTGTGAGCCTAAACTATACTTATCTATATTTACAGAACAAATTTCATTTGGTCTAAGCCAATGTTCACATAAGCAGATGATATCAAAAATGTGATTATATTCGGTTAGAAAAGCCTCAAATTGATTAAATTTATTTCTAATGGACTGCATATTGATAAAAAATAGTTCTAATGTTTTACTTTTTCCAATGGTTTCTGTGAAGTTGCTTGTAGTCGATCCTTCAGCTCGTTCGGAACTCGACGTGGGAATAAAAAACGGCTCACTTGTGCTCCATCTGGCCAGATCATGGGGTTTTGTGCCAGTTCGAGTTCCTCGAATGGTATGGTGATTTTAAAAGATGTGTATTCATCAGGACGTCTGGACTGTAGTGTTTCACAATCAATTACAGTTATTTTATTCGCATCTAGGTGTTTTTTAAGCTCCTCTTGACGTGTACTCGGGTGTAATCTATAAATATGAAGATGTGCTCTCTTTTTAACTCCTTTTAGTAATGTAGTTTCCTGAGATTTTCCTAGTATATGTTTCTTTTGTTTATGTTTCTTTTCTACTTTATGCCATTTCTCATTATTATCTGTATCAATCTGTTTAAATTCAACTTGAGGTGGACATTCTGTAATTTTAATTTCGCTCGATTTAGATATTTCATTATTATTACCATTCGAATTTGGTCCACGCGGGTATCTATTAGTGGAAACTGGGTTGCCTACAGCAACTGGCTGTGCAGGATTTTTCTTAGCGCGGCCGGTTTTCGAAACTACTGCTGCAACTTCACTTATGTTATTGGCGGGAACAGAATTTGTTGTAACCTCTTCATATAAAGACTTATATTTATTACATTTCACTTCAAGGTAGTTAACTTTTTCCGTGAGTAACTGATTGGTTGTTGTGAGCTGCTCCACGAGCTTTTTCAGGTGAGTGTAAGCCTCCATTTTAAAATCCACGGCATCTTGAAGTTGCGTGGTAATGGATGATGGCTCTGTTTCACAGGCACTTATTTCGCTGATATCGCAGTGTTTAGTGTGTCGATAATGTTTATAACAATCGAGATGATAGTTCAAGTTACACTTATCACAAAGCACTGGATTTTTTACTTCCTTTTTGCATTTATCACAAATTAAATCTTTAGCCATTTTCGTTCGACGCGATGCGTGAATAACGGTAAAAACATAATATAAATTAAAGAAAAATATTTCCCAACGATTAATATTTACCTAATACATAACTCATTATTTCTTCTCCTTTATAAGATGTACATTTTAAGAATCAATGACGAATCAGATGACCAACTAAAAAATGCATATTTAAGTTGAGAAAGTGTGTAGAATTTTTTTTAAATAATAAATCTAAACATCTGTAAAGCTTTTAAACAAACATGCATTTAAAAAACGGTAGTTAATATTTGAATATCACACAAATAACCTTCATTTGTTTAAGAGATATTTAAAAATAAAATACATTTGCAATTTTTAAAATAGATTGGCATCTTATATATTTAAAATATGGATTATGATCAAAACACCTTTCATTGGTCTAAATGATTTAAGGTCAGCTGCAAATAGTAAAAATCTGCAATGCTTAAACTATATAATAATATCATTGATGAGTAACTGAAAGAATACTAAGCTTAAATTAGAGCCTTGCAGAACCCCAGCAAAAAAGAGATATTGATTCGGAAATGAAGCATTTTCTTAAATTGTTAATTGACAAAATAACTGATGAACAGTTTCATTGCACACTCTTTTAAGTTTATAGCTCGTATATTAATAAATCTAGTTGCTGATTATTAGGAACTTGGGTCAAAATTTACTAAAAGATTTTTATTTTTATACATTTAGATGACCTCAAGTATATTTAACTTAATATTTCAAAAGTTTTATTGTGTTTACCGAAAATGTGTGTCTTTTTGTTGATGATAGGTGTGCTATTGCCGATTTTCATTGTTCATGTTCTTTAAATCGTTTTAAAATATTTCTTTGTGTATGCCCTACGTAAATTTTATTGCAATTATCGCAATTTATATCTATTCTAGCGAAATAATTTCCAAGTATGGAATTTAAGTTTATTGTTATTGTAGAAGGCGGAAGCAATATTGAATTTATTTAATAATTTATAAATTGGGTGATAAATTGTTGGATGGTAGATGAATTTAAAGTGTTTTAATGTTTTTGTTTCTTTAGGTCTAAATAATACTCTTATTGATATTAATTTATGCTGTGAAATATGTTTTTTGATTAATTTATTGATTGTTTCCATTTTATATTCGAGCGACAAGCCTATTTTCCTAAATAAATTAGGTTATTTTTCTAAATTTTCTTTTGACAATGGAATATTCAAGACTCGAAAAATCATATTATTGAAAGCTGCTAAATTGTGTTTAAACTGAGATGTGGATGATGCATGAATGTGATTAAAGGTATGTGCATCTTTTCGGTATACATTAAGTTCTATTATTTTCTTATCCTTATTATTTATAAACATTAAATACAGAAAGGTATTTTATTGTTTACTTCAATTTCATGGGTGAAATTAATACTAGGAGAGAGATAATTTAATTTTAAATTTCATTCATTCCGTTTTATGTCAACTATTGCAATTATATCATCCACATCTGTGCCACAACTTTAGGAAGTTGATAATTTTATTCTTGGCCAAATTTTCTAGACTATTTAGAAATATGTGAGCTAAGAAATGAGATAGAGCATCTCCCATAGCTGTTCCAAAGGTCTGTTTATAATATTTCCTATTAAATTCAAATGTATTGCATTTCATTACAAGTTTTGTGAGGTTTGTATATTCATTAATTTTGTCAGTGGGAACTAAATTATTAATCAAAAGGTCTTTAAGTACATTATCATTTCTTGGTATGCTCGGAAAGCGGGCTTCTACATCAAAATAATCTAGCTTTTCGTTCGGTTGAATTTTGATTTGCTGTAGTTTTTCGCTAAGGTGTTTTGAGTTTTTAATTGAAAAATTGATATTCAACTTTAGTCCTTTAAATTCATTTACCAACCATTTTTCTAAAAAGTAGTTAGGGAATTTATGTTTTTCGATAAACAATATAACCTGTGATGTTTGGGATTTTTCACTCTAGGTTTATATTTAAGTTTATTGTCAATTAGACATTTAGAGTCTTTTAACGTGTTGTCTACTTTTATAATATACATATTGATGGAGTTTTTTCTTTATTGAATATAAGGTCCGTTTTCTAACACTAGTTGTACATTGTCGTAATACTCACGTTTATTTATTATCACTACTGCGTTTCCCTTATCAGATTTTAAGTAAAATGCATCATTTTCTTTTAAAGATTTCGTCGTTTTTTTTTTAGTTTCTCTATATAGTATATATAGTTTTAGTTTCTCTATATAGTATATATAGTTTTAGTTTCTCTATATAGTATATATAGGGGGACTATTGTTTTTGTGATTTTTTTTTTCAAAATTTTTTTTGCGTTTTGGGGCCCCCTGAGTCCATTGCACTAATTTCTGGAAAAAAATTTGTGTGTCTGTCGGTGAGCGCTGTATCTCAAAAACGAAACATCCGATTGAGGTTAACCTGTAAACTTAAGGTTTTATCGTTAAAAACTGGAACTGAAAAGCTTTTGGTGAACATTCATAGACCGGAAATGAATGATTACTCGAGGCGTTTTTTTTTGTTTTTTGGTAATATTTTTCTAAATATGTTATTTGAACATTTTTTTCATAAAATTCTCAACTTTCAAGAAAAATAATAAAAACTGAAAATTTTGATATTTTTTGCTAATTGCTAATAAACTATTGAAGTTACATGAAACTTCTATAACAAATAATTATAGAGAATTTAAAACTGAACAAATTATTAAGAATAACTTTTTTTCGTAACCCTCATAGTTTTCGAGTAAAATATAGGGAAAGTACTATGATGGCCACATCACCATTTTACTTTGTTGTTTGTGTGGAACTTTGGGGTTGGTTAGTAATAGTAACAAGTATTTATTGACCAATTTTGTAAATATTTACATTAAAATGACGAATTATTAATGATGTTAATGTATTAATCTGTCAAAAGGCTATCGACCAGAGGCCTTTCTGCCTAATTCTTATTGGTTATTTTTCTTATTTTCCTAATTGTTTCTTTGGCCGCTATCCTGAACCCTGTGGCATCTTCCTGATTAAGTTGTACAATTAAATCTGTATCTGTATTCTCCAGTGACTTTTCTCTTGTTGGTGTTTCATGTTTGAAACCCATCTTTAAGGGTTCAATTTCGTTTTCGTTGAAAGTTAGACTGGATTTGTTGTGTATTTTTGTTTGCTTATGGAGGGGTTCTTCTTCTGAAATGACTGAATTGTTTTGTGATGCCAGTAAACTCAAAATACACATTTTCTTCTTAATTTTCGCATTAGTGACTGTCTCCCCTTTCTTAGCAAATCATCTCATAACATTCCACTAATAGCTTTCGCTAACTTTAGGTGAAGGTCGTATGCACTGATTTCACAGGATGATCTTATGGCGTGTAGTTTTACAATAACTAAGTAGTTTTCTAGTTGAAGATTAACATTTTTTATAAATTTTCTTTGTCGTCTTTCGCGTCTATACACTCAGTATAATCCGTTTATTGATTAATATTCTCCATCTTTTACTGCGTTTAAATCATCTGTTATTGCTTGTCTAGAAAGTTTTTGTTAAGTAATTATAATTTATATTCATGTATTAATTTATCTCATCTGTCATTTGTATAATTGTATTGTATTTTAATTATTAATTTAAGTTTAAATGCTAATTTTACTCTGTAATTGGCCTTTTTGGCCGTTGGGTAAAAATAAATAAATATTGTTGTTAAATTTCTGGAACTTGTTTTGAATGAACTTTGGGAACACATTGTTCTTTTTGCTATGGTCTTGATTTTTCTTTCTAGATGAAAGAATTTATGAAACTCGGTTGATCAGGAAGCCATTTTAATCACTATTGATGGTTTGAGTGAAGTGTTTTGAAAATGAAAATAATACTACAGTTTATTCCTTGCGTCACTTGTTTATTAATTGTTAGATGTACATTTCGTTCACAAGATGAATATTATCAATAATAAACTTAATTCTGAAAACTATTAGCGCGACAGTAAAGTACGAATGAAGTCCTTATTCAAAGTATGGAGCTAAAGGATTCCGTAGTCCTAGAACTCAAGTGGCCGTGACAAGATAGTCCTTTACAGCGTCCTTGAGTTAGTTGTCCGAGTTGAAGCGGTGCTTACTACATTTTGAATTCTTGGAGCCTAGAAAAACCATTAACACACGGAATTGGCCAAGTTCAAGTGAGAACAGCTCGGACATGTCGCCCTGCTTTTTTCATGTGTCTGGTACCCTGAAAAACATCTGACAGAATTTGGACGATGTGAAGGAGTGGGTCTCGTCATGACCGACCACAGGAGTTCTAGGAACACGGAATCCTTTCCGAATCAAAGGAATCGTTGTTGCATTAAATATCCTTCAATTGATGATTTCTGTGGATTTGCCTTTTATAACAGTGGTGTTCAAATGAAAAGGTAAGAAACGACTATGTTGGCGTAAATGAAGACTTTATTCAAAGTATACACTATAGGTCTATTTGGGAAAACTTCGTTAAATATCTAGAAATGATAACAGAATAATGGGGTGAAGCTCCGTCCTGTTGATATGATATCCGTTCTTTAGGTAAATCCGGATTTAACGGATTTGGAAATAGAGAAGCTAACGCTGGCATGAACTGCTCCATCAAGATTATCATCGAAGAATGCTGGTCCTACAATATAATCACCTATTATTCCAGCCTATAAATTGACTTTTTGCGGGAACTGAGTATGAGTTTTTTTGCATCCAATGAGGGTTATGGTCAGCCCAATAACGACAATTTTGTTACTTTTCCTATATAGTATATATAGGGGAAGTATTGTTTTCGTGCATGAAAATGTCTGTGGGCGCCCTATCTCAAAAACGAATAATTTATTTCAGATGAAACTTTAAACTTAAGGTTTTATCATTAAAAACTAGAACTGAAAAGCTTTTGGTAAACATTCCTAAACCGGAAGTGGTTGTTTACTCCAGGCGTTTTTTGGATTTATCTCGATATATTTCTAAATTTTAAAAATATTACATAACTCTTCCAACAAAAATTAAAGAGAATGAGAAACTGAGCAAGTTTTATTAAACCATGTGTTTTGCTTAACTTGCTACAAAAAAAAAAATTAAAAATCAAAAATGTTGACATTTTTTGCCTAGTACTAATAAACTATGGGAGTTACATGAAATTTGTATAACAAGCAATTGTAAAGAATCCAAAATTGAGCAAATTATTACAAATTGCCTTTTGCGTAAATCTCACAGTTTTGGAGAAAATGTAAGGAAAATATTATAATGGCTATATCAACATTTTTATATTTCGTTATATTTTACATTTTTAATTAATTAATTAAAACCCTTGCTTATGATTTACTGATTTGTAAGTGGGATATAGGCCACCCACCCACCCTACATATACATGATAACCTTAAATATGAATCGTTGATGATTTTGTTGCAAAAAACAATAAAATCTTATATCTAATAAAAAATAAGGCATAATCCAAATATAAGTTTAAATATAAATGGCCTTCTTTAGCTAGTCCTATCTATTTTAGATTTAAAGTCTGCCCACCCATCATGCATTAAAATTTTATTAATTACATCAATCAAAAACTCTACCTTTTGAATTTCTTTTTAATTCAAAAACTTCTGTAATTAATTTTACTCCAAACCTCGAGACGATCAGTAATTAAAATTTATATGTATATGTAGCGTGGGTGGGAGTCCTCTATCCTACCCTCTAATCAGTAAAACATCATCAAAAATTATTTTAAAAATTAGGATAATCAAATCTCCAAAAATTGCAATTATTTTGTGTTTATTTATATTTTACAACTTTTAATTAAAACCCTTGCTTATGTTTTACTGATTAGAAGATGGGATGGAGGCCACCCACCCACCCTACATGTACATGATAGCTTTAATTGCTAAAGGTGGATGATTTTGCTGCTAAAAACCATCAAACCCTTTATGTAATAAAAAAATTAAACAAAATCAAAATTAAATTTTAAATATAATTAACTTTCTATAGCAAATCTTATCTAACTTTGATTTAAAGTCTGCCCATCCATTATGCATTATATTTTTACTAAGTTACTCACTCAAAAATGTTTCCATTTTTGTTTTGTTTTCATTCAAAAAAGATTTGTAATTAATTTCATTGATTATAACGATACGATAAGGAATTAATGTTTATATGTATATGTAGGGCGGGTGGATGGCCTTTATCCCACCCTATAGGCAAAAAAACATCATCAACAATTATTTGAAAAATTTGTTTGAATTAATCTATCAAATTGTGCAATAATGTTGTGTTTTTTTTACGTTGTACAATTAAAGCCCTCGCTTATATTTTACTGATTGAAGGGTGGGTTACAGGCCGCCCACCCACCTTACATATACATAATAATCCAGGACTGCATTTTGTTGATTTACATGATTTAAATAATTATTAGTGGTTAACTTATTTTATCTTCTCAAGAATTTTAAATTATAGTTTCACTTCTAGTTTTCAAACAACCCTCTTTTATACACACTACAGTTTCTTATACAGATTTCGATGATGTTGATGGTTACATGTATCTTTAAAAACTTATTTTTCTTATTTAATACCTCATTGCATCAAACGTTCCAGTCTTTTGTTTCCAAATTGGACACCCACATAATTCCATTCTGCCTATAAAATCCTCCCAACTGAATAGGTTTTAGAATATTATTTTTACAATCGCATTGATGATAAACCATCCACAATATACTGCTTGCGCAGTGATTAATTCCTATTCCGTAAGTATCTTATTGCTGTAAATCATCTAGAAAATACTTCTTACATGCAGGCATACATCACTGCGCAAGCAGTATTTTGTAGATAATTTAAGTCAATATATATTCTTAAATACAAACATCCACAACTGCGCAAGCAGTAATTTGTTGATGTACGTGATTTACATAATCATTGGTTAACTTTCACCTCTAGCTTTCAAATCAGCCAACATCTAGGCCATTTAAGTTCTAACAGTCTCTTCTACAGATGTCGGTAATGGTTACATGTATCTTTAAAACCTTACCTTTTTTAGTTTAATATTTCTTGACGTCAAATTTTCTTTCTTTCATTGTTCCCAAAATTGGACAGCCACATAATTCCATACCTACCTATACAATCCTCCTAACGGAATAATGAATATTATTTTTACAATCGCATTGATGATAAACCATCCTCAAAATACTGCTTGCGCAGTGATTAATTTCTAGTTCACAAGCAACTTATTGGTGTAAATCATCTAGAAATATTCAAAACGATTTGTATTAATTTCATTGAATACAACGAGGTGCTAAGGAATTAAGGTTTATATGTATATGTAAAGTGGGTGGGTGGCCTCTATCCCACCATCCAGTCAGATAAACATCATCAAAAATTATTTAAAACCTTTGTTTGAATATATCTATTAAATTTTGCACCTACCCATCCTACATATACATAATAATTTAGAATTGAGAATTCAAAATTGAGTAAATTATTAAGAATACCTTTTTTGAGGCAGTCTCATAGTTGTCGAGAAAAATGTAGGGAAAGTATTATGATGGCCACGTCACAATTTTATTTGTTTTGTTTTGTTGGAAAAAAGAATTGATGCTAATGAAATCTGGTTATTATAGATCAAGCATAATAATTTATTTAGAAACAATAAAAATAGACGGCATAAAATTAACTATACATATCCAGTTCATAAACACACCATGACAGAAAAAAGCTCGGAATACAGAAGCAAGAAATTTTTTAACATTTTGCCTCATTATTTAAAAGAGGAAACTAATGTTAACATTTTTAAAACTAAATTAATAGAAGTCCTGTTAAAAATTGAACCGTATAATTTAGATGACTTTTTCATGTTTAAGTTTAAATGAATTATACATATTTTGATGACGCCACTTTCTATATTATTTATATATTTGTAGAAATAAAGATGATTTATTATTATTTAGATCAAGTTCATCATTTTCTCGTAAAATTTGATTTGGCTGTCCGGGTCATCATCTGTTAATTCTTGGAATGACTGCATCTTGTAAGGATTCACCTTGGCTGATGTAGTAACTTTAAGGACAGCAGTATGACTAATCTCGTTGTCACGAAGCAGTTGCCTGGCTGGAGTCACCGGATTTTCTTGAAGACTTAATAATACGTTTAGCCTGGTATCTTCTTCAGCAGTGAGATTTCGCTATATGGGCACAAACCTGACATGACTCAAATTGTATTGTCTCAATTTTGTTTATGATACCTTGGCTAATGGGTGGTATATCTGGATACTGTTCTCGAAATAACTGAGTAACCTCAAGCTGATATCGACTTCTGTTACCATAACCGATCATCATCAGAATCTCGATACGGAGATTTTCGGTTAATTACAACATTATAAGAACTACTTTGAAAACTTGACGAACTCATGTGACTGCTTTGGTGACTATTATTATCACTAGTAACTAAGCAACATGGTAAAGAAATACTGACACAGGGTTTCTGAATATTTTTAATTTTGTACTACAACAATGTTTCACCACACAGTGGCTTCATCAGGTAGATGAAGCCACTGTGTGGTGAAACATTGTTGTAGTAAAAAATTAAAAACATTCAGAAACCCTATACTGTGTCAGTATTTCTTTAAGTGTTATTATGGAGTTTCGACAAGTAACAGCCGCATCAATCCAATATAAAACTTTACGCCGAAGCGTGTACATCGTAAAGTTGGTTTTCTTTTTTCAGGTGGGCTTTGAAAATATTCAAGAAATAAATAGTTTAGTATTCCTTGCAAAGATATCTTTCAAACGAAGTGTCACTTGACATACTTTTCCATTTGAAAAAAAGTTCGGAGGTGGCTGCGCACTTTCAGGAACAAATAAACAAAAAGCATATACATAGAAATGAAGACAAAAAATAATACGTGACGTGTTTCGGGATTTTTTTTTGCAAAAATCGCCCATATCGAATTTGTGAATTTTATTCTAATTAAAGTTTTCACACTGTATAATAAAATCCTTACCAACCTATATATACGAGCACATTCTTAATATCAACCACTAGTTCACTTCCAAATGGAAATTAGGGATAACCATTTGTATCTCAAAACGCGACTTCCTCCATCGCTAATGTCAATATCAATGTCAAATTGACATAATTAATGTATCTCGTAAAATAGGGTGTTAGTGACCTATAATATTTGTATTCCAAACTGGACCTCCTACAACGGATCAGTAGAGAAGAGGATCGGTTCTAGTGGAAGATCATTCGAAAGGGTGAACTTCACATGCAGTTAAAATTATTTGTATATTTTTTTTCTTACGTTTTTAGTACAATAATATTATTTATTTATGTAATACATGTTAGATAAAGATTAAATACAATATCTAGCTATCGTCCTATCACGCTATTCCCCATTTTAGGATCACGAATCAGTCCTACAAAACAAAATATTGTCCTGTGCCTGTTACCGCATCCCAAATTATCAATTCGGCTTCCATTCAAAATGATCTAATGCCCTGCCACTTACCATACTCACCTCAATCACCCAAACAAGACACTTTGAAGGAAGTTTATCAGTCATCCTATTACTTGATATTAAAAAAAACCTTCGATTCTGCCTGGCATTAAGTTTTGTTATACAAACGCTACCTCCTTAAAATTTGTACCCATATAATTTTCATCATTAAACAATTCCTTGCAAACAGGTCCCCAAAAGTCAAAATCAACAACTCTTTCTTCCCTTCTTTCGCTCCTAACTAAGGTCTATCTTCACTAGTCTGCACAATTTTCTGCTTCGAAATTTACAAGCATGATCCTACACGCTTAAATACTATTTACTTCTACAATTTGCAGATGACACGGCCCTAATTTAACATGCATCTATAATCCCTAAAGATCTGAATCCCTTCAGCAGCTAATTGACTCCATTAATTAAAATCAAACCCCACAAATCCCAACTCCTAATTATCTAACACCGTAATAATAATTACTCACACAATGTTTCCATTTCCCAAACAACTGTTTCTCCTTTTACTTCCATTAACCTTGGCATTACCATAAATCAAAAACTGAATTTTAAAAACTAGACAGCTTCGAACAAAATAAGAATTAGAACTGGAGCTAAATTTTGCAGGCACTTAACTTAGAAATTATTTGTTTGCATATTTGTTTCTTCATACTTTAGTATTCTTATATATTTAGGAATATTATAAAAGTTAATTAGATGGACTATCCACTAAAACAGTATATAAAATGATTTCCAGCCCTACAATCCTACTATTCATAATATCCAAATTAGCAATTAACTAAAATCCTCTACACAATCCTTCCAATAACTATTCAATTCCGAAAAGTTAATTAGATGATGTATCCATTAAAATAGCCGTAAAAATTTATAAATTGATTTTCAGTCCTCGTCTTGATTATGGTCATGTCTTTTTGTCCAACTCCTACAATCCTACTAGACATAATATCCAAGTTAACAGGCGGTCTTCCTTAAGAAACTTAAATAAAATCCTTTACACAATCCTTCAAACAACTCGTATATGATTCTACATCTGTTATTCCTATTAACCTCTTCTATACCTAAGTCAAACTTTTCCAAAAATTCCTTCAGCCGACATATCCTCTCTCTATATTCTTAACACAGAAATCCTAACAAAAACCTAAAATTTAGAACCCCTTCACTAACAACATTGGAATACATTTCTTTACATCATCCATTAATATTAGAGACAGACTGACGAGACATACTGAGACTGACAAATCCGTGCTGAAAGACCATTGGTCGATTATTTAATTAATTCTAAAATGAATTAATTTTGGTGCAGATATTAGATTGTATTTTTTGACTGAAATTAAGTTTGTTAACTTAGAATTGATATATTGAATAAGACAAAGATTTCATAATTTAAACTGGTACATAGTTTTTAATAGTAAGTGCTGATTTTATTAAAGTATAATACAAACTTACTACTTAAACAGATTGTATCACACTTAAAATGAAATTTCCACCGTAGACAGTTTTTTAAAATTATTGTGGTCTTTTTTGAAATATATGCCTAATAATTTATATTAATTTGAATATTGATACACTATACAGTTTTTGCAGATGGAACAAATCCCAAACATTCGATTCAAGGATAATGAAAAAGCATCGCTTACTTCCGCTGCAACTTTGAAATAACTGAACCATAAAGTTGTTTAAATTTGGACAGGTTTTATACGCGCCAATAAATTCAAAATATTCTACTGGTTGGAATTTGTTAATATAGTATGGGAAAATTCATATAAATTTTATGAGTAAATTATAAATACTCATAAAATTTATCCGAACTAAGAGTATCCTCAAGAACTATTAAATCAATCCTAAAAAAGATTGAAAAAATATTAATATAAAACATTATAATGCTTATCATTCATAAATTATAATCGAAAATATTATATAAATATATTAGAATAACAATTTAATAAAATTGAATATCGTAAATTGTTATTTGGCGAGTTAAAAATTAAGATTTGGCACGCTCGCAGACACAAGATGCCAACGAAGAGGAGGGATCGAAACTGCATTACCATTTAATAATTTCGCGGCGTTCTGCAATTATCTGGGCCGTGCACGCTAATTAAGCTCTCAGACCATGCAATTAGCATAATTGCAATTCACTGTTATAAATTGTTTATTGCGATATCGACGGACGGGCGGAATTCGTCTGCAGGTCAGCCGCCAGCGAAACGGCAGGAAGCTTGAAATTAAAACGAGCAATTACTCTAATGACTAATTGCTTAGGAGGTAATTACGAATTGCATCTATGTGCTTAAGAATTGCCGTGTCATTTGTAATTGGGCGTATTTACCAAATCATGTGTTTACGTAAGAATGTCTAAGATACGACCTTGCTTCTTTAAAAATAACAATCATAAATTAATTTATCACATAACATGGTGAAATATTGTTCACACTATATCTATGAAATATTTAAATTAATAGAGACCATCGAAGTGATATGTATTGTCTAGAGCGAAGCACTAAATTTCAACACTTCGCTACACCGGTATGTAGGTAGCTCTTTATGATGCGAAAACAATAATTCAAAGTAATTAAATTAGGCCTAAATACACGAATTATATTATATTTTTCTAACATAACAACATATATAATTTCGTTTCATCAAAAGTGCAGTGAACAAAGTATCTACCGCATATTTCTATAAATACCTAACAAAAATTTTGACAAGTAGATAATAATTCTTACTGCAACTAAATATGAATACCTTAATCACACTATCTAATAAAATAATAACGTAAAATACTAAACCTAACTACAATTCGATTTGTAATTTCGTTATGAGCAAATGGGAAAAGTTGAACGCGACCCTAATACGCCCGCACATAAATCACCCGCCTCATAAGGAAATCCAGCATTACCGCAATTACACGAAAAAAATAAAAGGAGGACTGACACATTCAACAATCATCGGTTTATTGATTTATAAAGAAATAATGGACGCGATCAATCATGTGGCCATGCGTAGTAACGTAAATTGGAAACAATGGCGGTTTCTGGAGGAAATGATTAATGATTCCCGTGGACCGGACAACTTGTTTCGGTGGCTAATTATGGGTGGATCATTAAAATGGTAGACGAGTCAATTAAAGAAAGTTGGAGGAAAGGGATGGCCCGAACCCTACAGCGGGTGCTCCTTAAAGATACATAAATTACGACACGTATTTCGTAATCGAACAATTTAATTTCGTTATTGTAGCAACAAGTTTATCCGTGGGTATTTATCAACTTCAGCCCGTATAAAATCGCAATTATTCAATTCTGAAAATTCGAATTAATCTTTGAGATCTATTTATGTTACATATTTTTTACGTTACTAGTACCCAGTGATGTGACCGTAATTTTGTTTCCGTTTTGAGGTCTTTAAATACAATTTAACATTTAGAATAAAACTGTGTCTGTATGTGTGCGCTTTAACTCAAGAACTGCTAAAAAATTGAACTTAAGCTTTATGGAAAAAACTGATAAACTTTTAGTAAAACTTCGTGTGCGAGAAGTGGGTATTTAGTGAAG
The DNA here is from genome assembly GCA_963969525.1 of Ontholestes murinus. Lineage (NCBI taxonomy): Eukaryota > Metazoa > Arthropoda > Insecta > Coleoptera > Staphylinidae > Ontholestes > Ontholestes murinus. Next base: position 57,153,148 of record OZ018392.1, on the reverse strand, counting down.
ATCATTGTTTTTATTTTTACGGTTTTCTTTTCAACAAAAAAATCAATCAGGAAATATGAATATAAGAACCTTTTTTTTATTAAAATAAAATTTTGGGCTGAAAGACCACCGGTCAATAGCCAAGGAAAAAACAAGAAGAGAAGAAGCATAGTTATTGTCCTATTATCAGATGTATGACTAATTTGGATATTATGAATAGTAGGAATGTTCATGAATATGGTTATAAAGAGAGGAAAAAACCCTGAGTTAATAGATAGTAAAATTAAATAATAAATTAATATTAAAAATAATAGAATGAAAAAATTATAAAGAATTGTCTTGTTGCATAGAACGCATTATTTCAGAGAAATTGTCGTTAAAATAATATAATAGCCATCATTTTTAAGAAATAGTTTTTTAATTAAAGAAATATATTCTATTTAATTTGTTTCGCTCTTTAATTACATTTTTAATTATTCTTGTTAATACATTTCAATACCTCCTAACTGATTTCAAACTATTTTTATTTCCAGGAAAGTTTTCGACTAAATATTTTAAGAAAGGTTTTTTTTTTCTTTTTAATTTCAACAATTTGTATTAATTAATTATTTAAGATTTTTTGATATAATATTTATTTTTTTATTGCAGATTCTGTTTACCTTTCGCTGTCGGATTTTAATTCTTTATATATACAAAATAAATTACTTTTATTACAAAAATTATAGAATTCATAGGGTATTTAAATAGGCTTCCTCCTCATTTCCTAGTTTTTCAGCTTTCTTTCTAAAAAAATAGAATATTTTCCTATACTTTCCATGGTGTAAATAGAAACAAATTTGTTTTTGTAACACTTAAAGTTTATAATAAAAAAAGTAACCAGAAACAAAAAAGAAGTTGCTGGTTAGTTTTTTTTATTGTTTATAAATTTTAATATATCTAAAACTTTAAGTGTTACAAAAACAAATTGTTTCTATTAACACCGTGCAAAGTCTGATTTTTTTTTCAAAGATTCCGTAAAAATTCTAAGTTTCAGGACTTTTGGAGTCTATTTTGAAAATTAATTGAGTAAGAAACCTTTTTGATTTTTCGTTTTTTTTTTCTTTCATAAATATGAAAAATATTTTCCAAAAACTAACTTTAAATCGTTTATTATTGTTTTCAAAAATTTAAAATCGTTTATCATTGTTTTCAAAACATTTCAAAACTAAATCTACGAACTTCACAATCATTTGATAACTAAGTTTTGTTCCAATTGAGTTTTCTGTTTTCACAGTTTTTTATGGTAATTTTTTTTCTATTACTTCCCGTTTTATTTAACGAATCTAAGCTCTTTCTGTTTTTGAATATATTTTAACTATTGATATTTTTTTTTAAATTTTAAACGGTTGTCGTTATTATTTCATTGACTTTTAACTCTTTAAACTTTAAACAATTTTCAACTAACATTTACTGCAATTTTCCTTAAAGATCCTTCTGATAATTTTTATTTTAAATTCATTGGATATTTTGTTATTGATTTAGTTATTTTATGAAACATCATATTTTTAATGATTTTTATAGGTTTCTATTAATTGTTTAAAATTAAAATTGATAATATTCTTTTGTAGTTTTTAGAATTTTTTCTTAAAAATAATATGTTTTGTACTTCAGTTATAGTTTGAAATATCATTTAGCCAATATGTGTGCGTTCTTTTTTTGTAAAGATTATATTAATAATAAAAACGCTGTTAAATTCCTTTCTTCACTGTTTTTATTTAAGCACTAAATGTACATTTCGGACACTATGTGTCCATTATCAATATTGATGGAGGATTGGTTTTAAATAATACATTTTTTGCTCTTATCTCTCTTGATAATTTTCAATTATTTTCTGATGATAATAACCGCTTTCTGTTTTGTCATATTGTCACTACTAACAATTAACAAAATTTCGACTAGTTTTGATAAAATAAAAACACTTTTATATTCCATTGTTTTAAACAATTTTCTACTATCGTATCCTACTATTTTTGTTAAAGATACTTCAGTAAATTTAATATTATTTTAATTTTTACTTTCTTACTAGGTTCTTTTCCAACATTTTCGCATTAACCCAATAAATTCTTGCACTGAATTGAAAAATTCACTATGTTGTAACCTCAAATATCCAATAAATTCTATATAAATTTTTGTTATTACATTATTGACAAACGAAGATAAATTTTATTAAAACCTAGTGCACTTTTGACCTACCTCAATTAATTTTTCTATTAGGCTTCCGTATTCTCGACCTAATCCAATACATTATATATATACATCAACATACATTAATAAATAATAAATTTAAAATATCCTAATACAAAGTATATTGACATAGCGTTACCCTGACCTATCGCAATAAACCATAAATTAAGCTAGGTCCGTTGTACTGCAAGCAATACAATTTTGTTGTAAGTCGGTAGTGCGCTAGATTAATAGAAAAAAATGTGAAAACTGATAATTAAGGAATAAGCAATAGATTTCTGGATAAAATTTAAAAAAATTAATTGAAAAGTAGATAAAAAATTTCAGAATGAGAAAAGTTTTAGTGAAAATCAACGAACGCTTCGGATCTAAAACATTAAAAATAGAATAATAATTCATGGTGAGGTCAAGATTAAGCTTTTCATCACCCTTAATTATAAACAGATTTTGATTTCTTATTTTTACTTTCCCTTTCCCTATAATTGTTTTCGTGAAAATGTAGGGAAAGTACTGTGATGGTCACATCACCATTTTGTACTTTGGAGTATAGAAAATATTTTCTGAATATTAGCATGTAATGAAAAACTAATATTTTTAATATATCATATTGAAAAACAACATTAATCACTTGGTGAAACATTGTGTTAATATATAGGTTTTATAATTAAAATCATTTGGTTTGTCATAAAACCTATATATTAATATTTTTAAAATATACAGAACCAAACATCCAATGAACTTGAAATTCCTAAGTTATTTTCCAAACCAAACTTAATTTTAAATTCATTAGATATTTGTTTATAACTTAATCGGAATTGTTTTCTATTATTTTTTTTGAAAACGGTTTCTATTTTTGTGTGATTATTTAAAATGAAAATTATTTTTCTCATTATTTCTTTATTTTTGCTCTTATGTCTCCTGTCGTTTTCAATTGTTTACTGACGATACTAGCCACTTTCTGTTTTCTTATTATATTTCCATTATTGATAATTTTCCAACTCCATTGAACTAAACAATTTTAGACTATCGTTTACTTCTATTTTCGTTAAAGATTTTTCTGATAATTTTAACTATTTTATTTTATTAGTATACACCACTTTCCTACTAGGGCTTTTTCAGAACGTTTACGCAATAATCTAATAAATTATATATTATTTATTGGTATGTTTTTGACTGGCATTGATAAATATAATTTAAATTTAACATAGTCTGACCTATCAGGATAAATAATGCACTAACCTATCGTACTCCCCTATGATACCTACGATAATATGCAGCATTTTGCCCTAGCTTTATTTTGACCCATCCTAATAAATCATGCTACCTAGAGTTGTAGTGCAATCCTATAAATTATATATTGTGGTAGGTCAAAATGCGCTAAATCAATACAAATAAAAACGTGAAAAATTATGAGTTAAAGCAACGGACAGTGGTTTTCTGTATTTAATAAATAAAATTATAGAAGACATAGTTTAAAAATAACAAAAGCATACACGTCATAATATCTACAGGGTTGATTATAGGCCATTAGGCTGATGGTTTCTAACGCACCCTTCATAATCATTTAAATTTAAGTTAATGATTGTTTGGTCATAATTTACAGAGTTGATAATGTCTTTTATTTAAATTGCAATGTTGATAGTGCAATTAATACCCATTCGTGTTTTGTTTTTCTATTTGTATGATGCGCTGGAGCATTCCATTTAATTATTAATGAATACCCTTAAATAAAATTTTTCTTATGATTTTTATAACCATATAATAATTTTTATTTAATATAAATACCAACTTAAGAACAATAAATAATTAAAATTTAACCAATATTCAATCATAAAAACATATTAAATTGTAGTAACTACAGTTTATAAGATAATTAATGCACAACGCATTCTATAAAAACACTCAGGTACCTTACATAAATATTCAAATTTAAAGTACAAAACCTGTCACGATTTCTAAAGAATTAAAAATTAATATAAAATTGATTTGATTAGATTAGATTAAACGGAGTCGTTTCGTTATAGACAATTTCCTTGGCAAGGTCAATTAACTTCCCAAGATGCCATACCCTGATCCGTTCTGGCGTTATCGCCAATTCTCCGATTAGGGTTAGTTTGGTGGTAGCCAGTGTTGCCAATGCATATAGTCTACAAGCGGTGTTGTTCACTTTACCTATCTTGTTGGCCCTTTAAAGAGACATGTGACCAGTCTTATCTCGCTATTAGAGAGACGCAAAAGCTATTTAGCTCTGCTTGGCGAGAGGTCAATAAACTTTTTGGGCTGCATTCAACCTGGTGTGTTTATCCAGTTGTTTTTCACTTTTATTCCCATTCCTAAACCACACCCTTTCTATTATATTTGCGTGACCTGGTACTCAAATTAGAGTGAGCTTGTTGCTTTTGGTTAATTGGTTCAGAGTTTGTTTACTGTTCTAAGTAGTTTTGGATTTGAAGCTATACACTTTGAAGTTCTTAAAGGCATCCTGACTATCTGAGATTTGACAGATGTGTGTCCCTAATTAACCCCGTTTCGTATAAATTTTAGCCATTACTGGTGAAGGTTTAAATTCAATTTCAATATTTTTCTAGATTTACTCGACTATCAAGAGCATTATCTTAAAAAGCGTAACTAGTCGAGTAAATATAGAGAAATTGTGAAACAAACCAAGTGTAATTTAATTTAAACCTTCATCAGTAATAGTTCCAAGTGATAAATGAGAAAGACATTCAAGAAATAAATTTGAGCACTGATGGTTCCGTGTGGATCTGATCTTTGCCGGAGCCCGCTTCCGTTTTTGATTCAACTGTATACCAGATTACAGAGTGATGTTTTAGTTTTTGGATTTGATTCAGACTGTCGTCCCCACAATAATCACCCCGAAGCGCGCTACGAAATCAATCATCATTTTGTCGGAATTACGTCCGACGGTGTTTGTAGGAACTCTGGTTTTATCAGGTTCAGACATTTTGAGGGGCCGAATCTATGTTCTGTACTACGCCAGTCGAAACTCATCGCACTCATTAGACCTTATTTTCTTATTTGGTTGTGCAGGGGAAGTAAGTGTAGTAAATCTTCCATTGCTATAGAGATAGTTATGTGCATGTGATGTCAAGACAGGCCATTTTCTGAAGGGTTTGCAACTTCTTTTGTGCCGTTGCTTGTTTAGTCTTGACCCACCATTCTAGTGAGCTATATGTAATAATGGGCTTTACTACCATAATGTATCATTTTGGGTTACAGTAACCATGGCCAAAGAGCCTGCGGTATATTAAAAGTATCGCTGTAGCTTCGCAGATTGGTTTTTCTAGATACGCGTTCCAATTAATTTTTCTATCCAGTATTACTAATCGACTGGTAGGATTTTACCTTATCGGGTGGCCTTTGACCCATTTTATTGGAATATATTTATTTATTTATTAATTTATTTATATCTTTGATCTTCTTTCATAAAATAATACATAAAATACGGAAAAAAACAAATTACAAAAACATACGGAAAATTTTGTTCCAAAGGAAGCACGAGCGGAGTTCATAATAGATTATGTTCTTCCACTTAAACCCCATTGGCACCATAAAGCTAGCTTTGTAAGCCACCTGCAGGAAGGGCGCTATTATATCTAGCTCCTGCTGCAGCAGTGCAGACAAAATGCCATCTGGGCCTGGGGCTTTGAAGGGTTTAGTTATTAACTGCCCATTAAATGTTTCTTGGTAATGGACCGGAAAGGGGTTTTACCTAAACCACTTCGGACTCCCAAATGAGTTAACAGCCTTACTTTTGCTTTCTCTAGTAGGTAAGAATATGCTTCCTTCCGTAGATTGAGCAGCACATAAAACTGAGTGTGTGTTTTAATAAAAATCACACGCCTGTACTTTCTAATTGAAGATTGGCTAAAACTAATATACATAAGTTTATTTTTAAATTTTCAACTAGTTCTGATTAAGTTTCATATATCTTTAGATTGGACATAATTTAATTAATCCTTATGAGATGAAGTATGCATTAATACTTCTACAGATTATATATGTTCTACTGCTTGGAGGGTGAATTATTCTGTGAAGACAACTGGAAATCATAAAATATCGGACAAATTGAACAGTTGAAAATATTCAGAAACTGTGAAAACTGTGAAAAAACAACAACTAAGCAATTGAACATTAATCAAAAGCAAAATCGCTGAACATTGTCAAGGAAAAAAACAGTTCATCAACATTTCAATATTTTAGAATCGTATACAAAGTTTATAGAAAAAAGTGTTTTAACTTCTTTTGCGAAACATAGATGAAACCCAATAAAAAAAGTTTTTAGAAATATTTAAAAATGCCACAGCACATCATAAGTTATCGACTGCAAACAGTTAATACTAAGACGTTAATTGTTTTGATGAGGAGGAATTCTTTAAAGTTGCCTATGTATGAATACAGGGTGACTGACGAAAAACCTTTGGTGCTGTATCTCGCTTATTTTTGATCCGATTTGAATAAATAAAACATCAATTTAAATGATTTTTAAAAGACTTTAATATGAACTGTACTGATATTTTTTCTTGCATCCAGTTTTTGACAAAAGACGATCAACTTTTTTTTCAAAAACTGAAAAACGATTTCTGTAGAAGCACAAAATTCTAGTACAGTGTTTGAAATATTGCAACATTTCAATTATGAAATAATTAAAAATCGTTGCTCTATTGTATCAATGGCTTTCACTGTCACTTTTGACATTTAAAATAAGGTCTGTATATTGTTTACAATGGATACTTGACTTTTTATTTATTTTTTTAATCCTCAATTTCTCGACTTAAGTTTGATGTATGGATAAATTTGTCTACAATTTTATATTCAGAAAAAAAATCTCCTTGCGAATCAATAAAAATATATATACAGTGCACTTTAAAAAAAATTGTTGATCGTATTTTGTCAAAAATTGGGTACGAGAAAAAATAACAGTTCAGATCCTATTAAAGTCTTTTAAAAATGGTTTAATTTGATGTTTTATTTATTAAAATCGGATAAAAAATAAGCGAGATACAGCACCAAAGGTTTTTCGTCAGTTACCCTGTATATAGTCTTTTTACTTAATAGATGAATTATCTTCTTCACTCTAGATTCTTAAAGTTTCTACTTAATTGATTTTAAAATTTTTCGTTTCGTCGAACCTTATTACATCTTAGGGAAAAATATTTGGTAGTAAAATATGTATGAATTTTAGAAAGGGTGCATTCTATTAGAAGTTCGTTCTTAGAAATTTTCTATTTTTTGATATATAACACAATCATAACACATTTTTTCCTTGTCATTATAGTGAAGAATGGAATTTATTTCAATACTGGATGAGATATATTAATATTTTGATTATGCAATATTTTGATAGATTATTTTTCCGGAATATAAAACATAATTTCCAACAATAAACCAAGTGTTTTTAATAATTTAATTTAACCTATAATTGCTGAATGTTCATGTTCATTCAAGAGGTAATTTCAAATAATGTTGATTGGAAAATCTCTAGCTCTACGGTCAACATATTCCAGTCTATTAAATTTTGTAGTTGGAATATACGGCCGGAAAATAAATTCATGATCCTTTAATATTGAAAGAGTTGATTTTATGGTAATTTTTCCTTTCGGAAGGAAAGGTAATTCGTCATGGACACCCACCGACTAAAACCACTCACTGTTGCTGTTAGTGTTTGATCTTTTATTCATGCGATATCAGCATTGAGAAACATGTATTATATTTAATATCTTTAGTGTAAATTTCTGCGCATGTCGATATTTGATTGTCATTTGTCAGCTCCCTGTGTATCTCGAAGTCGTGCTAAAGTCATTTAAGGTTATTGTGACTTATTCACCTTTAAATACTTTTTTGAAACTGTTTTATAGCAATTTGAGGTGAAATGGCCAGCCAAGTACCAGAAGAGCATAACTGGAATTGTATGCTTTTTGAGTTTCGCAAGGGTAGTAAGGCAACAGTTGCGACCAAAAACATTTGAGATGTTTATCCACATGCATTAAATGTCAAAGATGGTTTTCCAAGTTCATATCCAAAAATTTTCATATCTCTGACTCTTATCGATCAGCAGGAAGAACAACAACATTAGACAACGACATGCTAAGTGCAGAAGTGGAAGCAAATCCATGTCAAACAATTCAGGAACTATCAAACACCTTTAAGCGAAGGTTGCTTCGACCATCCAAAAACATTTAAAGCAGATTGGCAAAATAAGCAGAGCAGGTATTTGGGTCCCTCATAATCTGTCTGAAGAGAACAAAGACAATCGATCCATCACATGCAACGTTTTGCTTTGCAAGATTAAAGAATGATTTGAAATGAATAAATATACAGTTTATATCTTTTTTTATTATATAGTAAAGAAGATCAGGTTATGTGAAGAATATTACGACAACAAATCTTGTGGTGACACATGCGTACTCCAGTACCAGTTTTCATAAAAATGGCTAAATTTCGTTTCCTTTTTCAAGGCAGACATACTTGCGGATTTGTATAAACTTTTGGCCATAATGGTCTTATATGACACAATCTAGCACAATCAGCAACTGTCAAATATTTTTTCAACAGGGTTGCCAACACTTTATTGCATAAATGGTGGCAAATTCAAATCTTGCAGTAATTTTAGGATTACCCATTATTACTATACAAAATAATTAATCATTCTTAAACCATTAAAACCAATAAAAGTAACAGTACATTCGTTACGGACAAGTACCCTCCAATCATTTCCACCAAATTAATGTCTCAATTAGTGAAAAAGTGTTTTTTATCTTCTACACTTGACGGCCATGTAAGTTAACGCATCGTGAAATTAAACGCTTCAATTATTCACGAACGGAACCGAAAAAATAACATTCAACGACTGACAACAGCCGAACACAAAGAAAACAAAATGACGTCGGTGCGTCTATTGTTTTCGGGCGCTTGTTTTATTAATCGCTTCCTGTCCGGCCCGCTTCGGCATAATTGAATATTGTAATTGTCGGTGATTTGTAAAAAAAAAGTATTTATATTTGTAAATATATTATTATCCCTATATGCTTATTTTATATACCTTATAGTACCTATCTATCTATATAATATTATTTTGAAATATATTTTAGTGGTATAAAAAAGAATGTATTAAAAGTATTACAATATAATAATGAGTTTAAGAGGTCGGCCAAGTTATTTTTTGCTTTCGTTGCAGGTTGTTCGTGTTGCAGAAATAAACCTTGAGATGACTGATCGATTCTGGTTTGATTTATAGCAATTAAAACAATTGACTATATAATGTAATGTCCTGCTTTAATATGAATCCTTAATTCATCACACATCACATTTAAATAGGTTTCTTCGTCATTTCCTAGTTTTTTTTCAGCTGTCTTTCCATTCATTTTTTGTTTCTGGTTAGTTTTTTTCAGTTAATCCCATTTAATTCATCTTATTTCCGCAGCTTTTCATACTTCTCTTCAAGATTTTCTGGGTCTACCTCGTTTCATATACTCTTCTTTCTTGTTCCATCCTATTTACATGCCCTAACCATCTTAATTAGCTTTTTTGTATTGTTCCCTTTAAGCGAATGCAAAAAATAATTAGTGAATGAGAATAATTATTTTTTGTAGTCTTAATAAGATTCATTGTTGTATATTGAAGGAATATTTAAGGCATAGTACCATTTCATTAGAAGAACAATTCTATTGAAGGTAATTCTATAGCAATCAAAAAGCTCTTATGAAACATTTTTGAAAATGTAAAATTTTTTTAAAATCTTGACGCTATTACTTTCTTGATACAACTTGGAATTTGGAACTTTAAAAGAAACTATGATGATGGACTTGTAAAGATTAACAATTTTTATCGTCTTTGATATTCTTCTAAAGTTCCTATAATTATACATTCGAATTGACAAGAAAAAGGATTATAAATTAATGGCACAATTAATAATACGAATGAAAGTAATTAAAGTTTAATAATATTATCTTATTAATTGCAGATACAATTAGAATTATCGGATGTTGAAGTAGTACCTACACGCCGAACTCAATTGCTGATTCCAACTCAAAACAAATGGATACGTAAACACCCGAAGGTCAGTGGACAAATCACACTAATAACCCTCCCATTACATTAAATTACATTACATTACATATTTTTTTTAAGGTCGCCAGCGGATCAGCGTGACACGGCGCCATTTGAAGTACAAAATACGTTTTAAAAGCGAGCCAATTTGATCCGTATCTGCGAGCGTGCGTTTCCTGTTGCATTGTCGTCCGAATAAATCGAAATCATTAAGTCATTCCGCCTCTATTTTTTTAAATACCCGAACGCATCCCCATTTCCCCTGCAGTCGGTACTACCTGGCCTAAGCAATAAACACCTTGTTAATTACGGATTTCGCTCGTGTTTATGTTAATTGCGCGCTGCGCGTCGGGATTTTTTTGAAAAATCGTTATGGCCGCGCGATTATCGTAATTAAATCTAAGTGGGCCTGGTTCACGGCTGTGAAATTGGAGCCGGGCTTGTTTTGGGCGAGTGTAATTTTGTTGTTTTTCTGTATGGGATAATGGTGTTGCGTGGAGTTTTTGATTTCCATTGAGCGCCCAAAAACTGGTCGTTACGTCGAAATTAGTAGTCATCGGTATTCTTTAAATTAGCGGGTATTATATGGAAATTAAATACTCCTCGTGGTTTGGCCTTACTTTCTAAATATTTGTTTCGACATTACATTAACGGAAGAAACAACTGTTATGTATTATGTTCTTTATAAGGTAGTAAATCATATGGTTGGTGTATATTTGTATACCTTCTTGGTTTTTATTATATCTTAGCAAAACTTAAGAAAAATTAAATCAAATTCAAGACTCAATACGTCTTTTTTATGTGTTACATTTTCCAAATCTTAATATACTTTTTTAAGTAAATTTATTACTATATCAAAACTGCAAAAGAAAATAATTTATAGATGAATTGCAGGACACGAATCTTCTAGTTTTCTTCGTATTTTATAATAGGTGGGGATATCCATCATAGGCACATTTAGCATAAGGTATAGTATATTTTAACTGAAACAAGTCATCACTTTTTGAAATAGTCCAAGACCATTTTTTCTAGTCAGAAAACGTGTGAAATTATCTAAGGATCCGACCTTACAAGTGACGCTATAGTCAAAACAGTTCGACGAGTTCTTTGATATTTTTCAACCGCAGTGATATGGTAATCAGGAAATTTTATACTAGAAGCTTTCTTCTATACTACTATACCGCAAAAATTTATCATGAGTTCTTTGAGAATTTATATTTGACTGAATTTGCGTATTATGCCCTTAAAATGATGCATTCAGTGTTAAAGGATTTGGGAATTTTCAAAGGTGTAGAGTTGCTCCAAATAAGAGCTGCTTTTGATATCTGATACATAGCTACAGCTTAATCAACGACTTTTGAATCTGATTAGCGATCATTTTTGGCCAGCTTCTGAAGCATTATTGGAGAGAATCAATTATTAATTCATACGGTTTGCTGAAATGCACGGAAACAATCATATAGGCATTGACCCACTTTTCGTTAGATGAAAAATCCTTTGTAAAGAAGAACCGTGTCATCAATGTTTTGGGCAATCATTAATTGTCACCAATGAGTTTTCATTCGTATATATTTTTTAATATTTACTTCCTTTATTCTTTATTCTTTATTATCTTCGCTTCTCCTGCTTACAAAATTTAAAAAAACTTACAAACATTACACGATATACGTACATTTCATATAAAAAATACAAATAATTTAGGACACAGGAGTCACGGGCGGAGTTCACTGTTATCCAGTAGTATTGCTACATCTAAATCTTTACCCTACGACAGAGCAAATAGGTTGATTATGCGAACATCAATATTCCCAACGACATAACTAAGGTAACCCCTAGTTATGTCGTAGAGAAGAGTGCTTGCGTTTCCGCCACAATAAAATCCTCCTAAAGTGGTCAAAGAGGTGATCTAGTCGTAGTTGAATAAGGACAGATTGCCTGGTAAATTTTGATTGCTCTATCAACTAAAATTAATCAATAGGCCAACTGATAAAAATAGTGACAAGCGCAGTTTCGAAGAAACGGAAAGGGACTAAATATGCGGCAGCCAATTGGTTCGACGAAGAGAGTGGGAGGATAAAGAGTAACGTGAATGGAGAATGGGAAGAGTGTGAAAGTATAAGATAAAAGAAGCAGAAACTGAATACCAAAAGATGTGCAAGGTTAAGAAGGAGTTGTGGATAAAAGAAGAGATGAGTATAGTGAAGAAACTACAAAGGGAAAATGAACTCTGGGAATATATAAAACAAAAGTCTGCATGCACGAAAAAAACAGGTGAGGGGGTTGATATGACCAAGTGGAAAGAGTATTTCGAAGGGCTTCTGGGTCCCACAAGTGATGAAGAGGCGAATATGAGCACAAGCAGTACAAGCTGCGAAGTGGAAATGTTTTCCATGTGGGAGCTGGAGAGCGCATTACGGTGCATGAAGGAAGGTAAAGCAGCCGGTCTGGACGGGTTTAAGGTGGAGGCGTAGCAGTGTTGTGGCAATTAAGAGCAACAAAAAACACTGGAAATTATAAACAAAATAGGAAGGGAGAAGGACCGTTTCCGGATGAATGGTCGGAGGGCAGTATAGTGCCTATATATAAAGGAGGCGAAACCAGCCAGCTTGATAGTTACAGGGGTATAACATGCATGGACTCGTTGTACAAGGTAGTGATGTGCATGGTGAAGGGGAGGTTGGAAGAGGAAACGGAGGAAAAGCATTGGCTTCCTGAGGTTATGTTATATGTTATATGGGTGGCACCAGCACCTATTCCACCGAGACCTTTTCAGGTCTATTGTGGATGGCTTCCGGAGGTGCAAGCTGGTTTCAGAAAAGGAAGGTCGACTACAGAGTAAATAGCTACACTGAACTGCGATTGAAAGGGCACTGGATAAGAAATGCTTTGTTTGTGGACCTTAAGGCAGCGTATGACTCAGTAGATAGAAGAATGCTTGTAGAATGTTTGAGAAAAAAAGGTGTTTCGGAATGTCTGGTGAATTGGATACAAGAAGTTTATAGAGAAACTTGGTGTAAGATGAGTGTTGGAGAGAATGTGTCTGAACGATTTAGAGTAAGACAAGGACTAAAGCAAGGCTGCCCCCTCAGTCCCTTATTATTCAATCTATATGTGGCAGATATGGAGAGAGTGTTAGAATTTGGACAGTCAAGGGGAGCCGTAATAGGGATATCCAAAATTTGGAGCTTAGCCTATGCAGATGACGTGGCAGTGTTGGCTAAAACGTTCAATGAACTACAAGAGACGAGTAAAAGGCTTGAAAGGTACTTTGACAGGAGAAAACTTGTTATAAATGTGAAGAAAACGAATCGAAATATAATTCCCACATTAGGGACAAAAATGCCTGGATTTAAGGCTAAAATACACCTAAATATTGGTTTCTGGTGCGTTCCTGCATGGGCGTCAGCAGAAGAATACTTCGAGGTACGAGTGGAAGATCATCTAGGATGAACTCAATGCCCAATTCTCGTGCGGTCTAAATTATGTAATTAATATTATTTATGTATTTTTTGTATGTGTTAGGCTGTTTTGTTGGCACAGAATTAAAAGAAATAAACATAAACATAAACAAGAATTTTTATGGAAGCGTGAGCGTGTGGGAAGAGTGAAAGAGTTCAAATACCTATATTCTTTATATTTATATTCTCGGAAACGGGTAGTAAAGCTAGGCATATTGAGTATGTTTGTAAGAAATCGAGAGTGGCGATGGAGCGGTTGAGGAGTACGTGGGAAGATGTGTTAGGAAATAATCTGAGAATACAAATGATTTGGAGGGATGCATGCGTTAGTTCCGTGTTATTATATGGAGCAGAAGTGTGGTGTATAAGTGTAGAGGAAAAGATCTAAAGGTTGCAACTGCAGTACCTCAAAAGGTGCATAGGGTTGGAGAGGACCACACCCGGGTACATGGTGCTGCAGGAATGCAACGTGCATGGTAGCAAAGCAAGTGGTTAGGTTTGAATGGAGGTTGAGTGGAATGGAGAATGTAAGATTAGTGCAAGAAATTTGGAAAGTGTTCTGTAGTTAATGGGAACGAAAGCACGGGTGTACGAAATGGATGCAAAACAGTGCAAAACTGTATGAAAGAGCTGTAATGTCTGTGATGTATGTAGAGGAAAAGCTAGGGTGGGGGCAGAAGTTAGAAGAAGAAGTAGTAGAAAAACTGGTGGCAGAAGAACTACAAATTCGACAAACAAAATAGCAAAGCGTTGGACCTGCCCGAACTACAAAAATCTGCAAGTTTTCGGAACAACCCCGCGCTACTTCTACCTACAGAATAGAGAGGACATAAGAATGCTAGCTCGGCTAAGATGTGGGAATGAAGAAGAGAAAGAAAAGACGTGTGGGGGCATTGGTTGTATGAGTGCGTTGAGGTGCCTAGTTTTAAGAGTAAGAGTGTAAATGAGGTGTTGTGTGAGAGTGGAAAGGGAATTGCAGAATGTAGAGAATTGATGAGAATGAGATCAGTGAGGTGTAGCTAGAAGAAGCTAAACGAAAGTGCTAGTTTAAGAATGATTAATTGTTTTATTTATTACTCATACTATTATTTCCATTGTTTTAGTTTATGGTTTATGGTATTGTATAAGTTTAGAGCTTGTAATATTGTAGTATGCCAAATAAAGGTTATATATATAATAATATTAGACGATTTTTGTTGAAATGTTTTGAAGAGTTGTATTTTTCTAGAATTTATAAGAATTTTCCACTTTAAACACCCTTTCTCAGTGAGATTAATGAGATACTGGTGTAATAATAGAGATAGTTAATCAGTTTGTTTTTTTCTATTTATCCTCAATAGTACTTTTCAAATAGAATTATGCGAGGATTGATTATTCTTGCCTTAGATATTATCAAAAGTGGTGATTCCCAAATAGTATAATCCTTTCTAAAATATGTACAAATTATTTTTATTCTTAGCCCTTTGATCTACCATGTCTCGTACAATTGCCCCAGTTGCGAAGCAAGGGCACCGATGCACTTTGCTTGCGGCACGAATTGCGCTCGATCTGGATGCGGTTGGCCTAAATTTTTAGACACGAGTCGCACTCGTGGTTGTAGGCGAATGGGTTATGGAAGTTTCTTCATATTACTAATTGTATCATTTTTGTACCCTCGCAGCTCAGAATATAGTTAATCATGGATGCTGTACCTTTAAAATCTAAATGTTGCGTTTCTTAAAAGCTAAAACTGAATATTTAGTTAAATGTATATTATAAGATTCTATCCACATCTTATACTTATTTCTCAACCAGTATTCTTTTTTTTTTGGCGTGGATTTGTGGATCTAAGACTACATAACTAAATTATAAATGAGATATGGAAGGTTCTAATCAAAGCTACTAAAATCTGCTATAGAATATTTACCTACAAGATTATCTGGAATATGCTGATGTTTTTAGTATTCAAGAAAACTAACAATGATTCTTGATTGATTCTTAAAAATTATTCGATTAATTCGGCGAATTTTATATTGCATTCGATTTCTCCACAAAGAAAATATTGACAATGAATAAAGATTTGACTTAGTTTATACTTTCTCAATCCGGTGTCGTTTAACATTAGCTAAATATACAGCAAGTGTAAAGAATCAGAATATCAGTGCCTACAAATTTAAAATAAAAGATTTTTGAATATTTAAAATGTTCAGATGTAGAAATATCTAAAATTTGATGAGTTTAGGTACGCAAAAAATAACACAGGCCTACATTTTTTTGTTCATGAGTGTTTCAAGTTTAATAGGTGTCCTAGTAAATGGGGTGTGCTGATCACGAATCTGTGCTTAGTTTTTTTTTCAGCACGTCAGGTTGTTAAGAAAAGTGTGTTTGAAATTTTTCATAGAAACTGCCAAAAATATTGAGTAAATATTTATTGAAACTATATTTCATAGAAAATTACACTGCAAAATTGAGTTGTTCATTAAAAAAATAATGTAGTATAATCTACGTTAGACAATCGTTGGTTTTTTTGAATAAAATCGTTCTATTTTTCCCTCAAAACTGCGTTTTGTAGTTTTTTTTTGATGATTTTTGTGAGCGAATCCCTCTTCAAGGTACAGACAGCAGTAGTCAGCCATCATTCTAATATCCCATCTTCCTTGGTAATGTCTCTTCATCTCCTTTATATCTTGATGGAACCTCTCTCCCTGTTCCTCGCTAACAGCTCCAAGATTTTCGAGAGTCAACGTGGGAATTCAGAAAATGAAGTTTGACACTCATATTGCATCCCAGTTTTTTTATAATTTTCGACCAGGTTGGGTATAATTTCTTTGTAGTTTGGAGACTTGTTGTTTCCAAGAAAACCTTCTATGACTTCTACGAAAGAACTCTATGCTTCAGATTCATCCTGGGTCATTGTATTCTGGAACTATCTGTCTGAATTTAAGGTTCGAAGGGCCTTCAAAAATTCCTATTTAAGTTTAGCTTCAGAAAGTGCATGAAATTTGTCGCACAGGTATTTAAAGCAATCACCTTGTTTATTTAAAGCTTTAGCAAACTGCTTCATCAATCCTAACTTTATGTGAACTAATTTTGGCGAAATTTTAGCGAAACCTAAGAAAAGTTAGGTTTAGAGGTAATCTTCATGATTAGAGCTTAAGACACATGAAATCTTTTTTCTCTTCTTGTTAATAAAGTAGGAAAATAATGAGGTATTAGATTTAATATGTTTCTTATTGATGTATACCACTATAATAAAATATTTCCATGTAAATTGGAACAAAAATAGGTGCTAGCAATGGCAAAAATATTGCCTAAATGGTGATAATCACATGATTGCCTGATATATATCGTCAGCTATAGGAAATAATGGGTTGAGTGGAAGAACACCGCACAGTGAACTCCGCCTTTAAGTCGTTTGATTTAAATTATAAAGTTATTGTTAGTGTGTTTTATTTTATTATTTATCATTTTTGTAAACTTGTAAAGCTAATAAACTAAACTAAACTAATATCCTTTTCTCTTTTCTGGTTGAAGTTTTAGGAGGCGTTCCTTATTTTATCCTTCAGTAAATGACGAATACTCGTATAGTGTGTTGTTGAAGATTCATTGACTGATTTTAATTGTGGATAAACTAAAATAATTCTTTAATCCTTATATTATATCAACAATTAAATGAATTGCCAATAAATGTTTTTTATTTTGTTTTTAGTAATATGAAATTTAGATTGGCTGCAATCACTAAAACCGGCTTAATTTTGAAAGACTAACAATTAATTCTATACTTTGAAACCAGTTACGCAAATTGTGGCTAGTTTGATTACTAAATATATAGTGAAAATGATTGGCATCAGTTTACATTAAGAGTAAATTGCATGAATTATTGAGTATTGATTATATCTTGAATTTTCTAGTTTGATAAAATTTAACAAGTAATAAGTATGGATGAAATTTAAATAAAATCATTAATCTATATAATAGATTTAATCATAAAAACGTATTAGTAAAAAATATTTGTAAAGTTTCTTGACTGGCAAATTTAGCTACATATAGTGAAAATTGAAATGAATTTAAAACCAATATATTGGTTTGTTGAATTGAAATTACGTGAAGTTATTTCATGCGTACGCTGCGTTACAGGAGAAAGTCTATTTGTTGTAGCTGCGGGGAGGATTACAAATGGCAGCTGATTAATCAAAAAAAAAATGAATTAATGAAAAACGCTACACATAATGCCCCTATTGAAAAATCCAATATTTGTTCAGGAGCATTATCAGAGGAATCTGTGAGTGAGAGAGCTTGGAGGCGGCGGTGAAGAGGAGGAGAGGAGGCGGCCCGTTCGCTTTTCGGGGAGTAAGTGAGAGAGGGCCAAGGGGGCAGATAGCACTGTGGCCGACCCGGGAGGATGACAAATACCCTTCAATCCGTCACTGCCAGGCCGCGGCCCGCTTGGAATTGGATGCGATGCAGACTCACAGAAAGCTTTGTAATATCGGTTGGCGTTAGACTGTGAGAGGCCGCCGAGGTCCGTACCGAAGAGCGCCTCACATTCTGAGCCCGGGCCCCAGAGGAGTGGCGCTGAGGAGGGAACGGGGGGCGAACTCTATAGGAAATTACATAAACTCGGCACAGACAAATACAAATGTCCTCTTTGTACAGTTCTGGGTACCCACTGTGCTCAGCGCACCAGAAGCGTTCAGTAGGTGCCATTGTAGCTGACGGAATCCGCGGAACATTCATTACCCATTCAGTAACCAATGAAATAGATGATTACAAACGTCTCGGACTACCAGACAAATGAAGATTGATTCACTCAAATAATTACTAATTTGACCGAGCATTCTATTACGATCGCGAACTCCAGATTTCAACTTCAACAGTTATATTTTATTGTCAGGGCAAGGAGGGAATCGATTCCTAGGACCAAACTTTAATGCACCTCTTATCGACAAATTAAACATTAATACACTATCTTTTAACCTTTACAATCATCTTAATCAATTAATTGTGTAGTAATAACAATTACAAAACTTACATTAATTACATTGTCTAAAATACGTTTATTAAAGTTTTGAATAATTTTGAAAATTTAGTTATGGACTAGATTTAAAGGATGTAACAAATCGCTTTCGCATTACCGAAGTAATTAAGTAAAGCGGAGGTGTTTCCCTACAAGCCCCGTTAAATTCCATTATGGATGATTGCGAGTACTAGTAATTAGCTTTTTAAAGCTGGTGGCTGTCGAGCACTTTTTAATTACGGCCCGGGCGTATTCGTGTGCGTACGTGTGTGAGTGCGTGGTCGAAATTGACACGTACTTAAGCGGTGGTAAATGGGCGTTGCGTTATTTATTCTTATTTTCACTATTATTATTATTATTATTTTTTCGGCTCCGTGGGTCGCCATCGCGTCTTATGTGGAAGTAAATAAATTATACGGTATCGGTGTGTAAGAGAAAAAAGTGATAAATGATTGTTAGGGACCCGAGGGCCCGGGCGCATGCGCGGCCGGTGTTAGCGCTAAGAATAATTGATGAGGCTTCGGGATGAGATGATGCACACACATATAGGGAAATATGACTTATTTATAAATCAAGCTGAAACTGATAGTCTGACAATGGAATAAAAGATAACGTGTCTGGATAGTTGCACGTGGAATTTCCTCCACTCGGCATGAATGTAAATCACTCTGTTGAAGTATTGTACTTAATTGAGATCCATGGACGTTGATATTTAAGATATTTTGAACGTATCATAGTATTAACTTGATTAAATTCAATTGAAATTCCTATCAATTTGTACCAACATAACTATAATATCTTAAGTTCTTGGGACTATCTAAGAGCTTAAGATAATAAACTGTTTTTTTTTTAAATTAAAATTGTATTAAAACACTAACACTTTCTTCACAAATTGTTTTTAATTACTAGATGTACATTTCGAGTACAATGTACTCATTATCAATAGTTAATATTTTTTGTATTTATTGCTAAAAATAATTTTGTTAAAAGTGAAGAACTTAATTAGTAATCGTTGTTTGTCAAACAACACAATAAATCCCTAGAGGTTAAATTATATGTCAATGGTGATAATTTATAAACTTAACCGGATTGCTTTTTATTGATAGTTTGAGTATATCCAGCGAGGATTTGTAGGTAATAGTGGTGTCATTATACAGATGGCGGAAGTTCGCGCTTGCGAAGTTTTGGAAGTGACAGCGTCATTAAACCGTATGTGCGTTTCGGGAGACAATGAGTGATTCCTACTCTTTGGCTACATTCTCTTGCACTTAATAAGAATAGTTTAAATAGGCTAAAATATTTAAAGACGTTGATTATGTTTGTAAATAATTTAAAATTTAGTTCTAAAAGAAAAAAATGTACTTTATCATGTATAGGGAACTAAAATAATATTGCCATCTTAAGATTGGTTGTGTTACAAAGAAAATTTAAATTTATTTGTATATTTAAAATAGAGAGTTAATTAATTATTTATATAGTGAAAATTTTAAAACAATAGTTAGGAAACAAATGGCTTGCTAGTTCTGTAGATTTTAACTGACGTACGTAATAGAAAAATTAGAACAGTATATAGATGTATAGACGAAAGTATTTGTTTAATTGAACAATTAAGCGTGAGAAAGTATCATTAAAGAAAAGATATATAAGTTTAGAAAAGAAACGAGTTTTAGCTTTTACAGTCCCGTGGGCTTAATCCTGATAGACGTAATAGAAAACTTAACATAGTGAATAGCAATTTTTAGTTAATTTTCTACAACGTAAAGGACTTATATATTTTTATTAATAGCAATTTTATTGAGACCAGAAAGTAATCATCTGAATAATTATAGATTTTACCAATTTTCCGTTCTCCAGCAATAAATTATAAATGATTTCAAAAATCGAGAAAATGCTGGTCATGAAAATGATCTCATCTAAATTTTTCGTTGGCTCAATTGCGATCTTTATATGAGAATTTATGTGGTAGAATTTTTCCCATTTTTATAGTTGTTTTAAAAAACTATATCCCGAATATGTAACCTTAACCTGGGAAATATCGAGTAAGTATGAAACATAAAGTTCAGCTATTCTCCTAGACATTATTGAAGTTTCTTTTGAAGATAATATTAACCTATTACTATAACTAGCAACAGATTCGCTTAATCCTTTATATGGTAAGTACTTATTGAAACATTTTCATGTTGGCTTTTGTTGACCTTCCGTTAGGGAACCTTGGTAACGATTTATAGAAATAATAAGTATTCTCAGCCTTAAATGAAAGGTATTAATCTAAAAACTATTTGCATTAATTTTTGGAGTAACTGTAGGCTACATTATAAAATTTCTTGTTTTGTTTTATTGATAGTTTTTTTAGGAGGTATGATGATAGAACTAAAATAAGAGTTTACAGGTTTTAGTATAACTAATATAATCAAAACTACCTTAGAAATGCAGTTCAATTTTTGAATCAATTATAATCACGTTCACTAGTTTACTAGCAGTCCTTACTTGAATACAATCTACAGTAATTAGGTTTATACCTTTAATTCCAAAACAAAAATAAGGAATCAGGTTTTATAGCTACACCATAAAAATCGAAAACTTTTTATTTTGGAAAGATTTTTAAGTAAATCCCATTAATGTTAATAGATTTATCTACTTAATAGAACCACATCCTTTGCAAAGATGTAGATACCATGGATGCTATATAGCAATTAGGATTATCATACAAGTTCTGTAATCTACTAGCTAAATAGTTATTTGACAATTTTCTTTTGTAAATATAAAGTGGAATTTAAAATGCTCACACTATACATGCTGAAACCATACAACAGTAATTGCCTTACTTGTCTGCAATTATTAATAACAATTATGATTTATTGATTTGTGATGTTGAACTAGTAAGATATTTAACTGTTTTTCTAAACATACAACTAGCCATGCTAAGGCAAAATAAAATGGATCAACTCGATTAAAGAATAAAAAACAAGCAAGATGACCATGGAGCTGAAGGATAGACGTCGAGGACAATCGATGATTCAAAAGAAATCAGGAAGAAGAAAATAATAATAAAATACCGAAAGGGTACACACCATTATCGAAAGGAGAAGAATGAGTTAAGATAAGCGACACAAAAATTAACACAAACAGCTAAGCGGAAGACAAAACTAAAACAGAAGATAGAGGCAAAAATCCAAATATGTTTATATACACCAATGAATAAATAGAAGCAACGAAAGCTATTAATAAAATCCGCTTATTACATATACATTGTCAGGTAAGGTCTTCATTGTCCTGAGTGAAATATTCTTCATCTACGATAGCACAAAAAAAGAAATCATTAAAAATAGCCTTCAAAAACAGCTCTAGAGATGTCAACCAAGTGTAGTACAACAAATCAAACAAACTACGGAGAAACAAAATACAACTTAATTAAACTAAGCTGAGTGTATATAAAAACTGATCATTATAAGTCAATGTCAACTCTGCAGTGTCACAACTGTCAAATGGCTAAAGTTCAGAAGGCCAAACAACAAATGTCATGTACAAGAAAAACCTTTAAGTTGGCGAACTGCAGAGAGGATTACCAAGGGAGCTACAGGAGATGAAAAATCCACAAATAGTAGTAGTAGCAAAATAGCAGACAATATGATCCTGAGGTAAGTTTAATCAAACATAATATCAGTCATACTTTGTAAAATCCGAGCGCGAATTTCCGTTACGAGTTTAATAATACAAAACATCAATTAAAAAAAACAAGCCAAGGTAAACACATCAAATAATTACAAAAAATGCAGAATTTGAACGATTTTTTTACTCCATAAAAGCATCAATCTCAAAACCCGAGAAACCAAAGCAAAAGCCTCGTTGTTAGAGTTAATGTTAGACCTAAAATAAATATTCTTTGGAATTAATTTCGGGAAATTCATTAACATACAATTGCTAAACTAAAATCCACTAACTAATATATTCGTTAAAATTTTTGAAGCCGTTTGTAGCATGTTTTTGTAAATGATCTTTTGATGTTGGATTATATCGATAGCTTGATGCTTGTTGTTTCCAATAAACTTTAAGCTATCGATATAATCCTACACATAAATATTTACTTCTTAGAACCAACCACTCCTTCGAATAGTCACCGCTGATCTTGCAAAACCTTTGACAAAGTCAAAAAGTCAAACACGTTGATTTATCGACATACCCAGGTCCAAATCTGAATCTACCTTACTAAAATCATTAAATCACACCTCCACCATCAACACTGTGCTATACGAATAAATTCATTAAACTCTGATAAAAATCCTAGCCCTTTGCCAATCCCTAAATACATATGCTCATTGAAGATATGCTCAATGCAATAACATATCACTTTAACTAAGCTATAGCAACATTATAATAATAAATTTAAAATTACGAAAACATTTCGTGAATCTACAATAGTGAGTCTTACTAAGACTACAAAACAAATTAATTTGAAACAACTACTTCTCTGGCTAATGCCCAAAAGTTCGAAACACGTGTCTGCAGATGATTATACACTTGAATGCTAGATTTTTTTAAATTGCTTTTGCTAATTTAATTTAATGAAATCAGTTTAAATTCAATTTTGTTCATAATTTTTCATGTTATAGTCATATTTAAACAATCTAAAATACATTTTATCATTTATTAGTTTATTCAACAGAAATAATTTCATTCAAATTAGTGTTGCTTTGATAGTTGTACTATTCGTAACACGCAAATTAATTTTGTTTTATTCAATGTCTGTCGAGGTATTAGCCAGAGAAGTAGTTGTTTCAAATTAATTTGTTTTGTAGTCTTAGTAAGACTCACTATTGTAGATTCACGAAATGTTTTCGTAATTTTAAATTTATTATTTAATTTTTTACAATGAATGGAAGGATTATAATACATTTTATTATAGCAACATTATCTAAAAAAAAACATCACCTAGAAATCTTGCATACTACAAAACTTATAAAACATATTTTAATATGCCCAACATAAAAATAAGCATGCAGCAAGTCTTGGTCTCTTTCTCGTCCTAGCATGCATATTTTTAAATATTTTTTAATTTGGAATCATCGCCTGTAATTAAGAGCTGAAGGGTAGGATAGTAACTACATACCCACCGTACATATACAAGTAGACTTGCATCATAAATCTAAATTTTTAGAGGCAGAGACATTTGGACAAACGTAAGTACATTTAGAACAAAGACAAACGAATTTAAGATAAAGGCTGATCCGTCTGTTTTAGGTATTGACCATCAGTCTTTCTGCCTTGTCTTGACTCTAGACTCTAATTTATGTGATAAAAATAGATAAATTTGCTATCTAGTTCAACTGTCTGGATGATTCGAGATGATGAATTGATGTAGAGTGATTGAAGGATGTTTATGATTAGGCCTATTGGGGTTTCAGGAAGTGCAGAATTTAAAGTGATTGTAGATGTCTGAGTTTAGTAAGGATATGTAGGGCGAAGACGACGTCATTGAAGTGCTGGAGAGTAGAATTAATTTTTAGATTTTTCCAGTTTTGTACATTTTGCAGCTACAAGAATTTTCTTCAGGAGTTCACTAGACTCTTTTCCAGATTTCCAGAATTTCTTTTTTCGTCTCCATTTTTCCAAACTTTTCCAACTTTATAATTTTTTTGTTCTTTTATCTCCACAACCTTTTTGTGACTTCGTTTTCAATTTCTAGAATTATCAGCATTTACTCTAGATTTATGGAACTGTCAACAATTTTTGTTCCAGACTTCTGGAAATTTCCAGTAACTATTTCCTCATTTTGTTGGATTTCTCTTTAGAAATTCTAAAATATTTCAATGCGTGATATTGTTTAAATTTCCTGAAATATTTTAAATTTTTGACAATTTTCTAGAAAATGTGAACATTTTCATCAAGGGTTCCAATTTAGAATTTACAAACTTTTATTCGTCTAGATTTCTAGCATATCTCATCCTTATATTATTCGATTTTTAACAGTTAGAATAATATAGACAGCAATTTCGAAGAATTTTCCATCATTCCTTAATTCACTTTATCAACCACCAATCGGACATCTAAAATTTCTTAGCGTTCCCTCATCTGGGCTTTCAGAATTATCAATCATCAGCATTTTTTAATTTTATCAATTTTCTCGGCATTTTTTCTTCCACAATCTAGATATTTTGAGTATTTCTTACCCCATTTTATCAGATTTCTCTACAAAATTTCTATAATTTTTAAGTAACTTGAGCGATTTTTACAGTTTGTTTTTTGGTATAATTGAAAATAACAAATATTGTTAATTCTTTTCTCCGAAATTTCAATAATTTTCTTCAAGCGTTCTAAAATTATTTGGCATTTTCTATTGGTTAGTCAAAGTTTTCAACAATCCTTTTTCCTTTAGACTAAAAATTTCCATTGTTATATTTAATGATATTTTCTTATAAATAATTTTTAAATATTTCAGGCGCTCGGCGGCTCAACTATACCAACTTTCAGTTTCAATATGTTCTATAAAATAGATCTCAAGACCATTTTAAAAAATTTCCTGCTTCAGGAACATAATCACCATTCGGTACTCAATGACTTTTAAAGATCTATTTAAAGGCTGTTGTATTGGAAAGATTATTTTTCCACACCTGATACTAGAAGTTTGCCGAAGTCCTCTTCAAAAATTCCTTAAATTATCACCACTAGTAGTAGTTTTGTTACTAACTCTAGCGTATGCGCGTACCAAAAAACAGAACTGAGTTGCTCTTTCAATTTATGTATTAATTACGATTTTAAGTTTTACGTAATAAGTACTACAAAGCGTTAAAATCCCGATATTCATTTAAAAACATACCGGGTGTTTTTAAATGAATATCGGAATTTTAACGCTTTGTAGTACTATCTTGTATTTGTTTCTTATATATAAGTAAAACGAATCAAGTGAATTACTAATTTTAATCCGAAAATACGTATAATGCATATACATTAAAAAACCAGAGGGAATTTAAAATTCAAACGCTATAGCAACATTATGGTTAATTGAACTAGGAGTTTACCTAAGACCTCTGAAATTATTATTACTAGTTGACTAGTTGTCTTTTTATGTTGCCTTTATTAATTTTTCATTTTTTATCTGCTGGTCGTTATTTTTTTTCAAAACATTAGTCATATCATCCTTCTCTAAATAATACATCGGCTCCACTTTACTTATTTTTCAGAGGAAAAATTTTATAGACAATTTGTTCTTGTCTTGGTATTTGCGAGTGTATCGATGTAATCCCCATCTTTCCTGCCACGATATAATAGCTTCTCCACAGATATATATATATATATATATATATATATATATATATATATATATTAAAGGTATGTTTATTCTTCTTCTTTCTGGCAGCCTTTTACGTTACTGCACTTCTTGTCCCAACCTAATAAATTCGTTATTAATTTTATATGCTCTTAACCTAGCTCAATAAATAATAAATTTCTAGCCTGCTAAATTATTTTCTACCTAATATTATTCTTAAAATCTATCTTCATTAATTATTTATTAATCTATATAAAAATATGCTTGATAATTGCATAAATCATAATGATGTTTGCGACCGTTACTACGTGGTAATTCATAATGAACACTGAATAATCATAATCATTGCATAAATCATTAACCCAGATCAAAATTATCTTAGATTAAAATATAATTTATTGGGTTTGGTCAAGAGTACCTGTGGTTAATAACAAATTTATTAGGGTAGGTTTAGGGTGCCTTAGCTTAATGTATAACTTATTGAAGTAGTTCAAGGTTACAATAGATAAATATAGAACTTATTGAGGTAAGCCAGGAGTACGTGAGATAAATAAGAACTTTATTGAGGTAGGTCAAGAATAGTCTAGTTTAATATATAATTTATTGTAGTAGTTTAAGATGACAATAAATAGATCAATTTTGGACTTATTGAGGTAGGCCAAGAGTATGCGGAGTCAAAAACGAATTTATTAAGGTAGGTAAGGAGTACGCTTACTTTATGTATAGTGTATTTAAGGAGTTAAAGATTACAAATAAACATAGAACTTATTGAGGTAGGTTAGGAGTCCGTGAGATAAATAAGGAATTTATTAAAGAAGGTCAAGAGTACTCTAGTTTATTATATAATTTATTGTAGTAGTTTAAGGTGGCAATAAATGGATCATTATAGGACTTATTGAGGTAGGTCAAGAGTATGTAAAGTCAATAACGAATTTATTAAGGTAGGTCAGGAGTACACTTACTTTATGTATAGTGTATTGAAGGACTTAAAGATTACAATACAGAACATATTTTGGTAGGTAGGTAAAGAGTACCTTAGGTTTGAATAAAATATAGTTCATTTTTCTAGTCGGTTAAAAGGACTCTACAATAGTGTTTAAAAATTCATTAACAACTTCTGCATAATCTACAAGTTTTTATTCTAAGAAATTAGTTTGAAATAATTGATACTTGTTGAGCTACACTCTTGATGGAACAAGATATGTAAATTTGAAGAAAACATAAAAAGTGTTTTTCTTCACCAAACCAACTAGTTTGATAATGACCAGCTAAATTGTGTCGGAATAGTAGTCACTAAGTTAATAATAAAGTGTGTGATATAAACAAAGTTTAATTTGTGTTATTTAAAAAAAAAACTAAACGAGTTACTGATTAATCTACTAGCTTATATGTAGGATGGGTATTTATCCTACCTAACATCATACAGATCAAACATAGGTGTTTTAGTGAATACAAGTTAAATTACATGCAGATTTATAAGTTCAGCTCCCTACTCTTCTTTTTTTAAGGGAACCAATACTTATAACTTAAAACTAGTGGGTAAGATTGTGGTTACCAAACCACCGTACATAAGCAGTGAGACTTAAGCTACGATAGTGCTTTCTTTTTAGGGTGCCATGGCCGTTTAACTGTCGTTGGTTAACATCATGTTTTCTACCGTATTGAGTGCTTACAAAATCAGTAAGAACATCTACATGATCCTGTTTTTATTTTAGGGAACTAAAAAGAGTAGCTGATGAAAGTACAAAAGTATATGTAAATTGGGTGGGTAGCCTCTATCTCAACTCTAGAAACTATAGATCATACATAAGTAATTTGCTGAATATAAATTTGACTAGTAGTATATTTATACGAGATGTTTTATTTAATTTCTCTTATTTAATATTTTCATAAGGATAACATCGCTTAAGGCTTAAAACTTGAGAGTAGGTTAGTGGACATCTACTCACTCTAGATTAGACTTATGATCTACATCATTTTTGTTTTATATTAAATAACTACGACACTTACATATGAAAGGACCAACAGATATAACCTCTGACAATAAAGTTCGGTGAATAGTCCTGTAACCTCAATTTAAATGACATATTAACGAGGATAACTTACTGTACTTCGAAATAGTTACCTCCCATAACTATGCACTACTGATATCTGTTATACATGTCCTGCAAAATTTTCAAAAAGGCTTGGGATGGAGTTGAAAAACCTCTTCGCGTTTGGTTGGATGTCAAGAATATCGTCAAATATCTTTCCTTACAAAGCGAGTATAGGAATAGGAAGAAGTCTAGAGGATAGTTCTGGTGAGTATGGTGGATGTTCAATGTGTGAGGGCGAGAATTTTCGTAAACAAATAACCATGAAACTTGCTGTGCGTACTGGGGTTGTACGTTGCGTAGAATTTTTCATGAAACGGTTCAAAATTTTAAAGTACCTTGTAGCATCGAAAGGACAGAGATTTAACAATATTCCTGAAATCCAACGAAACGTGACGAAGCTTTTGAACTCGATCCCAAAAGAATACTTCTTAAAGTTAATGCTTGTTGCGCTACACTCTTGATGGAAACAGATATTACTATTAGGTGGAGATTAATACTTGTTTTGTTCCATAATGTTTTTATTTCCAGTTGCCTGACACGTGTTTCGGTCTTCGCAGACCATTATCAAAGTTTTAACTGCGAAGACTGAAACACGTGTCAGTCAACTGAAAATAAAAACATTATGGAACAAAACAAGTGATATTTTCCACCTAACAGAATACTTCTTCTAAAGTTTCTAGAATATGTATAGCAGATCTCAGCGCGGTGTATAGTTATGAGAGGTGACTATTTCGTGAGACAGTAAGGTAACTTTCGTTAATCTACACTAATGTTACAGGACAATAGTCCGAACTTTATTGTCAGAGGTTGAATGGTGAGTGGTTGCACTCTATCACATCCTGCAACCTTTTGATCATGTATTTATAGGTAAATGGGTAACCCCTATCATCTAGCCCACCTTTAAAATATAGATCATACACACAATTAGACTGAAGTTACAAAATTGCTTGCAAAGTCATTAATAACACCTCTATTTTCATTTTTTGGTACTAAACTGTTACAGTGGTGAAAGAAGTAGTGTTGCCCCACATTTCCTCATTAGACCCAAATTATTGATATTTTTTGTTAATGAATCATATGATTATAAATAGAACTTGATCATGTTAACATATTTTCATTACGCGGCTGTTGAACTCGTGCAAGCCCATATAATAATTGTGCATTTAGAAAAACCGTTTCTTAAATCCCCATCGAGGAGATAATTTTAATAATCAGAGTCCGGAATGCAAATTGAAGCTGAATCTGAATAATTACATATGATTAAGTCAACTGGAAGCTGAGAGCAGTGGTTTTTTGTGCGTGCTGTGTGTGGAGAGATTTGCGCAAAGGAATCGGCGAGATGTTTGTTTACCGAACAATAAAAATGATTACCATAAATAATGATGGTATCGCGTTCGATGATTTATTTGAGATGTGTTATTAAAAGTTGGTGAAAAAAAGGAACGGACCACGACAGTGGATGTAATCAAAAGGTAATTATCCTTGGAGGAAATTAAGTCGGCCACACCACAATTAAAAATCCCCCTTGCCGTGGATTCGGTAGCCTACTACTGAATTATTAGTAGGTGTTCCGATGTGGAATATTAATACTAATGCGGCGAGAATGAATAAATCATAGGGAAAATGATAATCACCGTACGATAAGGTGGGTGTAGAAATCGGTATCGAATTTTTAAGCATCAACGATTTGAATGTAATGATGTAATTAAAGTTAATACTCAAGTAATATATAATTTAATCAAACTGAGGGAATACGGTTGCAGCCGAGTTAGGGATAGCGAAAGTGCAGCATCGTTAGTCCGGGTCAGGAATTGGATGGTTGACCAGTACCATTTGCCATTGGGATATAATTAATAACGCTTTAGGGTAACGGGGTGATTATTTAAATAATAGTAAGTTCATTATCACAGACATAAATACAAAAAACAAAGCCGAAGGACTACGTGGTCGATATCTAAACGCTATTATTTTTACTACTATAATGTAATCATTATATATTTTGCTTTTTTAAAATTAGTGTGAATTATATAGTAGTGTTAAAAGCATTGCGACAATAGTAGCTATCATTTGTTAATAACTAAATCTGTAATGATGTTTAATATTTAATCTAATATTAAAAGTACATTAGGTGAGAATATTATATAGTGTGTTTTATTCTTTTATTTAATATGAGTATAATGCGGCTAGAGTGTGCATGACATCCGAGTCCGATAAAAAGTGCCAAAAAATTGTGGGCTAATGTTCCCCCTTAATGGCTTCGGGTGTATTGGGAAGCGATTAGGTAGGAGCGGCGTCGACTTGGTGTGTTCGACCGGTCAGCGGTTGGCCGGTGTAAATGATGTAACCGCCACGCCCCGCGCTCATTACAGGTAGGGAGCTACCATCAATTTAAAAACCAATCAGAACTCGCGCTCGTCAGCTGGATTTTAGCGTGTTCCCTTAATGACAGGTAATTTCATGTAGAACAAAAACAAACCACTGATACTATCTGCCACCGGCCGCTACAACAACATGTTAACTTTACTTATATGTCTCCACTAAATTTATATATAACGTGCGTCCGTATTTGGTAGCTTACGAAAGATACTGAGAACAAATATCAATGAAATTAAACTCTTAGTTTGCCTCTTAGTTAATATAAATGGAATGCTTTAAAACCTCTATTTTTATAAATATTATACGCGGCATCTAAAAGCGAATAAGGTCGCAACTGAACTGTCGATAGAGAAAGTGCAGCAACGTTAGTCCAGGGCTGCTATTGGATGAGTGACCGATACTATTCGCCATTAGGATACCATTCATTGCGTTATAGTGTAACAGGGCGATCCTTTAAAGTAACAAGCTCATTTACATACACGCAAAAATACACAAATAACGCGGCGCCTAGCTAAATACCACTACTACAGTATGTTTTACGGATTGGAGGGTAGGTTAGAGACCACCCACCCACCCTACATATACGTTTATATCTAAACCACAATATTTGGTTTTGTTTTTGTAAAATAGGACAGTAATTTTAGTTTCAATATCAAGAAATTTATAATTAAATTATGTTTTAAGTTTAAATGTAGGGTGGGTGGATGGTCCCTATATCATCTTTCAATTACTATAACATAAACGAGGGTTTTTTGTTTAGGGGCCACACACCCACCCTACTTATACGTTTACATCTAAACCACATTTAATTGTGTTTTCGTAAAATAGATCAGTAATTTTAGTTTTAATATCAAGAAATTTATAATTAAATTCTGGTTCAAGTATAAGTACATATGTAGGGTGGATGGGTGGCCAATATCCCACCATCTAATAATTATAACATACGCAAAAATTCCATGAAAAATTAATGGGAGATTTTAAAAATTTAGAAGAGAAATTGAAATTTACGAAACGAAAATTTTAAGTGCATATAAAGAATCTGTGGGTGGCCACTATCTCATCATTCAATTATTATAACATAAACGAGGGTTTTTGATTTAAAAAAAAATGTTTTGATGAAAAAGTTATTGATTTTAATTATGCAAAAACATTCTAATATTTTAATTTCCTTCCATTAAAACTCTATCGTATGTTTTACTGATTGGAATGTGGGTTAGAGGACACCCACCCACCCTACATATTCGTTTACATCTACACCACAACATTTGGTTTTGTAAAATAGGTCAGTAATTTTAGTTTTAATATCGAGAAATTTATAACTAAATTCTGGTTCAAGTTCAAATACGTATGTAGTGTGGATGGGTGGCCAGTATCCCACAATCTAATAATTATAACATACGCAAAAATTCCATGAAAAATTAATGAGAGATTTTAAAAATTTAGAAAAGAAATTAAAATTTACGAAACGAAAACTACAAGAAAGTCCCAAAAAAATAAAATAACAAATAGTAAAAATATTAAAAAAAAAATTAAGAGGTGTTGATTGAAAATCCTTCAAAAAAAAATATATGCTGCAAATTTCTAGAACGCTTGAAGAACATTTTCGAAGTTTGCAAGAGAAATTGCTGAATATTTCTAGAACGTTCGAAGAATATTTTTGCAGTTTCACTCTTCCACTCTCCCCAAAGCCGCCAGCACCCTCCTCTTCCTTCAAAGCAAAAATCAAGGAAAGGGCGTCACATTTCAGAGCCCTAACCTACAAAAAGCAAGGTATAAACCTACAAACAAGCACTCACATCTATAAAATAATTTGCCACCCTATACTTGACTATTAATCTATCCTGTTCTACAACCTTCACCCAGTAACATTACGTCGCAGAAAGATCAGCCCTTTGGGTTCTAATCAAAATCTGGCATCCCCAAATTCTTCTCCATGACCCTTTGAATTCATTGCTGTACTATTCTACAAAGGTAATACAAATTCAAGAAAGATCCTGCCTTGCAAATAATAAATGCGCTATGCATTCCCAGAAACAAAAACTTTATCCCTAAACGTAAATTTCTTCCATAACACTAGACTAATTTATTTCATCATTTCATAACCTCAACGACGCTTCAATTACTAACTTAATTAATACAAGAACTTCGCAAAGACTATTAGCAATCATGACCTCCCAAACAATGATAAGGATTTAGAGCCTTAATTAAAAAAATACAGGCTAAAAGTATGTAAATATGTATGTATATTATTTTTTTGTCATATGTTGTAGCATTTGTCAATAAAGATGCTTGTATATATAAAACAAAAAATTGTTGAAAAAATCAAGAAAATAGTAGAAAAAAATCTAGAAATGAAAAATAAATTTTGTGAGAAAAATTTAAAAATCTGGAAAATTTTAGAGAGAAAACCTGTGTTAGTGATTTATAAACGTTAAAAGAAACGTTTCGTAGTTTAGAAGAAAGTTTTCTCAAAAAATCTTGAGATATTATTGATAGTACCCAAATACATCCAGAAATTGCTGGAAAATTCTAGAGCACTCCAAGAAAACTTTGCAGATTGGAAAGGAAATTTTACGAAAATATATTTAAAGAAATAAAATAATACATTCTTGGATTTTAAAGGCATTCACTTCGTGATACATTTCGATATTAACAATAAAGAAAACACTTTTACTTTTTATACCACTGTAGGCTTTATTTTGCAGTGACTAGTTTTGACTATATGGTAATAATTATCAAACAAAGTTAGTTAGTCACTGCAAAATAAAGTCTACAGTGGTATAAAAATGTAAAACTGATTTCTTCACTCTTAAAATAATATAATTGGAAAATACTAGAAAAATTTATGAATAATCTTTAAATTTATAATAGGTATTTATAGAGAATTCAACAAATATGAAAGGTAATTTATGAGAAAATTTTCATTAAATAAAGCAAGAAATGGTGGAAAATTCTTAAAAATGGGAAATAAGTTTTACTAGAAATTCCACAATGAGAAAAACTGCTGCAAATTTTTGGAACCTTCAACTAAAATGTACACAAATTGGAAGAAACACTGCTGCAAAATTTTAGAACGCTTGAAAAATATGCTTGTGGAGAAATTTTGAAAAAAACAGTAATAGTTGAAAATGAAGAAAAATTCATGCAAATTAGAATAGAAATTTCTGAAAACTCTAATAAACCTAAATTGTAGCTAAGAAAATTATAATTAAATAGAGCACGAAACTGTAGAAAATTCTCACCACTTAGAAGAGAAGTTGTTTAAAAATTCTGCAAAGAAAAATTGCTAGCAACTTCTAAACTCTTGAACAAATTTCTCTTATAATCGATACTTGTTCTGCTACTCTCTTGATGAAACCAAAATTTCAAATTGGGAGAAGTAAAACTCTTGTTATGTTCCATTTCTTTATTTTCAGATAACTGACACGTGTTTCGGTCCTTACGGATCATTATCAAACTCAGTTTTAACTTTGATAATGATCCAAAGGACCAAAACACTTGTCAGTTTGGGTATAGTAAAACACTCGTTTTGTTCCATATTTTTAATCTCAGTTGCCTGACACGTGTTTCGATCCGTTACAATCATTTTCAAAGGTAAAACTTGTCAGTTATCTGAACATAACAGAAGTTTTACTTGTCCCAATTTGAAAATTTCTCTTAGTTTAGAAGAGAAAGTGTTGGAGAATTCTGGAGTGCTCGAAGAATATTATTATTATTATATATATATATATATATATATATATATATATATGGCAGTTTAAAAAGATATTTTTAAAACAAAAATAAATGAAAACAAGTTTGAAAATACAAGGAAAAATTGATGAAAATTTTTTGGAATTTTAAATAGAAATTTCTAGAAAATTTCACATATCTGAAGATAACATATGAGAAAATTTCAATTTAATTAAATATTTATAAAACAGAATCTTAATTAATTCTTTGAACTCCTTCCTAATAAAATATCACAAAAAATATATTACAAAATAAGAAAATACACTTAATATTTTAGCTGAAGGGAGAACGGACGGAGTTCATTTCTTCGAAGGAACTAAAACCCATAAATATGGAACATCACTGCTGCTTAAAAATACTCCTAGTTGTATCCATTTATATATTAATTACTTTCATAAAGCATATTTTAGTCTTTAAATAGACAATTTTGGTAATATATACCCGTCACATTTGGAAGGGAATTTTCAAGAAAATTAAAAAGAAAATTGGAAAATTAGAGAAAAATAAAATCTCAAAACTAAAACCGCCACACATATATACACATCGATATGCCGGCCCTTGTTAGATTACGGTTCAATCCTCTTCACCCAACTCCGTCCATCCGTCCTACACCACATAGAAGTTGCAGAGAGACCATCCCTAAGAACCCTTACCAAACTCCGACACCCAAATAACCCACTCCATAACCCCTCCAACGACCTCTTGTATGAAATTACCCAAATCACTCCAATATCCCAGCGTATATCCAGTCTTGCCAGTAAATTTGCGAATAATCCATCTAATCGATCCCTTCTAACCAAGTTTTGTATTCCCAGAAACCCAAATATCCCTTCTAAGTATCATCATCCTCCCCTCACAATTCATCGACTCATTTGTACGAATCACTTTGACAGTTAAGCTAGCTAGCAAAGAACTTTTTTTGTTATATTAAATTAAATTCAGACAGGGCAGAAAGACCACTGGTCTATAGCCCAGACGGACTAACACCACATTAATTGTCTTTGTTATGTATATATAAATGTAAAAATGTAATTGTCCGAATAAAGATCACTGTTATTATTAAAATCTCAATAAACTCATCAAATTTCTAACAGAAATTTCTAGAAATTTAAACAAATCTAAAAGGTAAATTATAAGAAAATTTTTATTAAACAACGCAAGAAATTGTGCAATAATTTTCAAAAAATACCGAAGTTGCTGGAAAATTTTATACGGAAGAAAAAGTGATAATCATTTTTAAGTGGCCCAAAGAAAATTCTCACAGTTTGAAAGAAAATTTCCCGAAAATTTCGACATTATTAAACAAGTTTCTTAAAGAACTTTGAGAACAATGGTAGAAATATTTCATTAATAATTATAGAAATTTAAACAAGAAATAGCTCGAAAATTCTGGAAATATAAAATGTAAATTATAAGAAAATCCCAATTAAATAAAGCAAGATATTAGAATAAAGCTTGAAAATTCAACAAGACAAAAATACTGCAAATTTGCACGAAAAATGTATAAAATATTTTAGAACGTTCAAAGAATATTCTTATAGAAATATATTCCTTGATTTTGTTGACGGGGAACAATAATAAATGTTTATATTTCTTGAGTTACTTGAAGATTATTATAATATAAAATTGTATTAAAACTGTAACACATTCTTGGTTAATATTTTTTAACTATTGATAATGAGTACATTGTACTCGAAATGTAAATTTTAAAAAATACAAACAATTTGTAAAGAAAGTGTTACTGTTTCAATACAATTTTAATATTCTTATTGTTTAGAAAAGCAATTAATCAGACAATATAAATATAACAAGGATTTTTAGAAACTTCAAGAAAAAATAATGGAAGAAATTTAGAAGAGGAATTGTAAGAAATTTCTTAAAATCTGAAAGGTAAATTACTAGAAAATTCCAATTCAATAAAGCTATAAATGGTAAAAAAAAATCTGAAAAAATAAAATGAGGCTTTGTAGCAAATTTTCGAATTTTTTGCTTGTAAATTGCTCGAAAGTTCTAGGTATCTGTATGATAATTTATAAGCAATTTGCATAAAGCAAGCGAGCAAAAATTGGTGAATAATTCACGAAAAAAAAAGACCCATTTAATATTTTACGAAGAATAAAATAAGATGATTAAAGAATTTGCAGGTAGTTTGAAATAGAAATTGCTAGGAAGTTAAAATAAATAAATAAAACAATAATAATTGGAAAATTCTAAAAATATTGAAGATAATTACTTAAAAATAAGCAAGAAGATAGATCAACAAAAATCTATAGGTAAATAAACTCTTGTTAGATTATGGTATATCATATTTGCAGAAAAAATAGTGTTTAGAATGATAACCAAACTCCAACAGCTAATTAACCACATTATATAACCTCTCGAACGATATCCCAACATATATTAAGCATCAGTACTAAATTTGCCATCAACTCATCAAATCAAAACCTATATTCCTTAAAATCCAAAAATTCAAAAGTATCAGTATCCCTCTCTTACAGTTTATCTATTCGTTGAGGAGAACAAGATAAAGGTAGAACATAGAACCTTATTTTTACAAATTAAATAAAATGAGGGGCAGACAGCACAAACGGACCAATACGATATTTTTTATGTAAGTATAATATTTTTTAAAAGTAATAGTCAGGTAAAAGTTCAAGTTATTTATTGAATAATAATCTAGAAGTTTATAAGAAAAAATGTTAAAAGATTCAAAAGTCTGAAAGAAATTTAATAAGAAAATTAGATTCAAACGGATTTGTTTAAATGTAAAATTCTAAAAGAAAAACTGCTGGAGAATTGAAAAAACTTCAAAGGTAATTCAGGTAGAATCATAAGAGAGTGTCAAACACCATGAACAAATTAAGATAACGTTTTTACTAGACAAACTGTCTAGTGCTGTGAGAAATGCACACGTGCCACAATATCGAACAGAAAGACCTTTGCGCAAGTAAAATTTTGGCAAATCATTGCAATGGATTTTGCTGGATCATTCCCGGAGTCTCACAAAGTGAATAAATCCATTGTCGTGAAAGTGGATTATTTTAGTAAATAAAACTATACTATCTTGATTAAGGAGTGGATATGCCATTTTTATGTTCTCTTAAAATTGCATTTGTATGTCTATCTATCGATATTTGGAGAACAATGGAAGACAAATTTTTAGAAATTTGAAAGATAAATACAAGAAACTTTCAATAAAATAAAGCACAACTTAAGAAACATTCCTAATAAATGAAGGTTCTATGAAAATTTTACAAAAAAAAAAAATTTGCCAAAAATTTCTAGAACGCCTGAAAAAAATTGTTGCAGTTTGGAAAAGAAATTTCTTGAAAATTTCGAGAAAATCAAAAATAATTCCTTCCTCAGTTTGTGTAAAGTACCTGGGCATAACTATAGATAAAAAAATCAGTTTTAAAATACATACAGCCATAATAAAAAGTAAAATTACTTCTAGGGCAAAATGCTTTAGAAGTTTAACATACATAAATAATGGCATCAATACAAGAACAGTTGTAAATTATATTATAATCATATTTATAAGATGATATGCCGCCCATTGACAATGGTTTTACCCTCTATCCCAATCTCTGGAATCCAACCTCCCACAATATTGAAGTTAGCAAGTGAGCATCCCTTCGTTCCGAAATAAAACTCAGTTAATATTTAGATATTTCAGAAACCTTGAACAAATTATTAGTACTATAAACTGTTTAGTAGACGTGAAAGAGTTATGCACAAAAATATAGTTCGTATGACAAGCAAAAGCCTATCTCACCTGCAGAGTTTAGTGATTCACCAAGAAAATAAATACATCATCGTGGAAACAGACTACTAAACTCAATAAATTTGTTTATATTGATTATTAAATTGATTAATGTGTGGATATACTGTTTCGGTTTTCTTTTAAAATTGCATACAGACTTCAAAAACAATTTGAATGTAATCTCTTCTTATAGCTTAACCCATAAAGTTTTGTTAACTCATAAAGCAATTGGATAGGCTCTACGGATCTTATATGATTTTAAATTCGGGAAAAAGTGGCGAGGAAGATTATGTGAGTAATCTGAGACGCATAATGAACATAATTAATAACTAAGTATACTCCAATATTCAATAAACTAATTTCCTAATGAAGCAGAATTACGAGTATCAATTATCAATATAGAGATTATTTATTATTTAGCCAACGCCGATGCCGACATCTCTTTCCAATATTGTAAACCAAATTATGATAGGAATTAACGATGTAATGTCTAAAAAACTAAAACTCACTAATCTAAACCAAAGATTGTTAATTTTAAATGCTTTACAGCAAATGCTAGAAAAGAAGATGGCGCTATAGTTCGAGCTGTTCTAGAGCAGAACTTACATGCACCCTCGCGTCTTTATATTGTTAGTCTAGAACAGCAACGGGACCGGTTCTAAGTACCTGAAAATATTTTTTTGGTACATCGTGTAGCAGATGATTTGAATATGTGCGAATTGCTGTTGTCTTCAGAAAGGAAATTGGGAGGGTAAAATAATTATTTACAAAAGGTACTGTTGTATGAAGTGTAGTTCAACTGATCATTAGCGCTCTATCATCATGATCATGATCGTCCAATTTCTGGTAACGAAGAAATACTTCTATCAAATGCCAACTTATGAAAATATTTTAATAAGGATTAAAACTTCTACAGGAATTAATAGGAACTAATTAAAAAAGTAAAGTATTTAACATTCACCCTGTGAATTGGGCCAATTGAAATGAACAAAATGGCATCTCAAAAAACATTTCCATTTTATCTAATAGTTTAATATTCTCTTAACATTCCTCTATGATATTGCCAAATCAAAAAGGCATACATCCTAAAAATCTACTTTGAATCATTTCTACATAGTAAAGAGTAGTTCTGATATTATAGCTGTTTGAAATAAATACGCCAGAAGGGGCAGAATTAGGAAGCAGTGGCAGATTCTGAACACTAGAACATCTGTAAAACGAAACCTAATTATTTTCAAGATTTTATGCAAACATAATATGCTTATTAAGAATTAGATTTTAGAGGGAAAACTCTTAGTTTTGTTACTTTGTAAGTATATAATAATAAGTATTAAGTTTATAATTATGACATGGCATATATTGAAATAAATTAGAAATACTAATATCATTTCATAAGCCATTTTGAACTTATTTAATGTCATTCGGAAGTGCCAACACACACTAATGTATAATTCTAAATCATCAGAAGGAAACATTTCTTGTATTTAGATTGGTATACCCTAGGGTATTCCCTAGTATCATACAGATTCTTAAGTATAGGTACATCTTAAGAATCAAATTCTTTGAGTATCTACCAACTTACTATGCCTATGGACTTTAGTGTTTGCTACAGAATTGCAGATTTGTACTTAATCGAATGTTGTCAGCAATCAGTTTAGAGATCTTCAACTGCTTAATGCTTTCACCAATTCATCATTTATGCTGTAAAATGTTAGATTTAATTTTTGGAATGCTACCATCCATTTGTCTTTGCGGAATCAATACTGTTTATCATTAAATAAGCAATTTAGAGCAAACAGTTGTAGTAATTTAAGTTGTCACATCTCTATAATTGGCAAAGCATTTTAGATCTATTTTTAAATAATACGAGTGTTTTTGAAGCATCATGGAAAAAATGTTGATTGGGAATTAATAGAAAATAAATTGGTGTGTATGGTTTAGATCACATCGGAAATTCTAGAAGGCTTGGCAAGTATTACTTACGTGATTTCTGAATTTATCCGGAGTAGTCCTAAGTACTTTACACGCCATTGCCGCTCATATGTAGGACGGTTTAACATTTTTATTGCAGACTCGAGCGTTTGTTAAAGATATTTCGTTCCGAATATTACATTTAGCAATCAGCAAACGATATGTGTACCGGGACTTCTTCATACATAGTGAGGTTCGAATAAAGTGGTAATCTATGATACTTCCATGCTGCTCTTAAACAACATCTGCAGTTAAGAATTAAGAAAAGCCGAAAGTCAAAAGATGGCTGAAATGACTTCAGTAATTTGACAACGATTAGGACTATTCGTAGAAACACAGATGTTTTATCTCACAGATCATGGCCAAAATAAGTACAGTAGGCTATGGTAGAAAGTAATTGAAAAATTAAGTAGATACAGAAGGATCAAGAAAATAATTTCTGATGATATCTATGAAAGTAGTTCTTTAGTCAATGTGTGCAAAATATTCTTATATATTGTTGAATATTATGATTTTCCAAATATGCATACTTTGGTTTCAAATTAACGTATTAATAAATTAGTTCATTTCATAACGCAAATGGCTTTTCGCGTACAACAGATTTACGCGTGCCGGTATCGTTTCGCATTTCGTGAGCGAAATCCCGCTTTCGCCGAAAATCCGGCGCACGCAATTCCGCCATCATGCGTACCCGGTGAAAATTTAATGAGCATTTAATTGTTTCCTGATAATCACCCCCGAGAATGATTGACGCAGATTAGTCTGCGCCGTACATCCAGTCGGTTTATTAGGTCGTGGGATTAATTAGGCGGGTCGTCAAAGAAACTGATGGAAGTTGCGCCGGCATTTTATTTCGACGTTTCCACGGTCTTTAACAAATTAGATTTCGGATGATTTATGGCCGGCATAAATCGCGCCGAATGGTACGGGAATAGATTTTAATATCGCCTGGCCGGATCCGCTATGTGTAGAATTTTTGTTGTATAAATAGGTTTGAAAAATAATAAAATAGTTACGCCGTGATATCCGCAATTGCCAAGGAATTTATCTTGAAAATTATACGGTTGATCTATTAGTAACTAACGAGTGGAATATAAATTTTGTTTTTGTAATTTGAAGACAATGAATCAAGAAATTATTAGTTAAAATTAACAATGTATTACTAAATAACGTAGAAGTTAAGTTTAATATTTCATTAGATAATCCTCCAAACAAGAAAACATGCTTTTTAATAATAATTTCAAGGATGAAAGACCACCGGTCGATAGCCGATGGAAAAAAGAAGAGAAGCAGCATAATAATTGTTGTCGTATTATCAAATGTAACACTATTTTCAATAAAGATAATTATAAGTAGAAATATAATAATTTTAAACAATCTTTAAAGTATTTAAAAAATATATCTTTTCTTCACGTACTCGAATATTTAATCAGAAATCTTTAAAGTGCTTTTTTTTGAGTACTATAATGGATTTAAGAAGACAGTAAATTCAGGCATCAGAACACACTTATATGTTAAACATAAGATTTCTTTAGCGAATAACCTCTTAAATATAAAAACGCTATTTTTAATAATGATTAGAACTGCTCTTATTTACAAATAAAGGTAATTGTGTAGCAAAAACATAATTATTATTACAACGAGTGATTCATAATGTTATATTTTAATATTTTATGATAACATATTTCTTTCTAAGAGAGTAGGTGGTGTGTAATAATTTCACTTTCTGATTACAGTTGATTAATTCGGCCATTAAATTATCATGAAATTTGTACACGGCTTCCACAACATTGCCCGTTGTCTTTATATCTCCGGACTTAATTGAAAATAACCTGAATAGTAATGAATATTCAAACGTCTAAAAAAAGAGATTGCACCCGGCGCCTGGGGCTATTTGTCTTATCCATATCTTCATGGTAAGTCGTTCCCATTGATTAAGTGCGCCTACCAAAAATCTTTGCGAGGGAAGGTATTTGCAATTCAAAACAATTTTTGTAACGTCGCCTCGAATCGATAATAAATTAACAATTAAAATGCATCGATTAATTTGTAAATTAAAAACGAGGAATATAACAATATACAACGTAATTATTATAAATAATTAATACCTATAATAATATAAGTAATATATCTATGTTAGCACCAGTGGCAGTAGGTCATTGAACTTGTGTGTACAAGGACGTCCTTATAAATAATCGAAATTTGATTGTAAACTCAGATCATAAATACTGAGCGATCGTACTCTCAGTACATTGAGAGTTTCTCTCACTGATTAAAAAAACAGATCAAAATCATCTTCACATTCGATTTCACCTGCCCACCTTATTTTGGACAAGGTGAGTTAGGTGAGTTAGTTTACTTTCTTTGATACAACAATAGTTGTTTGCCTTTTGGATAGAACTCATAGCAGCAAGACTTTTCACCTGTGATGATTTTGTCAAAAAAATTTGGATAGTCCATCCTTCGTTTCATAGCAGGCTAGAACGCAACGATCTCTTTAGTCTCTGAAGATGAGTCTCGGCACGAACTTTACTGCCACTCTTTGCATCCCTGAATCAATGGCCAAATGTGTTTAATTAAGCTCTAAGACAAGCTGAATAAGTTCTCTAGTTAATCAATTGTTCTTTAGTCAATTTTTGTTGATCAGATTACGGATTTTGTTGATATTGTCTTCAGTTCTAGTAGTTGAAGAGCGGCAAGAGTTGGTCTGATCTTCAATGGCCATTTTTGCCTTTTTATATCAATAGAACCATTCGTACACTTACATTTTACTGAGAGCTTGTTCCTTGGAAGCTCTTTGCATGATCAGCCCCTGATAGTAATCGAAATTTCTTTCTAGAAAGCATTTACTTTATTATTTTTAAACATATTCTTGATTATTATTAAACTACTCTACTACTATGTTACCATTCAATGAAGAAAAAAACAAAATACATGTGCCTAGGAGGAAAGTCTAGTAACAGAAACAGCACAGAATTTGAAACACAAATTAAAAAGAATGTTCAACTATTTAGGTCCTTTAACAGAGCCAAGCCAATACAGGTAACTTGTCGGCCTACAGACGGGCCATAATTGAACTCAATAAGCAGCTCAGGGAGTAAACGAAAGGAAGGCCTACTGTGAGGGAATCGACAATCTGACCCCAATATACTTCGGAAGGTCCTATCAAAGGATCATACTAATTCCGTCGGTATCTTAAAAAGAACTGACGTCAGTCACACCAAAGATCAACAGCAAAGTTTAGAGTTACTCCTAGGTACTCAGAGAAGCTAAAGATACAAGAAAGAAAAATAATGAGAACAATATTAGAACCAAACAAAACACATACAGGAGAAAGGCGAATGAAGACAAATAAAGAAATAATAAAACACATAAAATCACAACGACAAAAATTGGAAGGCCACATAATGAGGAGAAAAATCACCGGCAGAAGGAAATAGAAGAAGACACACAGGCAATGTTAATTAGAAACTGGAAAGAAGCATGCAGAAACAGAATAGAGTGGAAAGAAATATTCAACAAAAACTTATGAAGACAGAAAGAGAGAAAGAAGAGGAATAATCCACCTCAGAAAATTGATTTATAAATACGCTAAAGCCATAGTTCTTCCTGAGTTGAACGGTTTAAAGATATCACTATTATAGCACTTTTCAAACCTTCATTCCAATGTGACAAGCACTTTTTAAATTCATCCTATAGTGGCTCTAGTGGATGTCATCTTTCTGTACTACGCACCACTATAGTGGCTTATCCATCACGCATTGCAGTGCTGTATCATTTACATGTAATTCGCCTTGAACTCTACCGTAGAGAGAAACATCCCAGCGCAAAATTCAGCCGAGCCTAAGAGGTAAATTTGATAGTTACTTTCTTGATCGTACTTATTTATTTATTTTTATTTTACTTACTTTACAAGTTCTATTAAAAAAGAAAAAAAATATGAACACAAATTCACTAATTCTTGCTTCTTTAGTTGCTAGTGACATTTAGTTGTACGTCTTCGACATCTTCAAAACGCTTGCCTTTAAAACCTTTTTTCATCCTTGGGAACAGGTAAGATTCCGAGGGTGCTAAATCTGGCAAACACTTAAAATACCTAAAAATAATCGAAAATTTGTTCTAGAAGGCACCTACTTCATCTTTGTTAATACCTCCTAGTGAGCTTTTGACATTTTGTTGTACGACTTCGACATCGGCTAAACGCTTCCCTTTAAAATATGTTTCATCCTCGGACATAGAACATTTTCCAAGTGTGCTAAATCTGGCGAATAGGTCTTTCGGGTGAAGGTAATCTTCGCTGACGCAAAATAACACCGAAAGTCGGTTGCGTATGAGCGTAGTCATGGTCAAGGAATCACTCACCAGAATTTCACAATGATGGATGTTTACACTCCAAATTTTTGGGCAGTCTTTCCAAAACTTAAAAATATAATTGTTGGTTTAGTGTTTGATTATAGAAGATAAATTTTAACTGATTGTAGACTTAGATTACAATTTCTGGGAGATCATATACTCACTGTTGGAAGCACTTTTTAAATTCATATTCTTTAATACATGCTAGTAACATTTCTTTGTATGTCTTTGATATTGGCAAAACTTTTTATCCTCAGGAACAGTAAAAATTTCGAGGGTACTAAATCTGGCGTATAGGTCATGTGGGCCAATGTAGTATTTATTGATGAAGAAAAAAGATAAACACTGTATGCAAGAGAGTTATCATAATAATTACTCGTCAGTAATTGTACACTCAGATCACACAAAATCTGTGTGATGGTATTCACAGTACAGTCAGAATTTGTTTCATTGATTAAAAAATCGTCTTCACATTTGATTTCACCTACCGACCTTTTTTTGGACAAGGTGAATTAAGTGAGTAAGTTTACTTCCATTGAGTTGATAATGCTATGGATCAAATATATAGCCTTAAGACTCACCGCCTGTGAAGATTTTAT
Organism: Ontholestes murinus; assembly: GCA_963969525.1. Classification (NCBI taxonomy): domain Eukaryota; kingdom Metazoa; phylum Arthropoda; class Insecta; order Coleoptera; family Staphylinidae; genus Ontholestes; species Ontholestes murinus. The sequence continues at coordinate 57,108,268 of OZ018392.1, read as the reverse complement.
TAAAAAATTGGATCCATAGCAGGCTAGAACGTGATGATCCCTTTGATCACTGGTGAGAAGTTTTGACACGAACTTTGGTCCCTCTCTTTGCGTACTCTTAAATCATAGGACAACGTGCGCCGAATGAAGCTCTAAGATAAGCTGAATAAGTTCTCAAGTTGGTCAATTGTCCATTTGTTCGTCCATCTTCGATCCTTAAGGATAAAGGAATCATTTGCCAGAATTCCAGAAAGCTAAATCTAGAGAATAGGTCATGTGGCTCAAATTAGTCTTCATTGAGGCAAAAAATTGATATATGTGCAGATGTTATGATGCAGGATGCACATCCACAGAAATTATATTCTTATTTCATTTGTGGCTGAAGTGACAATAAAAACAATAGCAATAACAATAACAATCACTCGCAAGAATTTTACAAAGTCGAACGATTTCTTTTCAAATTTCTGGGAAGCCTTTTCACAATCTAAAAATATAATTATTGGTTTACTGTCTGATTTTGGTAAACAAATTCTAAATAATTGTATACTTAAAGCACAATTACATTTCAAAGTAGGCTAAATCTGGCAAATAGGTCATGTGAGTCAAGGTCTTCTTTGAATTAAAAATGGCTAACATTAAAAGCAGTGTGCGTAGAAGCGGTGTCATGGCGCAAAAATCACTTGTCAGAATTCCACAAAGCCGGATAGAAATATAATTGTTGGTTTCCTGTTTAATTTTAGCGGAATAATTCTGAGGAAGTGTAGACTAAGATCATAATTTCGGAGTGATTGTACTTCTAGTATACTTCTAGTATAACAGATCAACATTTTCTCATTCTATTTTACTTGCTGACCTTTTTTGAACAAGCTGAGTTAAGTGAATTAGTTTACTACCATTAACCTTTTAGGTACTATGCGCCACTATAGTGGCTCTAGTGGATGTCATCTTTCTGTACTACGCACCACTATAGTGGCTTATCCATCACGCATTGCAGTGCTGTATCATTTACATGTAATTCGCCTTGAACTCTACCGTACAGAGAAACATCCCAGCGCAAAATTCAGCCGAGCTTAAGAGGTAAAATTGATAGTTACTTTCTTGATCGTACTTATTTATTTATTTTTATTTTACTTACTTTACAAGTTCTATTAAAAAAGAAAAAAAAAATATGTACACAAATTCACTAATTCAAAAATTTTAAACATAGAACTTACAGCAACACAAAAAATTTGGAACGTCCTTTCAACCATCCTTTATTTTATATGAAATGGATCGAACTTATGGCATCATCAAGACTCGCCTCTTCATATATCATTTATTTCATAGCATGCTAGAACCCCACTATCTCTTTCTTCTCTGATGAGAAGTCTGGACACGAACGTTGCTGCCACTCCTTGCACCAATGAATCAACGTTGAAATGCGCCAAATTAAGCTCTTTAGATAAGCTGAAATAGTTCTCTAATTAGTCAATTGTTCTTTTGTCAAACTTTGTTAATTTGATTTCTTCCTTTTTTGTACCAATAGAATCATTCATACACTTAAATTTTACTAAGAAAATGTTCCTTGAAATGATGAGCCCCATAAAAGTAATCAAAAATTCTTTCTAGAAAGCATTTACTTTATTATTTTCAGCACATTCTTTATTTTCTTTAAATTAATCTTCATTAGCATTAGTGCACTTGTTCTAACCGTCCAATGTTGGAAGCGCTTTTTAAATTCATCCTCTTAATACCTGCTAGTGACATTTCTTTGTACGTCTTTAACATCAATAAAACGCATCCCTTTAAAGCCTTTATTCGTCCGCGGGAACATTAATTAATTAAATTAAAATGAATTCAAAACAATATCTTACAAAAATTCACGCAGAGAAATCTTGGAAAGTGAAAATGTGATCTCATTGGAAGCAAAGGATAAGCTCAGTAAATTGTCTCTGTTAACATAAATATACTTCAAGAAAAGTGGTCATAAATTTGTAGCAAGTCTTGTACAAAATCGTAGCATGTTAGGACAAAAAGTAACAAATTAGAAGACAAGATATAAAGACACCTATAAGCAGTCTTTAGAAAAACCTAAGATAAAGTTAAAGCTTTAATTTTCTAAACACTAGTTAGAAACATGAAATCTTCTATTCAAAGCACTGTTAGTATTTTGATAAAAAAAGTTATTAAATTTTATATTCAGTCATTCGTTCGTTACATATAATACAAGAAGAAATCAAAAGAATTTTTTGAATTCTTTAATTTAGATTTAAATTAGCTTTCTTGGAGAGCTATTACCATGATTGAAGAAAGGATGAAGTTACAAACTATAAAGGGATAGAAGTTTACTAGAACTGGTTGATTTTCCATTTCTTCGATTTTGTACCAATAAAACCATTCGTACAGTTATCAAAAACAAAATTTCACAGTGTCGCATTTTTCGTAAGAAGTAAACGTGGTCTCATGTTACTAGTCACTTCCCCATGACGTCACCTTACAGGATAATTCAGGTTCTTGTTCTACAAATGTACGATACGCAGATACGCAGATTTTAGTTATAAATAATACATTTCGAAAAATCTTGGAAAGTGAAGATTGCAATATAAAATGAACCTTGCCATATCTTCAACTGCAATGTGCATTCTTCAAAAATAATACACAAATAGTATGTGAAAGAATGAATTGGAATTTTAGAAAAATATAATTTTATTCTTTAGATAGTAAGTAACTAATACTGCGAATACTTATCAATAGAAATTGTCGATAATTTTTGTTATTATCAATTTTGGGGCTTTTTTTGATTTTTGTCGGAGAATGGATTTTGTCTGAGAATTTGATAGTTGGTCTTTAAAATTTATTAGCCGACAAGAATGCCGTGCTCGGTCCTGAGACGAGTGGTGTAACTCTCATTTTTGGAATGTTCCATCGATCAGGGCGAGATCAATGAAGAAGATACAGCGCCTTATAAATGCCCGTGCCCTTTTATAGCGATCTTCATTTGAATAACCTGAATATTCATTATTTTTCACGGCCGCGCTGTATAAATCAAATTTCTCCTTTTCCAATTTCACCATGTTGGCCGGTTCATTACCAGATTGCTGCTCGGTATCGAAATATTTTCGAGGAAGCAATTAATCCTATCAATGTTAAGTAGTAGAATAAATGATGTCGTGCAAAATTATATGAACGGACATGCGCAATTACTGGAGTAATAAAATATTACTTATTAAAAAGGAGTATGTAAGTGATTAACATGACGCCGAATAAGAAATTATGATATCTGTAGCTTTAATAAGTCCGGTTTATTAAATGGAATTATGCAAAATTTTCAATTATAGTAATATGGAATCAATTGCAGTTATTTATTATTTCATTACTTCCTCAATCGAATATATTTAAAATTTAGTAAATTAAATTGAAATTGATTTATTATGTGTGTATTATTTTTTCTTTACTATGTTTCTATTTACATTTATTGCTAGAAATTATGAATATGTTCATAAGAGCCATATTTATTGTCTATTGAGGTATAGATTGAGTAAGTTTGATTATGCTTCAAACAAGTCCCTCAGGAAAAACTTAAGTTTAAAGTTCATTTTAAAATCTTTAGGTGAAAATATACTTAGACGAGAAAAAAATAGATTTTGATTGAATACTATTGAAACTAAAATTATTCATGTTTATATCTCTTTCGTGTTAAAACAACAGAAAACCAAATCCGGCATGGTGGATCATGGGACGAAAAACAAACATGTTATTGGCAGCATTAAACCAGTGCATAATTGCCCAAATGGATTAAGACTTAATATTTTAGAAGGTTTAGAGATTAAGTGGGCAATTAAGGAGGGCAAAAATATAATAAACAACCAACAGGAGGTCATTTCAAGCCAAAACATCATTTTAGCGGATTTTCTTATTTACCAAAATTATATTATAACCCTAGTGTATATGTACTGACCCTTCAGGAATCATATTACATCTTTGAAAATAACAAGTAATTGTTGAAACATATGTCGGGAAACTGATTAAGCAATAATGGAACGAAACAAGACTTTAATTTATAAATCCACCCCTGTAATTATGTTCCATCAAGAATGCAACAACGGTAGTATTATTGTTTTTTCTACTTTGTTATACATTTTGTAGTATATGATGAAAACACTTTAAAAATCCAGTTATAATAACAAGTTACAAAGTTTTCATTGGATCCTAAAAAGGAATAAAGAACCAAAACCAAAAATCAAAACGTTTCTGATCAACGATACTTTAGTAATAACATTTTATTCAAGGACTCAAGGATTCATTCATTCATTTTAATAATAATTCAATTTTAAATATTTTCTATAACGTACCAATTTTGTTAGCTTTAAGCCTTTAATGAATACATTGTGGATTGAAACTACATAAAAAAGTCCGTTTCTCTGATTTTAATTGTATTATGTTGATGAAATCGAATATAGATCGAAACCTATTGTTGCAATTTTTAGAAAAAAAAAACGAATATTATTAAAATCACTTTGTCGATACATCACTATAAAAAATTTAAACGGCATCAAGAAACAATTGAATATTGCTAAAACCGAATGAAAATAATAAGAAAGATAAGTTTTAATTGTAGATTTTAAAATGAATAGAAAAATAAACTGTTGTATTGGCAAAATTTAAAAAATATAAATATTGCCAAGGTCGTTCGAAAAACCTTAATTTAAAACTGCATCAAAACATAATTAAATACTGCTTGAATCTGTTTACAATATAGAAAAAATTTTAAAAAAAGTTGTCTAATTTTTTCCAAAAAATGAATATTGTCGAATTGTAAATAGAAAAAATAAATATCGCTCCTCGTATCATATTTATTATTAAGCGTTTCCTCTTCAATAGATACCTAAAAATTAAAAACAATAACTTTTTCTCTTTTTCTTTTACTCTCGAACAAGTAATCCCTTAAGGCTTTCCACTTTCAGCTCAATTATTTAACATTTTTTTGCGTTGATGTCTACAACCCTGTACTCTTTACCTCAATCTTTCCAAACATCTGCAATTCGCGGATGATACTGATAATTACACATGCTCCTGCATTACCAAAAGCCCTTCAATTCCTGCAAGAGCCGTTGGTTTTCAAAATGGAGCATTAAAATTAATCCCTACAAATAGAGAATGAATGAATGAATCGAGATCGCACAACTGTGGCGAGAATATGGTCTTCCTGATCAGAAGAAGGTAAACAGCGACATCGTCCGGCTGGAAAACCTCCCCGACGTGGTAACGCCCGTGAATATCGGCTTCTAAAAGGAATGGCCACACAGAACTGATTTCAAACAACTAGGTCTGTTGCCATAGATTTGGTAAGAGCTGTAAATCGCCAGATTTCAATTGCGATCATTTATCGACGCTTTGCGTCCTTTGGCCTCCATTCTTACCGTCCATTTAGACGTCCTCTACTAAGTCCACCACAGAAAGCTGCTCGTCTGGCTTGGTTTTAAGAGCGGCAGGGTTGGGTTGACGAATGGAACAACATCGCCATTAGCGATGAATCCAGGTTTTGTTTATGGAAGAATGATGGACTTAGAACGAAGAAATTTAGAGTTTGTTGAAAGACGCCATATAGCTTTAACACCAGTCGTCATGGTGTGGGGTGCAAGGGGTGCAAAATTAATTTAGGACGAAAATTACCTTCGTCGATACATTCATAATGTCGCGGTGCCATTTATGCAGACGCTACCTAATGGGATTAGATAGCGTCTGCATAAATAGCAAGATAACGCTAGGCCCTACACGTCAAACATTACAAGAGTATTCTTGGAAGAAACGGATTTGCAAATGATGCCTTAGCAAGATCTCCGGACTTAAACCTCATCGAGCGTCCCAGACAGCTGGATAAAAGAGATCGCAACATGCCCAGACCTCCTGACAACTTAGATGATCTGAGACTTCAGTTAGAAGTTGCTTGAAATGAGATGCCTGAAACGGATATAGACCATTTGATTCTAAGTATGCCTGGAAGGGTAAAATCTTGCGTTGCTGTGCGAGGCGATGTAACTCATTATTCACTTTTTTTCTGTTAAATTATTTTTCTTTCTTTTGATAGTTTAATTCGGATCTCATCAGCTTAGCGCAGTTGGTGACAAAATAGATCAAAACCCGTCCGTGGCTGTTGTTGACAGGCAACGATAATTAATTGCTAGAACTGTTTTAAATAAGCAAGGAATAAAAAAACAATTGAATTTCTCAATATTTACGAAATACATACATATTTTCGAAATATTTGTATTGCAATTGAAACTGTATCAAAAAAACAATTTAAAATGATTGAAACTGGCTGAAAATTATGAGAAATTAGTGGTTTGATTTGTTAAACTCTTAAAAAAAGTACTAATATATTTTGATAATTACACTAAATTGAAAAATTCAGTGTGTTTTAACACGTTATATAATATTTCAATTAAATGTAAGTATGGATTACCACGTAGTAACAGTCGCAACTATTCTCTTTATTTTGATAATCTTGAAAATAATAAAAAATACAGTTGAATTTGTTTAAACTTTAAAATATTTAAAAAATGTATTAAACATTAAAATCATGAGAAACAAAATTAGTTTGATTTGCTCTTAAATAATACAAATATTATCAAAATTACTTAAAATAATTAAATCTTCATCAAGAAGCAATTGAATTTTGTTAGAATCGATTAAATATTATTGGAATTGGATTTGCTAAAGATTTCGGAAATTCAAATATCGTCAAAATTAAACCCCCTTAGAAATAATTGTTCTTGGATCAATAAATTATAAAGCAAAAGAAAAATGAATGGTTAATTTAAACTCTTAAAAGTATATTAGGATACAATTAAATATTTTCAGAACAAATTTAAAAAAATTAGAACAACTGTTTACAAAGTTGTTAAAAACATTTATAAAATCAATTTATCATATAAATATAATGTAAATGGCCAAATTAGGCGTATTAGCCACACAATCAAATCCATTGAAACACTAATATGATTAAAACATATTGAATATTTCTAAAAACTGACAAATTCACATCAATATGTACTTTTGACTATAAAATAAATTTAAAAATGATACACTTCTATTTGTAAATGAAGATCCACATCATCCATCTTTATCAGCGTTAATAGAAATAAAAACAGTAAGCGAATCAAAATCATTACCTGCTAATGTAATCAGAAGATTTAATATTAGAAAAGCTAATTATTTAAACTTGTATAATTTCTTAAATAACTTTAATTGGTTATTCTTAGAATCATGAGCCTCATCCTACATAGCAGTTGTAAAATTTTATAATGTTTTGTATATCATTCGGTTTTATAATGCCAGCTCCAATAAGAGGTTTACCCGAGAAATCATAAAGAATACTAAATTGAAACTCCATTACTATCAAAAATGGAAATCCACATTTTCCTCTTTCTAGTACTCCGATTTCAAACGAATGAGAAGTCTAAGTAAATATCAAATTAAAGATATACAATATATACAAAACATACATATCAAAATTGAGAAAAAAAAAACTTAAAGATATTAGGAACTTTGTCCGACAAAGGAAAAGTAGTTGAAGAATTTCTACTCAGCTAATTCATGTAGATAGAAAACTATCCTCACCTCAAGAAGTTGTTAATGGTTTCGCACAAACTTTTTCTGAATTGTATTTTCTTAATCACACACAAATAAGTATTGCTTAGAAAATGACATTATTAAAAGTATTAATAGTCCCAGTTTCAAAGGGCACGATGAAGGTCATGACTCCTCAAACCGAGAAAATTACATTGCTTTATTTCATTTTTTTGGCAAAATATAATGAAACATTAAACCTCCATCTGGATCAGTCCTAGACAGTATTTCGCGGAACCTCTAATGGAATTCGAAATAAACTGTTTAGGTTGTATAATATTGGAAACAATTAAAAATGAAATTAAAGACGTCTCATTTATTTCCATTATCTTAGACGAAACTACAGACTTTACTAACTTATGTCAGCTTTCTGTGGTTGTGCGATATGTGAAAAAAAGCAACTGTTCAACAGAGGTTTTTCGGATTTTTTGATATTACAGCAAACAGAACGGCGATGTATAAAATTGTATGCGGAATTGTACAAAATAACCTTAATAGTGGTACGAAATTAGTAGCTCAAAGGTACGATGGAGCAGCTGTAATGGCAGGGCACTTAGGTGGAGTCCAAGCTAAAGTAAAAGAAACTTTTAATACCGCAATTTTTGTACACTATTTTCCTCATAGACTGAATTTAGTTCTATCGCAGGCTGTTGTTAGTATTAAAGAATGCAAGGGATTTTATTCACCTTGGGTGAATTGGCTTCAATTTTTTCAAAATCGGCAAAGAGAACGCTCACGTTAAATGAAATGGTAAAAGAAACTTTTCCAAAGGTATGTTCAACACGCTAACGTACAGTTTAGAATTATGGAGAATCTTTAATACTATTTAAAAATATATTAAATAACAAAAGCAATTGGGATCTCGAGCCTACAAACGGCGCAATAGGTTATTTAGAGTTATTCAAGAATGATTTCAATTTAAATTTTTTAATCAAATTGTTTTAAGACATTTTTCCTAATACAGACGTTTTATACGATATTTTACAAACAAAATCAAATGATATTGGTTTTTGTATTACAAAAATTGCAGAGTTTGAACAAAATCTCATTCGACATCGAGAAAAATTTGTGTTGTTCTGGAATAGAACGAAGACTGAAAATTCGCAACCTCAAAATTAGCGATCTAACAACTTCGTATCGGCGGCTTTTGGTGTAAATAATTGACAATTTGGTTCAACAAATACGAGACGGATTTAAAAATTTTAGTGATTTAAAATTGTGCAATTTTATTAAGTTTAGAGATTTGCCTTTTCCTGAAGAAGCCCTACATTCTTTAGAAGTTAATTATACTATTTTTTTTGATATACATGTTTTGCGATCTCAACTTTGTGTTTTATATATAACTCCTGAAGCAGCTTAAAAAAATCTTCTAGGATTGTTACAATTAAAGATTTAATAAATCATCAGCATATGTCAATACAGCAATAGTTAATTAAAGGATAATTATTGTTAAGCAATGACAAATTAAATCACTTGAAAATAAATTATTCCTGCAACGAGAACTCCACCACCACGTTTTCTGCTTGTAGCTAATGTGTTGCGGTCCTATGTCACAACAATATAGTCACTACAAAATAGTTCTTCAGAATTAATTTTATTCGATAACCATGTTTCACTGATTATAATATCGTATTACTTATCACTAGACGCAACATACAATTCGTTTGATAATATAAGTGAAATGTACTTTAGCAGGTATATCAGTATTTTTTTTTTGGGATTTGTTAGTTTAAAGAACTCGTAACAATTTGAGGAATGCCATTTTTGTGATCGATTGCCAAACCTTCTTCACCTCCATCCTTGAGTCTCTTCAGTTCATCTTTTAATAATTATCGACAGAAAAGGATTTATTCAAGAAACTATCTCAAAATCACAAATTTTATGATGACGTTATAGATGAATTCACAAAAGAAAATAGAAGAATAGAACTTCATTATGAATAGTTATGTAAATTCAATACACTTTCCTTGATTGCTTCCCTACTTTAAAATTCTACCCAACACCACTGTGACGGTCAATGTTTACTAATCTGATACTCTGATTACTCAATATATAAGTGAGATCATTGACATACAGCAACATACGTATGTTATTTTGACTGATTTTAGCCATGCGTTTGATATCATCGATCACAATATTTTATTAGAAAAACTTAGTGTTTTTGGTTTCACTATAGAATTACTTAAATAAAATTATCATAAAATCCTTTAAAAAATGTCGTTTTCTAAATTTAAGAGCGCTATTAAAACTCAAATTAATTTTAAGATTATTGAATTGGTGTCAATTGTATTTATTCAACTTAGTAGTAGTGAGAATAAGGTTATTTTGTTATATATTCACATGGTCTACATAGTTATTTTATAATTGTATCCCATTGTATCTAAAATAATAATAATAATAATTATTATAATAATGTTTATTGTTAATTCAGTGTAGTTTACATTACATTACATTATAGTACATTAAATTTCATAAAACTAAGACAAGAGATGATGTTTTATTTAGTTATGTAGGTTTAGATGGTAGAACAGTTCGAGATCAATATCGATCTCAACTGAATCCCGCCTACGGATTCATGTATAATATTACACTTAATCTAAGTTGAATTTAGCTGAGTTGTGTCTCTCCGTGTACTCTGTTCCCGCGAGAATCTTGCAACCCCCTATGGTCTATTATTTATTTGTCGTCTATGATAGTGGCATCTTTCAAGATGTATTTCTGTAGTTTTTGGTAGATATAACTTGATTCTGAATGGCCAAGATAAAGCCTTCAGTTTCGGGGAATAGTTCTCCTTTTTGAAGGAATCTATATGCCATCTCTTTATTTATGTGTTCGTTATTGATATTCTTGTAATGCTTGCCGTGTAAGATTTTTTGAGACCATGTTTCTTTCTTCTGCTGCTGTGGGTTTTGCGCTTGTCTGCTTCGTGTATACTAGGTCAAATTTAATGGTGTGTACTTTTTGTCAGAGGTTATTACTGCCTTATGTATTTTTGTGTTTTTGTTATAAAAATATTCGGATAGTGTTTCGATTTGGTTATCATGTAGATCTTTAATATCTATAAGTCCTCTTCCTCCTTCCTTTCTACTTATTGTTACTCTCTCTTTACATGAGTTTGGATGTAGGTTTCGATATTTTGTCAATTGAACTCTGTTTACGGTATTTAGCTCTTCTAGTTCGGTTGTTGATCATATGATTACGCCAAACGAATAAGTAAGTACTGGTAACGCGTATGTGTTGATAGCCTTAAAAATATTAGCGGAATTTAATTTTGTTTTTAATATTGCATTTTGCCTTCTTTTGTATTCGTCTTTTAGTATTTTCTTGATGTCGCCATGTTGATTTTTAATGTTTTGTTCAAATTTATACTTTTCATGCTGTTCCATGTACTTCAATATTTCCTTATTAAGCGTCTCCTCTGCTTCTCCCTCTCTCCATTTCCCTCACTCTATGTGCAGTAGTTTACACTTATCGATTCCACATTCCATTCTGATATCGGTTGTAATCACTTTTACAATGTTCAATATTTGTTTCATTTGCACCTTATTGGATGTGTATAGCTTAATGTCGTCCATGTACATTAGGTGGTTCATTTTATGGTGAATAGATTTCATGCTCGTTATGTTAAAACCATACTCGGTGTTATTCAATGCGTTTGATATAGGGTTTAGATATAGACAAAACCATCACGCACTTAGGGAGTCGCCTTGGAACTTACCTCGTTTGATGGATATGTTGTCTGTTTCTATGCATTCTGTTTCTGTATTTACACATACGCCACATTTTTATTATTACTTTTAGAAATGGATGGATCTTGTATATTTCTAAGGATCTTATTAACCAACAGTGAGGTACAGAGTCAAAAGCTTTCTTGTAATCAATGTAGCAGGTAGTCAGATTGCACTGTTCCTTTCCCGCTTGCTTCATTATTACAGAGTCTATTTTAAGTTATTCTTTACACCCCTTGCTATTTTTCTTGCATCCTTTTTGCTCTTCTGTGACTTTGTTGTATCGTATTAAGTGTGTTTCTATTTTTTCTGCAACGCATGCTGTAATGATTTTATATAGCGTTGGTAGACAGGTGATGGTTTTTTGTGTTTTTTATTTTTGGGGTGAATGAATGTTGTTCCTTGTGTTAAAAAGCTTGGGAAGTTTTCAGGATGCTCGATTATGTTATTAATTTGATTGGATATATATGAGTGAAGTGATATACCAGAAATTGTGAATACCGTCTGCACCTGGGCATTTCCAGTTGTGTGTCTTCTTTATGGCCTGTGTGAGTTCCTCTTTCGAAATGTTGTATTCGCTTTGTTCTTTAACGCGGGTTTGTTTACTTTCCTCTTTTTGGAGCCATCCTCTTTGTGCTGTATATGGTTGGACCATATATCTCGCCAGTAATCAATGATTTCCTCTTTAGTTGGAGGGTTTATGTGTATTTTTTGATTATTGTTGATTTGTTTATAGAATTTTCTTTCATTTGTCTTGAAAGCCCTATTGGCAGTTTTTCTTTCATTTGATTCTTTATATCTTCGCAGACGTGCTGAATATACTACTAATTTTTGCTTTAGTGTGTCTAAGAGTTCTGTTATGTTTTCTGTTTTGTTTTGCGTTAATTGCCTTCTTAGATTTGTTTCCATTTACAGACTGAGTTATTCTACCTAGATCCTGGCGGAGTTTTGATATCTTTTTGTTGAGTCTAGCTTCCCATTTTGGCGTTGTGTTCTTCCTTTCCTTTCTGTCGTTTTTTGTTTCTACTTTTTGTTTATTGCATGTCAGTATTGCTGACACTGCGATGTAAACTATTGTATGGATATCCTCCAAGCTATCTTCCTCTGTTATGTAGTTTTTTGTTATTTCACTGTTCATGATGATTATTAATTTTATGGTGTCAGCTCTAAAAACTAAATTCGGTAGTTTACTCCTTTGTAGGGGGTTAGTTCCGTCCCATTTAATTTTTATCATCTGTATATGATCGTCGTATTATATTTCTTCTTCTTGCTGGCTTTGCTGCATGGTTTCTGTTTCGTTTATTAGATTATTTATTTATCCATCCCGCAGTTGCTGGGCTACCTCCAGTTTAATTTGTTCTAATCTAATTTGGGGTATTTTGTTATTTTTTAATATCACTCTTTTCTGGTCAGCTATTCTCTGCTCAGTAACATGTTTGTATTGTGGGTATTTCTCTATAAATCTAGTAAGTAGTTCTGATCTATATCCGATCATATTGGTATCTATAAACAACATTTCTGCATCTGACTTTAAAGATTTGGGATTTCTAATGATAACATATAGACACTTTACTGATATATTCTTATTAACCCTTTCGTTACGGGTTATTTTTAAGATTACTTAATTTTTAATGATTTTCGTATCCGTGCATTCTTCGTATCTAAATCGAATTTAAGGACGTATGCATACGTTTTTCGGTATAAAAATTTTGGCTGATGATATCTTAAAAACGTACATATACGTTTCCCGTAACTGGTGAGTCACTTTTTCAAATTTGTACAAATTTGTTTACTAAAAAAATATAGCGACATATTCATGCGATTCTCGTCTTTTAACTCAGTAAAAACATCAATCAAAAATATACGTTTATTAGTCACATGACCCATTTAAACAAAAACGTATACATACGTACGAAAGGGTTAAAAACTTTATATTATGCACTTGTTAGAAGTAAATTGGAATTTGTCTCTGTTATATGGTATCCCTATTATTACAACGCTTCATTTCAAATTGAACGCGTCCAAAGATTATTTCTGAAATTCTTGTCCTATAAAAAGAAAGATGACATATATCCTGTCAGATTTATTGATAATCGGTGTATATTACTCGAGCATATTTTTTATAACTATTGTATATAATTTCAGAGAAAGATATACTGCATTATTTATATTTAAATTATCAGAAAATCATATAGATTGTCCACAGTTGTTTTGCCAAATCAACTTCGTCCCTCGTATATCCTCTAATAATAATAATAATAATAATAATGCCTTTTATATCACCCCTATAAGAATAAATTTCTTGCGTAACTCTCCCTTATTACATATAAGCACCAATGGAAATGATATTTTCATTGTTAATTATAAGTATAGGCTAATCTTAATTTGTTTAAATTTAGTAGTAATTTGTACATTATTCATAAGTTTATGTTTTGTTAATTTTTAGTTTTATCCTTATATTTCAATTATAGTATATCTGAGAAATGGTATAGGAAGTAATTATTTTTGATTACTGTTATTTTAAGGTTATGAAATTTCTAGTGGCTTTTTTGTTCGTTTCGGTGTAATCTCGCGGGCGTTATAATTAAGTTTGGTGTTGAGCCGTTGCGGTTAATTGCCAGAAATTTGAGCGTTGACTCCCATTGGCGTTTTGTGATCATCAACGGGGACAAACGGGTCCGCCGCGTCGCCCGCGTAATGAGCTCCAATGATAAATCGTGCGGCGTCGTGACGCGTCTGCGTCTCCGCCGCTGCAATCGCTCAGTGGCGTAGGTGCGTGGCCCAAGACATTCCCCTGGATTATAAATCCATTACCGTTGCCGAAGTTATTGCGCTCCTGATTAGTCCCAGGGACTGCTGTCGACTGGAGATCACAGATTAGGCGAGTGCCGCCCTGGGAGATGGAAATTTCAGCGAACTAACCGAAACCCGACCTGATCCTACCCAACCCAAACCAGGCCCGACCGACGGCCACGCTTATCTCTGTCAATAACAAATCGATACGGCACTTAATAACACACGACCGCAATTAAACGGAATAAATAAGGCGGTGAACACATGCGGTTAATGAGTGGACTGGACGCTCTCCCGTTCTTGTTTTTCTTATTTCGTGTGTGTGTTTTTTTAGTATATAATCTTTTTGTTAGCCTGGAGAGTCCGGCGCTCATTACTCCCTGTCGTTCTCATCCCGATATCCTCTGCATCAAGTGAGCCGCGCCAGCTCTAATGAAGTAGCAAATACCGGGGCCCCGACTGACGAATACCTGCATTATAATAATATGCGCTACTGCCCGCCGGACTATTCACTCTTTTCTTATTAATTAGTCCATTTTATGCCGTGATGCATTTAATGTGCGCATTTCTGCTACCGAACTCAACGTCCATTCGTCTTCCATACAACCAGCCAACCAACCGTGATCCTACATGCTGTTCATATAGGAAGAACAGTTTAGAAACGCTTCTTAAAGGTAATTTTGTATTCCTTTAAAAGCATAATCTATAAAATTGTTTACACGTGTGAATGAATTATGCATAAAATTACATCAAAATACCATATTTTGTGCAGGCGTTTGCTTTGTGGTACGTCATAAATACGATGAAATGAAACTCGATATTTTTGGAATCAGGAACTGTAAAGTAAACTGAATTTTATTAATATCACAACATTGTATTCAATTGATAATAGAAGCCAATACTTTATGAAAGATCTTGGAATTAGAAACTTTAAGAAAAAGTATACAGTTTTTATAAGTTTCTGATTCCTAGATAATAAAAAATATCGAAATATTTACTGAATCAAGAAGCAATTTATAAAATTAATTATTATTAAGACGTCTTAGAGTATGAACTTTAAATTGTTGAATGATCTGGTAATTAGCTTTTTAGAAAGTTTACAAACAGTGCTGGACTATATTGATTTTCTTAGAAATGTATGGGACGACTAATGAAATAAATAATAATATCACTGTAAAGCACATTTTTTTAATTAATTAGTACTTCAGAAGGACCATAATATTATATGATTGATCAAAAGATTTGATGAAATCAGTGCATATATAATCACTATGACTATCCTTTTACAAAGGCTCTTCATCAATAAATTAATGCCATGAAACCATAGTTTTGCTCTTCTAAAATTGTAACAACCGTATATAATATGTAGAAATATATGATTGTTTATAATTTTTTTTAATTTTCACAATATGTAAAAATTGGTGGATAATTGGCAAAATAATTTTTATTACCAATATTTAGGATGGGTTTTACAAATGTATTTTTCCAATTACTCTAAAAGCGACTTCAAAAAATATTGAAAATCATACACAGTTTATGTTTTAGATAGCCCAATTAAATGATAGGTTTTAGAAAAAATAGTTTACTCAATATAGCTGATACACTAATATCAAGTTTCACTATTTGTTTTAAGTTATGTGAAGAAGAAAGGAAATCAAATCGTGTTTTATTAATATCAGGTTTAGAATATAATTTTATGTCTAATTCACTTTTATTTAATATAGTTATAAAAAAATATTTATTTAATATAGTTATACATGACTTAAATCATTACATATGGACGAAAAAATGCTGAAATTAAGTTTACAATTCCCTCTTTGTCATTATAAATATTTCGGTGTTATATTCATTAATTGAAAACATTTTGATGTTACGAAATTCTCGGACAAAACAGATTTATTTGAGATTTGAAGGTAACTTCGATAATGTAATTTAGACAGTTTTTGGAATTAGTATGTGTTGCTTTAAAATCATTCAAAATTTGATTTCTTTTAATATTAACAGCGAACCATTTATTTTTGAAAACGGTAATTATTATAACTTAATGATTTTAATTATAAGCACAAATCGGTAAACCCAGTTGTAAATATGTATTTATTTCATCATATTAATGATTACCGTCGAACAAAGAATCAGAATTTATATTTACAAAAAATCTGAATTTTTAAAACATACTTGTTTTTAGTATACCAAAGAAATTCATCCACAGCGCTTGTATAAAAATTAATTTTTACTTCCAACGCAGGATAATTTCTTTAAACATTTATGAGTCCGAATTAATCTGCAACCAATCTAGGCAATGAATTTTATAAATTGGTGTAATAACAGGCTTGTCAATTTTTATTGAGCATTTTATAATCACTTGGTGGTAATATATCAGGAACATGTTCTATAGATAAACACAATGCTTTTAATATGTTATATAACACTAATTAATTAGAATAATTTCGAAATATAATTGTTTACTAGCTATCTGTTTTTTTAAGCACAAATTTCTGATAAATTTTTAATTGGATGATCTTTTCTTGCCACCTTACAGAGGAGATAGGCTTTATTTTATAATGCTGCGAGTAATCCCATAGATCAAGAAATGAGAAAGATTGTGGCCTTCTGCCTTCTTCTCTTTGGCGATTGTTGCTGATGCATAAAAACCTAAGGTATCCAAAAGTTTTCTTAATTATTTTTATTGTTTTCCCTTGTCATCAATCTCTGCTAATTTTGCAATACAATTCTTAACCTAAAAATCTTTCTTAAGCGTTAAACTCTGCTTTTGCAATGGAAAAATATTTTCTTTGTAAATTACAGAGTGGGAATAATTATGACGTTCTGTATTCTTAAAGGAAGTAGTCACTTTGGCGTTTGTTGTTGATGTACAAGAACCTAAAGCATCCAAAGGTTTTTCTTAATAAATTTTTTGAATTTTAAAGATTTTCTATAATTTTTCCTCTTTTTATAGGAATTTCTCTTGCAAGATTTTTTTGAGAATTTTAGCATTTTCTAGTAATTTTTCTACTATATTTTTATTGAAAATAGTATTACAATAACACGACTAATCTCTATGGGCTATATGTCTTTCAGCATTATTTTTAGAATTTTTCTGTAATTTCTTTTCCAAATTTAGAATAGTTCAAATTTATTACAGAAAACATAGAAATTTCTAGAAAACTTTGATAAACTATTCTAAACTTATAAAAGAAATTACAGAAAAATTCCTAAAATAAGACTGAAATACCTACGGTTCATAGCCAAGAAGAGATGGATGTAGAAGCATTATAATTGTTAGCCGTATCATTGTAATACTATTTTCAATAAAAATATAGTAGAAAAATTTCTAGAAAATTCTCTAAAAAATATCAAATATTTACAAAAATTTTTACAAATTTTAAACAAAATTAATGAAGAAAAATAAATATCAGAAGTAGAAGAAATTCTCCAGAATTCCAATAAATGAGAACATTCTATATGGGTTTGACTGGAAGAACATTCTGAAGAATGAAGTCCGCCTGTGATTCCTGTGCTCAAAATTTAGTGTATTTATTTATGTACATACTTGTATATTAATATATTTTGTAAACAGGTAATCCAAAGCATCACAATAAACAATAAACAATTAAACAATTGCTATTTAATGAAGAAAAATTATAAAAAATCATTAAAATTCGATCCTTTTGATATAAAATAGAGATCCACATCGTTTTCACATTAGTTTTTACCTCTGAACTTTGTTTTGTCAATGTAAGTCATTTGCAGAAATGCAGAAGAAACTTGGCTAACAATCATACAATCCCCAAATAAATGATTAAAACACGCTGATTTGAGCTCTAGGATAACCCAAATAATTTGTCGATTGTTTTGCTGATGTTGTTCTCGCTTTCAATGGCTATTTCATTCTTATTATACCGAGACATTCTTTCATAGACTTGAGATTTATTAAAAGCATATTCTTTATAAGCTACTTCCATCATCACAATTATTTCCACTGAATAAATAAACAATAATTAAATAACTGGATAAATAAATATTAATTAATTAAATTGATTATCAAGTAAAAAGTCAGTTAAAAAAACTATTATATGGAACAATAAAGCAACACAAACAGAAAAGAAAACACAACATGATGAACATTAAAGACAAGTTAGGTAACATAATCACAGATGAAGACATAATTGTGGAAAGATGGTGACAATACTTCGAAGATTTGACCGAACAAGAAACAGAAGAGAATGAGATACATGAACAAAGGAAGAGATACAAGAAGAGACAGATATGGCAACGATAGAGAAGATAAAAGAGGAAGAAGTAAATTAAAAAATTAAAAACCGGAAATGCGCCAGAAGTAGATGAAATAATAGCAGAAATGATGAAATACATGGGTGATTGAGGAATAGCAGAAATAACGGAATTCATGAACGAAAAGTAGATAAAGCAAAAACCCCAAAAGAATGGAACATGGAAATAATACTTTCAATATACAAGAAAGGAGATAAAAGAGATTGCAGAAATTACAGAGGAATAACTCTAACAAGCATTCCAAGCAAGATACTAACAAGAATATTAGAAAAAAGGATGAGGGACCAATTAGAAGAAACAATCTAGAATAATCAATGTGGATTCAGAAGAGGGAGAAGGATTAGATATTTACAATAAGAGAGAGAAACTAATAACAAAGAACAAAGAAACACACATATGCTTCGTAGATTTAGAAAAGGCATTTGATAGGATAAAATAAGAGGACATATGGAAGGAACTAGAATACAGAGGAATGGAAAAGACAATATTAAACCTGTTAGATAACAAAAATATAGTGAGAATGAACAATGAAGAAACAAATCATTCAAAACAAATAAAAGGGTCAAACAAGGATGAGTGCTGAGTCCACTGCTATTTACAACAGTACTGTAGAATGCGATGAAAGAAGCAAAAAAAAAGATGAAAACATTAAAAATTGGATATTGTGAAATGGAGATAATATAAGTAACAGTGATACTATTTGCAGATGACATGGCAATAATTGCAGAAACAGAGGAAGACCTGCAATACAATATAGAAATATTATATAATAAATTATCCAAAATCAGCATGAAGATAAACCATGATAATAGCACAGGAGGGGAAAAAGCACGAAATAAAGATACAAAAAAAGAAGATAAAACAAGTCGAATACTACAAATACCTAAAAACAATAATTGAGAACAACGGGAAAATAGGTAAAGAAATAGATCTTAAAATAGGAAAACAGCAAAACTATTTAACATGCTGAAAAACACGTTCTTCGGCAGAAAAGAAATTACCAAAAGCACGAAAACAGAAATAGTTAAGAACGTTATAAAACCCACTTTGATATACAGCAGCGAATCATGGATCCTGCGAATAAACGCGTTGGAAATGAGGTTCTTCAGAACAATAGAAGAAAAAAAAACAAAAGAGACAGGATAAGAAACGAGATATACAGGCAGAACCTACGGATAAGACCAATAAGTGAAAAAAAAAAAAAAATGAAAATCTGAGGGACAGATGAGATGGTCACATCTGCAGAATGAACGAAGGTAGAAGGGCAAAAGATTAAATAAAAAAATAAAACAAAAAAGCTATTGATTTGAAGTAAATAATTGAACGAAGAGTTTTAAGTCTTGAGCATTTCATAGAAATTATCTTGAATTAACAAAAAAAATTCAGAAGGACTTAATAATCTTTGTAATTGATTCTCTATAAAGTTCTTATTCGATGGCATTACAGCCTAACTCGGGCACTCGATGATGCTTTGCCACCAACGTTCACGGTCATTAGCTGACCTTTTCCAGTTCCTTATTTTTAGAAATTTTTGGGAGCTTTGGATACGTTATCCGCCCATCTTACTATTGGTCTATCAGCTGGTCCAAATCTTAGTTTTTATTCCTTATGCTGGGGTTGTCAACATTAATTCTATCCTGTTTTAGAGGCTTTTTTTGTAGACGGGAGGTGGAAAATCTTTTATAGACGGAGTGTGGGAGTCCCCAGAACTGGTATACCCACTAAAAACCACCTCTCCAAGTCGCCCTACCACCCCGCGGAACCGCCTTCTGGCATTACTTCACGGGGTGTAGGGTGTCGGTCTGTGTCGTTGATGGGTTTGTGTGTGTGTGATGAGAGATGTGCGTGTGTGTGCAGTGAACGGCTCGGGTACGTGGGGTCGCTACTCCCAAATGGCTGTGCACGTCAACCACCCCTGCGGGAGTCGTTTTAGAGGCTTGGCCTGAGGTTTCTTAACATTGTGTTTTTTTTTATTTCACCCGTTTCTTTAGCCCTGGTTTTAATCTGGTTGAAACCGCTCGAGATGTGGTAACCAACACATATCGAAAATAACACGCTTTCCATATGGGTTGGTTACCGCATCTCGAGCGGTTTCAACTAGGTTACCAGTGTTTACCAGTCACGGAGGTAAGAATGGGATTTGGGCAGGAAAGGCTATCCGGTGCTATTGTCGTGCGGTATGCATTCTCTACCCCATTTGAACCCCATCTCACTCAGATTATCAAATGTAAATCGTATTGTAACAATGGTGTTAGATTTTTTATAACCATACTGATTTTCGAAAAATATTAGATATTAACATACTGCCAAATATTAAGGACAATTTGATGAAGACCCACGTCTTTCATCCTGATATAATATATAATAGGTATATATATATTATCAAAAATGCCATTTACCTTTCTGTGTAGGCTAATATAATAGGTATAAAGGTACAAAATACTACATTCTGTTCAACATACTCAATTATTATATATTTGTTTCTGATGGTTTCGGATGCTTTCCGTGTTAGCGCTTGTGTGTTGGTCTAATTCGTTATCAGTGAATTTCTATGTATCAATTTTCAACAATATTAGATATTTTTTAAGAAATTGGCCATCGTATTAGATCCGCAATAAACAATTTTTCGAATCCAATGTCAAATTAGCTTTAATGACTCTAAAACCTGTCAAAATCATGTATATATTGATTTCCCAAGAAGTATATCTAAATAAACAATGCTTGGATAATTTGCTGAACAAGAACTATGTTTTTTGAATTGATTATTTAAAGATTAGAAGCGATTTGCTTCTAGATGGTAAATCAATATTTCTGCAAATGACTGTGTGATTAGTAAATGATACAAATACACTCACTTTCAAATGAAAGAAAGACCTTAAAAGAATAATACGATTGATGAGAAACTTGGTGAAAATAATGACTCAAGATTTGAAGAACACAGCTACACAGCGAAGGTAATCTGAGGATAGATATCCTACCATGATTTTATTTGCAAAAGTTTGTTAAATTTTTCTTTAGTGAAGCTTGCATCCAGATGACTAGAAGAGAGGTGTTCCTTGAGAAACCTATTTTAGATGATAATAGAATTATCTAACATGTTTATAATAGTCGATTCGCTATCTAAACTATTTTTCAATTATTAAATAAAAACATGACTGTTTAGAGTTTTGCTTTATTTGTAGATACACTGCTACAATTGTTTCACCAAACTGTTTATTGTAATAAGTAATTTTTTTTGTTCTTAGAAACGTAGATATTAGTTATTTAAGGTACAAGTGTAAAAAGTGATGCTTTATTGCACGAACTGGCGTTTAAAAATACGATCGAGGAACGAGCGAGTTTTTTTAAAGCCAGGAGTGCAATAAAGAAACTTTTTACACGTGTGCCTTACAAAATTTTATCTTCGATCGTAAAGGATTTCAAAGAATATATTCTTATAAGTAATATTTTAGTGTCATTTCAATATTCAATTAATAAAAACATATTTTACTATTTTATATTAGTTATTTGCATCAAATAATAAAAAAATTAAGTTTTTCGTCGAAAATTTGTGCTATAATATATTCATCTGTCAAATTTGACATTTCTGTGCAATAAAATCTGTTTGACATTACCGTGCAATAAAAACGTAAAAAAGCACTAGTGCTTTAAAAGGCCACTTTTACAATGAAAAATGATGCAAAAAGCGTCTACTTTCTGTACGATCGTAGATAAATGCCTATAATGCACTTTATTTGCATTATAAAACTGATAAAAATTAACTAAATTTTTCTCCAAATATTGCTGAAGTTATCTCCTTTAGAATATGTATACATGTCATTTGTTTTCAATAAGTATGCCTCAATGGCCACACTCGCCTGATGAGCATAGTCACCAGCTGCGCAATGTATTGGGTCAAGTGAAACAACACAAGAAATTGTGAAGTCCGCCTTCATGATCTATGTTCCAAAATTTTAAAGTAATTTGGTGTTTAAGTATGTATTTTTATATGTTTTGTAATAGATCCTGTAAAGTAAACTATATAAATATATAATATTCAGGTCTCTTCTCACGCTACCTACAGAACATCGGTACGAACTTTCCGGACAACCTCATATTATTACTTGTGATTTTAATTCACACAAATATGTAAACCCAACTGTAAATATGTATTTATTTTATTATTTGATTGTTTACCAGCAAATAAATAATTAGAATTTATATTTATAAAAGATCTGAATTTTGATAACATACTTGACTTCGTCAAGAGATCCGTCCACGGCGCTTGTATAAAAATTAATATTTACTTCCAATGCAGGATAGTGTAAGGTATAGAAGATTGCCAGCAATATTTACATTGAACTTCTTTAAAAAATGTAGCCTGTAGAAATTTAAAATTAAACGTTATCGAAATTATGCTGGTAATATTATTTACTTGGAAAATATTTATGAATACCAATGAATGTGCAACCAATATTGCTAATGGATTGTTGGAATTGGTGTTATCACTAGCTAGCTAAGTTATATTAAGGAATAGAAAAAACACGAAAATATATTCGTAAAATCTACAACAAATGAGTCTTATTAAGACTACAAGAACAAATCACTTTTGAAACAACTACTTCTCTAGCTAATACTTCGACAGATATTGAATAATACAAAAGTAATTTGCGTGTTACAAAATAGCAAGGCTATCAAAGCAACACTGGTTTGAACGTATTTCTTTCTGTAAAATGAACTAAAAATGATTGAATGTACGTTAAAATAGTTTGTGAGTGACTATACTATGGTAATTTGGAAAAGGAAATGAATTTAGACTGATGTAATTAAAAATAAATTAGCAAAAGCAATTAAATAATTCAATACTCAATTTTATAACCATCTGTAGACACGTGTTTCGATATTTCAATCTCTTCAGTACAGCTTTATTACAAAATTGATTCTAAACATAAATAAAAACGTTTACTAAAATAAATATAATGAAAATTTTTTATTTATGTTTAGAATCAATTTTGTAATAAAGCTGTACTGAAGAGATTGAAATATCGAAACACGTGTCTACAGATGGTTATAAAATTGAGTATTGAATTATTTAATTGCTTTTGCTAATTTATTTTTAATTACATCAGTCTAAATTCATTTCCTTTTCCAAATTACCATAGTATAGTCACTCACAAACTATTTTAACGTACATTCAATCATTTTTAGTTCATTTTACAGAAAGAAATACGTTCAAACCAGTGTTGCTTTGATAGCCTTGCTATTTTGTAACACGCAAATTACTTTTGTATTATTCAATATCTGTCGAAGTATTAGCTAGAGAAGTAGTTGTTTCAAAAGTGATTTGTTCTTGTAGTCTTAATAAGACTCATTTGTTGTAGATTTTACGAATATATTTTCGTGTTTTTTCTATTTATTAGTGAATTATCTACAACGTAAAGGACTTATATATTTTATTATATTAAGGAGTTTATAATCACCAATAAGACCATTTTGGTGGTCGGGTAACATACCAGCAACGTGTTCTATAGATAAACACCAAGTTTTCAATATGTTATGTAACGCTAAGTAATTAGAATAGTTTCAAAATAGAACTGTTAGCTAGCTGTCTGGTTTTATGGACATATTCTGAAAGTCGATCCATTTGATATCAAATAAAGATCAACGTTGTTTTCACATTAGTTTTTACTTTCTGAGCTGTGTTTTGTCAAGGTGAGTCAGTTGACTTTCATTGAGATGCCTATTGTTTCTTTCCAGGATCATACTTTTCACTGGATTTTTGGACAAAAAAATACAATAATAAGATTGATTATCAAGTAAAAAGTCACTAGATTGAACGTCAGTTAAAAAGCTATTGATTTAAAATAGATAATAGTTTTGACGTCGGAGTTTTGAACCTTTGATAGAAATTATCTTTAATTATCTTTATCAAATTCTTTGTTTTGCCACCAACGTTCACGGTCACTAGCTAACCTATTTCAGTTCCTTATTTTTAGCAATTCTTGGGTGTCTTTGGATACTTTATCCACCCATCTTGCTATTGGTCTACCGGCTGGTCTAAATCTTAGCTCCTTGTTCCGTTTACTGGAGTTGTCAACGTTACTTCCAAACATTTCCGAAGCTTGGCCTGAGCTTTCTAAACAATGTGTTTTTATCAATTTGCCCGTTCTCTTCAGCCCTGATCTCTTCCACTCTCCTTATGGGTTGGTTACCACATCTCGAGAGGTTTCAACCAGATTACCAGGGTTCACCAGTCGTGGAGGTGAGAATCGAATTTGGGTAGGAGAGAAATTTTAGAAAATAGTAAATATTAGCATACTGTCAAATACTATGAAAACGTTGATGAAGAGCCACGTTTTTAATTCTGATATAATATATAATAGGTATAAAGGAACATAATACCGCATTCTGTAACATAGTGCCAAATACTATTGAAAATTTGATGAAGAGCTACGCCTCGTTTTATATTATATTTTTATATGAAATTACATTCTGTTCAGATGCTCAGATTTGAGAGGCTGCACGTTAAAACGGACATTAGTGGCCTTTAATGCATAGTATCATTAAGCGAAGTATATACCAAGGCTGTAAATTGGTAATCATCTGGTCTGGCTGAGGGTTGGCAATATATTTGATTAATTTTCTTGTGAATCTAGAATATTCATTACTATATTTATTGTATTAGGATCAGGCATTAAGCTAATCATTTGATCCAAAATTACTAATGGTTCTAAAGGAGATATTTTTGCATAATTTCTGCTCCGCATGGACAATGAAGCTCTGGAAAAGTTATTAAAGCTGTCATAAGATACTTTCATGTCTGTCATAAATAATGTAGTTAACCTAGGTTTCCATATTGATAATCTTGCAATGTATTCTAAATTCCAAATTGAAATATTTAAACCAGCATTGGTATAATCAAAAACAGATAAATGTACTTGTGATTCTTCAAACCTTGTTGTTATATAATTGGTCTAAAGATACAAAACACTGCATTCTGTTAATCATACTCGATTTTTATATATTTCTTTCGGATGGTTTTGATGGACTTGGTCTAATTCGTTATCAGTGATGTATTGGTTTTCAACAATATAGTTTTTAAGAAATTGGACGTCGTATTAGATAAATAATTTTTCGAATCCAATGTCAAATTAGCTTGAATGACCCTAAAACTTCTTAAAATCACTTTTATATGAATTTCCCAAAAGTATATCTAAATAACCAACCCCTGAATAATTTGCTATGTTTTTTGAGTTGATTATTTAGATGTGAAGAGATTTGCTTCTAGATAGTAAATCAATATTTCTGCACAAAGCTGTGTAATTAGTAAAAGTTACAAAGATATAACACAAGATTTGAAAAACACAGCTGCATAGCGGAGATAATCTGAATATAAATAGGATATAGGTCATCTATTAGGTGATTATAATAAAAGCTATCTTATTAATATTGTACCATGATTTTATTTGCAAAGGTTTCGTGAATATTTCTTTATTGAAGCTTGCATTAAGATGACTAGAAGAGAAATCTATTTTAGATGATAATCAAATTAACTGACATGTTTATACTAGTCGATTCGCTATCTAATGTATTTTTATTTTCATGTTATGATGATGATGTTGATTGAACATGAGAGTCATTTTTAACGTAAGGATCTTTATTATGTTTTCCCTGCACATAACGATATCTGACAAAATTTCGTCTATTATTGTCGTCTCCAGTCATTTGTCAATGCTTTTAGTTAATCTCAAGATGCTAGCAGAATTAGAAAATTGTGCAGCAATTTTAGTTAAATCAGCTACATCCCGCCAATTGCGATTTTCAAGCTGTGATTAGATTTTTAAATGGAGAAGACATTAACCTTCTCAAAATCATCGACAATTTTAGAAGTTTATGGAGAAGATATAATAAATGAAGGCTAAACTGATGCTGTTTATTTAATGGTTAAAGAACAATAATTTTGAGGAAGTTTCAAGACGGCCAGCTTTTAGATGACATTGCAGCCGCAACCTGACACCTTTTAACTATTAAATCTTTACAAAATGAGTAGACGTAAAATAAATGCAAACAGTGGATCACATCAAAGACATGGTCAAAAGTCGACTAAATGGATTGGTAGTCCACGAGTGTAATTTTAGAAACATCTCCATTTGAAAGAAAAGTATGTTAGTTATTGCAAATAAAAAATGAAAAACTTTGCCTGTGTTTAAACCAAAACACTTTTCACTTTTAAATAATTTTACAACACTCATAAAAGTTTCCTTCAAACATTTAAATATTCAACATTTATTACCTTATATCTAAAGTTTACAGGACGATTTAAAGAAATAGAAGAGGTATATGAGCCATGGATAGCACTAAAGAACATGTCAACGAGAACTTGCCAATTAATTCTTCGGAAGAAGTAAGCAATGTGCATTTTCATAAGATGCATGACAGTAAGGAAGATCCTCACAGATTATTCTGTTATCATTTAAATTTAGAACATTAAGATCGTACTCCTACAGTACACACAAATAAAAAATGGATATGTATAGTAACAGGTTTATACGAGCTTTTTGTACACCAGATAATATCGAAATATCGAAGTTTTTTTGTGACACTGCCCTAAAATGTCTGTATTGATCAAAGCACCTTTATATCTTTTATGAAGTGTCTAGGAACAGTAAGTATTGCTTCAAAATGAGAAAAAAATAACAAGAAGTTAAATAACAGTCAAAGCTTTTATTCTTATTGGTTTTACCATCAAAAGATATAAGCATCTTAAAGATGATGCAATTCTTTTGATTTGTCTATGCTACATGTAGTATTTTCTTTAATATGATCATGTCATCAGAAGCGATATTATTAATCTTGTACTTTTTTGCTACCTTATCGTCATTGAAGTTTAAACTGAAGAGATCTTTATCATCATAGTCATAATCTTCATCTGGCGTAAAAAACACATGATAGCAGTAGCGCTACTGCTGTCATGTTTTTTTTAAAAACTAGTGGCTTTCGATTCTAATAATTCTAGGCGGTATATTTATTATACTTATATTTTTAAAGCCTGCTATCTTCTTCAGAAGGAATTAATTCGCACCTATGCCCACTGATGCAAGGTTTCTCAAATCGTCCTTGATTACATTTAAATATTTTGTCTCTCTATCTACTTTTTCAATCAGTGATATTAAATTAAAATTTCATCCACTTGATCTGGTGGTATACTCAGTAAAGGGATTTTTGCCTGAACCACTTCGGACTCCCCGACCTGGTAGTATACTAGATCAATGTACCTATATTTATCATTCCATCAAGTCTGAGTAGCTATTTTCGAAATAAAATAAATTTAAATTTTAGAAGCTAGCTGCAAAATTTGATGTACTCCTAGTGCGCACAAACATGGCCAAAATATATAACTTTTGCAACCGGATGAAGTAAATGCTTCTATGTGGTTAAAATAACTCATTTAATACTGTTAATATCTATAATCAAAATTGATTTTATTAATTTATGCTAAAACAAACATTGGTAATACAGAAAATTTAAAATGGCATCAGTTTGTTGTTTTTAATCAATGCTTATACATTTAATTCTATACAATTCACGTTAATCTGTATGTTAATAATTTCCATTAAAACCATTGAATTTGTTCCCCACAATGTAACCTAATGTAACACACAATTAATCGAACAGCGCTGGAGTTAATTTAAAAATAATCTAATAACTTAATTAAAGAGGCGTCTGAGGCGAGTTAAAGTTCGCGTCTCATGGCGAGAGTACAAGTATCAGGTACAGGTCACGCCGTGTTGACTCCAAATTACCCATAAAAATTTACCATAAATTAATAATTCATCTCCACTGCGCCCATACACCAGTTTACATTTACGATAAAACAATCTCCCAGCTAATTAGACCTAATTGCGCCATTATCCGAGCCGTCTGCAAGATCTGCATCGGAAGGAGCGCAGGGGAGGAGCGTCCACCCTTTGAAAACTCGTAATTACAACTTTTTTAATTAAGACCGTTTAGCGTTGGCACCGGGCCTCAACTTTTATTTGATATTTATAAACCGCCGTTGGCAAACTTAATTTTATAGTACATTATTGTCTAAGATGTCGCGCGCCCGAAGAAAAATGCCCGTAATAAGTTATTGTCACGGCGCAGTATTTGTACTGGAAAATGAAAGTTTTTGATAAATGTGTTGTTGTAATGTTTTGCATATATAAATATTATAGTTCAAGCAAACAGACCATCTCTCCTTGTACGGCTGACGCCCATTAATAACGCGGTGTGGTTTATGCCCCGTAATCTTATTTCCATTTATGAATTTTTAGGTATACACAGAGAGAAAGAGTCATACCTTAATATCGCTCGGATGGAGATTAATCAATTTCTGAGGAGACGGCGACGCCGGGCGTCGTTTTTTTCCCTTCTGGAAATCCAAAGGAGCGGCCTCGAACGGCGGATGTTGAAAGTATGTCGGGAATTTTGATAAGCCTCAACCGCAAATTACCGGCCTCGTTAAGTAAATTCCTTAATTTTATTCGCAAAATAAAAAATCATTTTAATATTTATTGTACACATTAAAAGATATCAACAGTGCATTCCAACCATACAATACACAAAAGATGTTATTAAAAACTTTTTTCCAGTAATAATGGACAAAGATTTCACGATCTGAATTACACGTTGACGATTCGTTGAATAATGCCGAGATTAAATTTTATCCGGTAACCCGGGTAAGAAACGTTAGGATGGACTTGAATGTAGTTAATGAATTTTATAAATTTCCGCGTTTGCGTCCCACGCTCTGACAACCTCCAAAAAATGCCACATTATTAATGCGGGCAATTTAAATCTTCTCTGGGACGTAGGACGTGAATTTTTTTTTCGGCCATTTATAAACGCATTTATACCGAAAATTTTACATCAAATTAAACTGGACGAGCTTCCCTTACCCACAGAAAAAAGAAATACTGTTCGTTCTCTTTTAAATGAAAACAAAAAATTTACTGGAGAAATTGATGCGAAATCTTATACGTACATCTTGAAATATTAATAATTTCATGGTTATCGTAGGTACCATCATGATAAGTGATATAAAATGTTTTCTTCTAATATTTTACTTTAAAGGAAAATATTTTTTTCTATAATTTAATTAAGAGAGTATTAAGATGCCCGCCGAGTTTAATAAATCAAGAATTAACCAATTTGACGAAAAAGTACTAATAACCTTTATTCACAATTGAATTACCAAATGTAAATTTTGGTTACAAAGTTCTAATCCATTGATAATGATCAATTTGTGTCCGAAATGTACATTTGGTAAGCATAAAAAGGTGAAAAAAGGTTATTAGTACATTATTCGTCAAATATGATCTTCACGTAATTTAATCAACCAATTTAACAACAAAACAAAAAACAAAACTAATGTCTCAAATATACTTTCACCCTCGTTGTTTAGCTAGTGAAAAGTTGAACGTATTAAAGAAATAATTTTCTGATGTTTTGCAGGTTAGCACTTGTCATTTTGCAGAAGTACCAGGTTTTCATCACAGTATCTGGCATAAAAAGAAACTACTGGATGACATCTCTGAAAAAATCATGAGTTCAGAATGCCGAAAAATTTCTGATCGACATAAATCACAACTAATTATAGCCAACGTAATTTATTTTCAACCATTGATTTAGTTAGCGCTTACCATTAAAAACCTATGTACGTAGAAGATCCTCTAAGGACTTTTCGAGTTCACATTATTAATTTTTAAACTAGTAATTTTACGTCAATATATAATCGATAAAGTTTCACAAGAATTGCAGTTCTATTACGCGTAAATTGGCATCCTAATTTTTTCAAGGTCACCCGAAGGATAGAAGCATTAAAAAGTTTTCAAATCATAATTATTGATTTTTATAGAAGGTTCATCCCTAATTATTTAGAATTTAAAGTTCTACTTTACGAAGCTAAAATAAATGAAGTGTTCAAAACAAATTAACCTATTCTGTAAATCTTTCCAAAGATGCAAAAGTAGCCTCTTCTCTTTCATATTCTAGAAGATGTCTAACTATAATTGGCGACTGGTACTCTGAACATAACCATGGGTTCGTACTCGTAGATTATCAATGGTAGCCATTCGCTTTCCCTTCCAAGAAAATATCGTTGTAATTTTGGTAATATATGATTTTTTTAAATCAAAACTTAATTTTACATATATGGTAATTAGAAACAGTTGATTTTTACGAAGAAAAAGAGAAGAAGGAGAGAAAAAAAATCTCACTAATTCATATCAGATTTTACAACTAATATACATCATAAGAGTGGTTTATAATATGTCATTGTGAGTGACTTTTAGCCGAACAAAGTGTAAAATATTCTTGTGGATGCTCTTACTCAGCCAAAATAAAGACAATAAACTATACCAACTATTAGAATGAAGCTTTATTTTCATCTGGGAAAAATACTTGTTTTTTTAGATATCCCGACTTTTTGTACTACTTTTTGTACACTACTACATTCATGAGAAAAATAGGTCCTTTATAACCGTTATATTCCGCAGTTTAAGAAGCTGAATAATTTAAGGAATTTCGATACAGTATTAGGATTGCAAAAGGATATACTTTCTCGAAGGATATACTACGTTTTAAAAATGCAAAAGATTTAGAATCAAGCTTTTGAGTGCTTTCATACAGAAATACCACCGCACCTTGGATCGAGTCTGCATTCTATGACAGCGTTTGAAGATTAGGAGACGTATTAAAATAAAAGTTCTTTCAATACTCCAACCACCTCTTGCTTACACAAGCACTCTTATTCAAGTATTGTCTCATTATAATTAATCAATTCATTAATTACATCTGAATGCATCATAGCTAAATTTGTGACAGATGGGGTTTTGTCTGACTTTGTTCTGATTTAGACGACAGATATAATGAAAAGAGATTGTAGAACGCACTTAATTCAGAAAATTGCAAAACAATTTAACAGCTTTAGTGTTTGACACTAAAACGTTTAAGAGCGAGCATTATTTTTCAACAAGATGACTCAGTATTGTTTCCGTTGACAAGTATCATTATCATATAACATGAAAGACTCTCTGCAACTAGTTTTATTAGGAGTTAATGCTTCATTTGAGAAGACATCAAAACTTCTATATCATTACCAACCCTGCAAATCTAGCTTTTTGACGCCAAATCACGTCAAATTCTCCGCATGGTCTAGAATATTTAAAGATCTTAATGAGTGTAAAATTCTTGGTCACGATGAAGGGGCAATGGCATTAAAGATATCAGATAAATACGCAAAAATATATTGAATGAATGAAGTCGGTATAAGTATTACGTTCAGCTCTTCTAGAAGTTTAAATAAGTAACTGAGGACCATGAAGACAAAATGTTTCAAACACAAAATCCAAAAATTTCAAGTGTTTTGAAAATTGCAAACAATATTATTTATAAAAATTTATAACCCTAATTCTTCGTTGTATTATAATTATATCTTAAGTTTCCTTTACAAAATCACTATCAGCTATTTGCAAATTTTTCACTTAAACGACCATTGAATATTCTTACCGTTAATTATTTGTATGATAGAAAAATGTAAAATGATTTATAATTTTTGCTTATTATTATTATTAGATTTATTTTATTAATACCTCTTTTGATGAAAACATTGAAAGATTTTGGAAAATTTAACCAATGTGCCAAATAAATTAGAACGCACTGAAGCAGCTAAGTTACAAAAATTAAATGTTTTCAAGTTACTTGAAAATCTGAATAATTGATGCCAGAACTTAAGCCAATTAAATATCACACCCCACAATAATTTGTACACTGTCGAATCCAGGCAGATCTGCTCAGAATGATATAGTCAAAAGCATTTTCCTTTCTTCTTCTTGATTGGGTTAAAATCCAAAATGGTAGATTAGATTATATTAGACTAGAAGGGGTCGTTTTATAAACACAGTCTTACAGCACTGAGGTCTAGTTAGATCTTTTATAGAAATACCCTGCTATTAGGATGTTCCCGGGTAGTCAATTTCATTAGTAAAATCAATTAACTTCCTAGGAAGCCATATCCTCATCAATTCTGTTGTTATTGCCATTTTTCCGGTTGGGGCCAGTCTGACGCTAGCTAGTGCTATACACACGCATAGAATGTGCTCAACCGTTTCCTCTGCTAATCCACATAGTCTAGAGGTGGTGTTTACCTATCTTATGAAGTTGACCCGTGACCAGTCTATCTCGCATTTAGTGAGGTGCGAGCGCTGTTTAGCTCTACTTGGCGAGAGGCCAGTAAACATTTTTTATTGCCTTTGACCTGGTGTGTTTATACAGTGCTCTATTTTGCACCTTTTCCCACTCTCTTCTTTGCTAAGTATATCGGCTCTCCCTTCCCTGGTAAGTATATCGACGTGTTCGTCACCTATTATATTTGCGAGGCCAGGTATCCACATAGAAGTGAGCTTGTTGCCCTTGGCCAATTGGTTCAGAACTTATTTACAGTTTTAAGTACTTTTAAGATTAAAGCTATATGCTTTGAGGTTGTTAAGGGTAGCCTCTCTTTCAGAGATCTGATGAATATGTGCCCCTTTGTAGCCCTCTTTAAGTGCAAACCTGAACACATCTTACAAAAGCTATTGTTTGAGCCTGTAAGGCCAATGGGCCTTGCCCGAAATAAACCATAATTAGGGTCTTATATGCCCATGCCGGACGCCTTGTGTTTTTGTTGCATCTGTCCAAAATAAATTATATTTAGGCTCTTATATGCTTATGCAGGAGCCCGTTTGTGTGTTTGATGCATCTGTATGCCAGATTATAGAGTTTTAATTTTTTGATTTTCAATTTTTTTATAATCACTTGAAAGCGCGAAACAAAATCAAATTTAATCGGCATTACGTTCTACGATGTTTTTGGGAACTCTAGTTTAATCAGGTTCGAAATTTCTGATTCTAAGATTCTGCACCGAAGGTATAATGAGTCTCATCGCACTCATTATACCTTCTTTTCTAATTTTTTCTTGCAGGAGAAATAGGTCTAGTAAAGTTTGATATGGTAGTGTGCTTATACCTCGTGATACCAAGACAGGCCAGTCTCTGAAGGGTTTGATATCTAAAACGGTAACAGACTAGAAAAAATATTACTTCATCTTCTTGTACCTGGTTATCCTGAAAACCTGATGTACGTTTGTTTTCCCCGAGTACTAAAAATGGCAAAAAACTAAACATATAAAACTTTCATTCTTAATGTATAGATATAATATTTTTCTTAACTGCTTCTTACATGCAGTTCTTTTATTAAAATTCCAACTTTGTTACTGCGCTCATTCGAGACACGCAATCAAGATTTTATAGCTTAATCCACAGTAATATATTATTTTGATTTAGCCACCATATTTTCTAAAATTTCAAAAACATGCACCTCTCATACAAGAACGGCATTAGTCATGATAGAGTGAAAAAGTTTGTAATAGGCAGTTAGCAACCCTTGCAGATGTAAATCATGAGTTAATTGTCTTAGAAAAAAGATAATTGATTACAGTTTTCTTATCATTGTAAGGTGGGATCTAGGCAGAGCCCAAAGGATCACTTATCCATTTTTTTTAATTTTTGTATTTTTTTGTTTTTGTTTTTGGCTTCGACTGCCACCGCCGTTTTTGATAATAAGCATTATATTTGTTACACTATATTTTCTAAATCTTTAAATTGCATTTTTTAATGATAACATCGTTTGGGGTTTTGTTTCATTCAAGGTTAGGTCATTACGTTTAAACCATTGTTGGACCTTTGACTGCATTTTACATTGTTAAACTTTTTAAATCATCTTGATTGATTCAACTACTCGGTTTTGTTTCAGTGTTTGTTTTTCGACATTCTGAAGAAGATAATTTTTTGAGAGTAACAAACGGTTGAAACTGGCCTGGTCGAAACCAAGTATTTTAATCAATCAAGATAATCCAAAAATGCTTCACCTCGTTTTAAGAGAAATTCACAATTGTTTAAATCATTATCACCGATGAGTATTTATTTTATTATGTATTGTAATTATTACATTGACGAGCACATCCGAAGAAATTGTATTCTTATTTCGTTTGTGGCTTAAGTGATAATAAAGATAATAACAATATCAATAACCGATAACGTGGTATTGTCAGCAAACATAGCAACAGTAGCATCTACATTCTCCTTCAAGTCATTTATATAATTGAGGTAGAGCAAAAGCCCTAGAATGGACTCTTGTGGACTTACAACTTACATGTGTTGTTTTTAACGTGACGTTGTTAATATTTACTAATTACGGTCTATCGGATAGGTAAGATGATTTATATGTATACTGCTTTTACAAAAATTACTCTAAATTAAAACAATTGCTATGTTT
Organism: Ontholestes murinus; assembly: GCA_963969525.1. Taxonomy (NCBI): domain Eukaryota; kingdom Metazoa; phylum Arthropoda; class Insecta; order Coleoptera; family Staphylinidae; genus Ontholestes; species Ontholestes murinus. The sequence goes on along the minus strand of OZ018392.1, from coordinate 57,073,535 downwards.
ATAACACTGGTTTTTAGTGGTCAAATCAAATAATGTATTTAAATTTAGTGTTTATAATAAATTACTCCGTAGTAAATGTCGCTAAAGTTTCTAAAGTTGTACAATTTCAGGAGTAAGGCATCATGTGAAAAGCAATCAAATGGCGCACTGAAATCACTAAAAATAGCGCAATGAGAATTCTTATCCTCACACGAGTCAACTCTTTTTACCTAAAACCGTATTATGAGTCAGTAAAAAGGTGATGTTTTTCAAAGTGTAATTATTTATTTACCATTACAGATCCAAAACGTTTTGCAGCTATGGGTTGAAGTAAAATAGGTATAAAATTTGTTTTCTCTCATTTACTTCTCGATTAAATGAACCGACACGATGTAGAACTGCTTTAGACATTTTGGAAAATGTATCGTTCTAATACAAATGTTGATTATCTTTGTCAGAGGGAAAACACTTATTATTTTAGGTTTTGATTAAGTTAGATGTTAAGTAATATATTTCTTGAATGACTGTCTCATTTATCACTTGGTGAAACATTTTAACTATTACTGATTTAAACCTTCATCATTAAATTACACCTAGTTTGTTTCATAATTTTTCTATATTTACTCGACTAGTTTCGCTTTTTAAGGCATTATCAAGAATGAGAAATAGAAAAACAAAAGAAACTGCTTATATATAATCAGGTTATATTTTTACTGTTTGCTTTTTTAGATTTCTAATTTTGTCTTGAATCTCTATGTAACTTACCTCATCTATATAATAATTGCTTTTTATGAAAAGCAGCTCAAAATAAACATTATTTTACTTAACTTTACTTCAAAAACAAACTTTTCCTTTGTTGGTATATTTTAGCTGTGGATGTGTTCTTTTATTTAGGTTACAATAATAGTTTCATCGGTATTATGTGGCTTTCAAAGTTGTACTTTAACTATGGTCAAAAAATAGCAGTATTTTTAAACTTATTTATTTATTCTTGTATACATAAAAATCTCAAAAAGTTAATTCGAATTTAAAAAATTGTACATATAACTTGAGTTAAAAGAAATCTGGGTTATATTTCAAACTAATCTTCCAAACTCTGATTTGCCTTCAATGATCAAATATCCCTAACTCTCTGCTGCGTATATGTTAGGGTGACCTGAAAAAAAATTGTTTTTGAATTTTCTTCTGGAATTAGTCATAGTGATCCTTGAGAAGTCCTGATGCCAAATATCAGATCATTTGATTGAAGTTTAGAAGTCGCTTAAATCAAAAGTGTGAATAAAAACATGAAAATCTGTTTTTTTGGCGGATAAAAAACTATGACACTTCCAAAACCCATTACTAAGTTATCGTAACATACACATTAATAGACATTTTCATTTCAATCGCTTCATTGAACAAAGATTTTCTGAACATTGATCCTAGTTTATGGGAATCAAATGATGAATATAGTAAATCAACAACATATTTATGACAGTGGCGCGTGGTAAATGACACGGCTGAAAGAGCCGCCGCAGCGTTGACTAAAAAGTTTAACACTTTGATTACGAATTCAGAAGAACAAATGGTGATGTGGCCATCATAGTACTTTCCCTATATATTTCTCCAAAACTATAAGGTTTACGTAAAAAAGTTATTCTTAATATTTTGTTCAATTCTTAATTCTCTACAATTATTTGTAATAGAAGCTTCATGTAACTTCAATAGTTTATTAGCAATTAGCAAGAAATGTCAAAATTTTCAATTTTTTTTTTTCTTAAAAGTTAGGAATTTTATGAAAAAAATGTTCAAATAAAACTTGTTCAGTTTATAATCCCCTTTAACTTTTGTTTGAACCGTTTTCTAAAATTTTTCATATTTAGAAAAATATTACCAAAAAACAAAAAAACGCCTCGAGTAATCATCCACTTCCGGTCTATGAAAGTTCACCAAAAGCTTTTCAGTTCCAGTTTTTAACGATGAAACCTTAAGTTTAAAGTTTCATCTCGATCGGATCATTCGTTTTTGAGATACAGCGCCCACAGACATTTTCACGCACGAAAACAATACTTCCCCTATATATACTATATAGGGAAAGTAAAAAAGCAGTACCTATATAAATGTATGCGTAGTCATCAACAGCAATTCCCGAATGCTAATCTTAGAATATTGAAATTTGATTTGTGAGAGCACATTAAAATGTAAATACTTGGACTACCTCTCAAAAATTCAATTGTTTAAATCTGATCTTAACCACGGTTTGAATAATTAAAAACATGGTTTTCCATATAAGATATTTTATTAGAATGTTAGTACTTAATTCCATAAGTGTTTAATGAATAAAGACAAAAATCCTGAAATCGTCGCTCAGAGCACCTGGGCGAAATTCCGGGTTACAGAAAGTGAGAGGTACTATTAAGTGGAGCAAAGGTGTTGCACTTAGTCTTACATGTATTCTTTAGTATTTAAGATGAAAAACAACGATGAAGTTATCTGTCAACCGAAGTTATACGTCAAGTTTTCAGGAAATACGAAAATGTTCACTAAAATTGTCATATAAAAATGAACGCCGCGTTTCAAATACCGCCAATAATATGAGTTTAACAATCAAAACCTTTTCTATATAATGTGTTTCAGTGGGAAAGTACATTACGGCAGCTTAGTAATTGGTTTTAGAAATGCCATAGATTTTTATCCGCCAAAAAACAGATTTTCAGTTTTTTATACATACTTTTGATTCTCTAAACTTCAATCAAATGACCTGATATTTGGATTTCTCAAGGATCACTATGTCTAATTCTAGAAGAAGAGCCGATTCTAAAAAAAAATTTGGTCACCCTAGTACCAGCATTATGATATTATTTTTATTCGAGCGTTAATTCTATGTGACTAGAACTATATTAACTTTATGGTATATAGAACTGTTTTCTCAGGGATATAAAAAAACGGCTTGCAGATGAAAAATGGTTTTCGATTATTGAGAATAAAATAAAAACACCCTTCAAAACAAAGTGTTCCGGGTGAGGATTGGTTTCTTGGGTTCAAGAAACAATTTATTCTCAAAGTGTTAAAGTCACAAGAAAAAAATGTTGTTATGCATTTGCAATAAATCAACATTATGATCTATTAGAAGATATGCCTGAATCGCTAGCAGGAGAAAATTGTCCTACAAATATATGGAATCTTGATGAAACCAGTGTTTGTACCGATACTACTAAAAACAAGGTAGTTGGAGCAAAACATGGGTCCTCCAGGATGAAAGAATATTACTGTTTTATTTGCAACTTCTTCCTCCAGAAATAAAGTGCCACCTCTTATGTTTAAGAGTAAATATATGCGGGAAGTCCGATGCAACTCGGGGAACTGGTTGTCTTCATTACATTAAAAAAATATCTGGGATGAGTGGTTTACAACAGAAAATACTGTTTTTCCGGAAACTACATTTGCTGCAATGGGCAATGTCTGGATGGAAGCAACCGTTTTTGAAAATTACTTTAAAAAATGTTTCCTAAAATCAGTTAGACTTGAGCGTTCACTTTATGGTCATTTCACACATTCGACAATAAAATTACCTCCACACACAAGTAATTTACTTGAGTTTGTTACTGATGAAGGTTTAAATTAAATTACACTTGGTTTGTTCACAATTTTTCTATATTTACTCGACTAGTTTTGCTTTTTAAGGCATTATCAAGAAATAATGTCAAACCAAGTGTAATTTTATTTAAACCTTCATCAATAATAGTTCAAAATGTTTCACCAAGTGATAAATGGGAAAGTGATTCAAGAAATACGTCAGATTTTTGACCCAAGTATATTTAAATCACCAAGAATTAGTGAAATGACAAAGGAAGAATGTTGGCTACAAAATACTAAAAAGCGAAATTTCTACAATAATTGGGGAAATTTGGCAAAATTTAGACCCAATTATAATAGTAAGTGGAAGAAAGCTGGAATACATCCATTTTCAAGAAATATGGCCCCTATGAAATATTTAGTTCATTTAGCTTGAAGCAATGGAATGGGGCAACTACAAGAACACCTCAGTATCAGCAGCAATGACACAATTACATCTAGGAATCAGTTGATCTTCTTATAGAAGAAACTGCATCGTACCCTATTTTATTTCTAGAAATGTCTAATAGCGAAAGTACGTTAGAAATGGTGATTAATCCGGATAATTCATCAAAATGATTAAAAGATAATTCCCATGTTTAACGAAGTAGAAGCCTTCAATATTAACAACAAGATAATTCCCTGCTTCGGCTCGATCCGTTGAACAAAAGATTTTTAAAGATTTTCTTATAGAAACAGTCAAATCAAATATATCATCAAATGAAGGAAAGACAAAGGTAGCATCGGAAGCGAAAGTAATAACTGCTAAGGAGGCTAAAAAGAGATACTTAGAGAAAAGCAGTCAAAGAAGAAATCTGTCAAAAAAACTAAGCCTCATATTCATAACGCTTATATCTAAAATAACTTGTGCACCATCTGTAAATGCGACTTCTGTTTTTATATTAACAGGAGAGAATAGATTCGGTGTGTTAATTTCAATGATTGGGTGTGAGGCATATGTAACAGGGGTTCCAAAATAGAAGCAATATGAATGTGAAAGGTGTTTTGACGAAAATTAATGTTGCATATTGATATCAAAAAACTAACAATAACTATTTACATTTTATATTAAGTATACTTATTTAACCATTTATGCATTAAAATTGTATTACAAAATTCCTATTTTTATACCACAAAAAAGTTCTTGTTTTTTAAGTACACACATCTTCTAAACTAAATCCGATTTTTAAATGCAGTAAAAAGCACTCAATGGCTGATTTATTATTAATTTTGTTTTTGTCCCTTTATCTCTGATATACAAACTCAAAACAGTTTAAAAAGGCATTTAGGCGTTTGCCTCAATATGGTTGTATATGCAGAACAGTTGATATTTTTTACAATTACTTATAATACTAAAACTTTAAGTTTACGCCTATCTAAATTAAATAGCAATAACCCCGCCGTAAAGAAGTAATTACTAATATAAATAACAAAAATATACTAGTGTAAGTAAGAATTTGACAAAAACCGGTCTGTACTTACCCAACTGCACCTTATCTAATTTTTGGCATTATACAAGTGTATGTCAAATCTATGATTTAAAAGTTCTTAAATTAAAAACAAAATACTGTCAGTTATTGCTTCTGCACCTGGCTAATTATTAATTCATTAAGAACGACCAAGGGTAGGCTAGTTAAAATGTACAATTTATTAATATAGGATAAGAGTACGATAAATAATGATAATAAATTGGGATAGGTCAAGAATACGCTAAGGAAATTGGTGCATTCGATATTTTTGGGAAATAATAAGGCAACATATGGACAATACTGTAAATGTATTCAATTTCAAATAATAAAAAAAATATTTCTTAGTAACGAAATAATGAGGTGACATATGGCAAAATACTCTAAATGCATTAATTCACAAATAATAACGAATTGTTTCCTAGCAAGCGCAACTAGATCATCCTAAGTACTATAGATACACTAAAGATCAAATTCGATTCATAATATATATTAAACTGTTAAATATAATTATTCTTTTTTTTTAAATAATAAATTTCCTAATCTAACGATTTTATAAAATTCAATACGATAAAATTTACCTTCAATGCGAGATTTATTACCCGACGTTGGTTATAACATGAATAAATTCCAATAATGTTTTTGTGGACGTAAAAGACGTATTAGAAACCGCAATCCTAAAAATTTTTAACAAGCCTGCCCCGCTCACCACAAATACTGATCGTTCCATGCCGGCCGAAAAGAAATGGTTATTTTAAATATCCAACCGGAATCGTCCAAATGAAAAGGTGGCCATTTGTTTGGGCGCCTTATCTTTCCCCCAGATCATTGATTGATACGCCCAACATTAGGAAATCATTCTCACCAATACATGCTTTTATACGTTTACATAAACAAAATAAAAAAAGAAATAATTTAATATAATTTGAAAAGTAACGAATTTTACAAATGTTTTCGGTAAGCAAGGTAATAATATATAATTAATTCTATTATTTATTTTGAAGGCATCTACTTCAATATACACGCCGAATATTAATAAAAAATACTTTAAACTTTCGCTCAGAAAGACTTCTTGTTTGATAATGGTATATGTAGCTACTGAAAAGTCACAAAAATAAATATAATGTTATAAAACAAAAGTTTAATTCTATTTTGAATAATGTACATTAAAAAAATGCTTACGGTGAAAGACATACGGTTGATAGCCAAGAAGAGAAGGACGCAGGGACATAATAATTGTTAAGTCGTATTATTGTAATACTATCTTCGATAAAGGTGTTTATCTCTCTAATTATGCTTTGATTTAATCACACCTTATTTTATACTAGCCTTACAATGTCATTTTTAAACTAACTAACTACTTAGTTTGGAAATGACCTTGAAATGACTACTTCAACCTCTGCAAGGCCATTTTCAAAGTTTAATAATAACCTTCTAATGGTTGAAACTATAGTCACAAAATAAATCATGTGTATGACACACAGTACCAACAAAACGCAGTTTAATAATTCTAATATATTTCTAACTTTGGATGTATCACATAACAGCTTCAAGTATTTAAAGTGCAGATTCTTTTAAAATTCTTCATTTTTTTTCTAAATTTACATGATATTTTAAAGTTTGAGGTATTTTTAAATCTAATTTTAATTATATCTATTATCTGTTTCCAAAATAATTAATTAATGGTTGAGGCGTTAACTTCATGATACATCTTAGAAATTAAAAAAAATATATATATAAAATTTATTTATGCCAATGAAATTATTTACTTATCATTGCATTAATTTCAAGCTGTAATCTGAACTACTTATAGAACACAATTCAAATTCGCGGTGTGGTATTGTTTGACCTAACGTAATTATTCTAAAAACGTTAATGAATAATACGATTTGCTTCGGATTTTCTGGTGGGTTCTTCTTAAAAATATGGTATTGTAAATGTATTCCTGCGCTAAAAACTGGGAACAAGTAGGGGATGTACTCCTCCCCCAAAATAAATCACGCTAAGTGCACGCTAAATCACCGAGATGCTTAAGCAAATTCATAAAACTGTTTCTCGACATATTTCTCACCGATTCACTTAAAAATCATAACCCATCACTTAGGCGTGATTTACGATTCATCGGTGAGATATTATTCCTTGTTCATTATTAAAACTTCCCACAATATATTCTTTCTTTACTTCATTTAATCATACTATATTTATTTTTTTAAATTCATTCATATTCACAATTATATAATACAAATAAATACACAATTAAATACACAGAGTGTCCAAAAAAAAATTTTTTTTTAAATTCGGAGCGTGGTATGTTAGACAACTTATTGGTGCCTGAATTGCAAAACTTTCCGGTCTGTAAGCAAAAAACATGTTACCAGCAGGACGGAGCAACATCATACACATCTGACATGAGTTTTTCTTTGGCAATTTGATTTGTAGAAGAGGTGTCAAAAGTGGCCTCCACGCATTGGACCCCTATAGACTTTTTCCTATGGGGTCATCTCTAATCTAAACTTTACACGAATAGAAGAACTTCTATGGCGTATTTAAATGAAAAAATCCATCACGAAATGGCAGCCATAATAAAGTCTATCTCCCAAGCCGCCGTAAGAAATTTTACTTTTCTAATAAATGAGTGCGGCGACCCCAAATTTGGACAATATTAATTTTAAGAAATCAATTGTTAAATTATATTGTTTAATAAATAATAAACACTTTTTCGATAGATGGATTACTTATTTTTTAATTAAGCCACAAAATATAAACTTTCTTTTGGGAGTTTCTACAACCACCTAAAAAATGTATTTTATTATTTCTCACACTATATTTATTCAAATCTTAATTTATGTATTTATCTACATACTAATAATTACTGTATAATCAATTATTACCTCACTAATTAATTGTGTAATTACCATGATTAGAAAGATTAATTGATTATAGTGAATGTCACTTGCTACCATAAATTAATAAAAAAATCCGAAAATATAATTGAGCAGGTGTCAACTTATGTAACGTTAATTAACATTGAAAATATGCAGAACTGTTCACCATTTGTAGAACAGCCTGCTGGATATTAATTAATGGATCCAATTAAGACGTTAACTGCATTGATTACCTTATTTATCTCGTTCGATATTATATCCCGTCGATTTCGTTACTCACAATCGAAATATATGTTTTGGTATCTTAATCTTGTCTTAATTGTTTTTACTGAAATATATGGCAAATTAATTAAATATGTTAATTGAATTTCGGAAAATTTAATTTGTTGAAATATATGTATAACATCTTTAATTAAGTAATTCTTACAATCGACATTTTTTTTAATTTACTTGTTAATGATATACTTTCTCTTACTCCTTCTCTTCTTCTCTTATCGTTATCGAATAGTATTTTTGTTAATACTTGAGACTCCTTTGCAGATATTCATTCTAGCTTAGAAATAATCTACAAAAATGTTTTTAAGCCCGGTTTAAGACTTATACTTTTAATTCTTGTAACAATTTGTCCTTATTTATGGGCTTATAAATGGGTTGTAATAGGCTGGATATATTCCGATTTTCTGACCATGCAGACAGAATAGATAAAACGAGACTGCCAAAACGGGTTTACCAAGATCAAAAATACCCCCGGGAAAACCTCCAACAAGATGATATTAGAGCTGCCAACTGCAGCTATAAATATTAAACAAATAACAGTATCTAATCCCAGTTAAAGAGGAAGAAGACGAAGATGTTTAGTTAAACCTTATGAATTCCTAAAGTATCATAAAGATACCTCAAATACCTATTAATAGCAATTGACCTTCATGTATCATGCCCACTGAGGTAAAATTACTTCCTTCTAAGAAAAACGGTTATTTATAATTACCCTTTGGATGCGATATCAATTTTGTTGAGTTAAGACAACTTACAACCTATTTTCCCCTTTTTTTTTTGATGGTCAAACTTTCCAAACCAATTTCTCAAGTAATTTGACGCTCCTACATCAGAAAATCGATGAAATGTAGAAGAAAATGACAGATCGTTCATTTTGACACTATTTGGAAATGCAACAAATACAGAAGTGTTTTGCTAAAGTGAATAAAACTCCGATAACTTTAAAAAGCATCTAAAAACAAACAATCCATTTCTCATCGCCAGTGACAATACGTTTAAGAAATGTATCATTTTCATTGTTCTTCAAGAGTTTGTCATAGGTGTTTGTGCGTTTTGTTAAATGAATTTCTTTGAGTTCATGTAGAACCCAAATATTGAGTTTACTCACATATCCCAGCTTGTGCGTAAGGTGAAACAAACATAGATTAAAAACCCTGCCAAAAGTTTCATACAAATCCGCAGAAACTGTATAGACTTTCTTAGATATACTGAAAGTTAGACGAATAAATCGGTTTCTGATACTCAGTCAGTAAAATAAATTAATAGACGTACACGGTAAACCTGCACCTTAAGTTGCTAAGACTTAAGACTTAAGAGGCAAATCAAAAGATCCTCTAGAAGAAATAGACGAACAATATATAAGAGAGCCTTTGGCAAAGAATAAGAGGCACTACTCTCTCTACTACTCGATATATTAATTGGTGATTGAAAGAGGGTCTGCTCCTGGAATAATTACAAAGGCTGTATTTTTTTATCAAAACGGACTGATTTTAAGGATGAATACATCGTCGAAAATGTTTATCAACTACTGCTATAATATATCGGTGCTCCTAGGAATACGACCTGACCTTTATTCAAATGACAAAATGTCCGATCAACTACATCTCCATGACGAACTGCAAAAGAAGAAGATGCCATTTTTCACGCTGGAATTAAGTCTACAATAACCATATGCAAAACAATAAGACCAACCCCTAAAGCCTAGACCCACCGTAACCGATCACTGACCCTGCTCCTTTCGAGAAGAGCACCACACAGGATAACCGGATCCCCCCAAATCTTATAGATCTTTTCGCTTAAGATCCCAATTAGAAAAGTCCTATTGGTCCTGGAACAGTCAAACAAGCAATCGCGGAGGATTCGTTTTAGTCGGTAGGAGTCCGACACTATCCTATTAAAAGAGTGTCCATGATGGATTTTCTCTCCTCTTATCAAACGAAAAATCTTCTAAAAAACCTTTGCCTTTTCTAAGAAGCATATTTGATTTTTTAAGTCACTAAGACTTATTTTGTAGTACTTAAAGGCAAAGAAGTTAATCTTTTTAATTAAATATATTCTTATTCTCATAACATAAAATAATTTTACAGTAATTAAGTAAGATAAGTGAGATGGAAAATATATTAACTAAAGAAATTATTAATATTGTTTACTGTCTGGTAAAAACCACTTTGTTATCTATGTATACCATTATAAAAAAACAATATTTGATAATGGTATGTTTGACTGCTAAGCCTAAAATGCATAAATAAAGATTTGTATAAACAAAGTTAAAAGTTTTTTTAATACTAAAATACTGTAAACCTTATAAGCAACGTTTCTAAAGAAATAATTCTGGAGGGATAAACACTCTATAGTAGCATTCGTTTCCTTAACTCCAACTACTCCACGCAGATGAGATTCAAAATAAATCGAAACAGGTCCTTGGCTGTTGTTGACGGAACGATAATTAATGTTTAAATAATTCTTTGAGTTTAAAGTTTGGGTATAAAATTTGAAACGATTTTTGACTCATTCGTACGCATAAACAATGGCAGTTTTTCTAGAAAAATGTTAAAGCTGTATCTAAGGACCTTATTTTTTTTGATTTTACTCAATATACACGGAAAAAAAATATTCGCAGAAAATTGGTTTAGTTCAGAAAAACAATTAGTTTCAGAAATTAGTGGGCACTAAAATTTCAACATACGGAATTTTAGTGTATTGAATTGAATAAAATATTTGAGTTCTTGAAGAAAATTCCCGCAATCTGAAATGTTCGAAGATTACATGCGGGAACATTCGAAAATTCTCAAAACAAGAGAGAATTATAAACAAATGGAAAATTATACTTTCGTAATTTAAGTGTTAACTTACTGGGAATTATTAAAAAGAAATTCCTCAACATTCTAAATATTTAATAAGGAAATTGCTGCGAAATTCTTAAATCTCGAAGAGAAATTTCTTGAAATATCTTATTTTTCAAAGAAAATTGTTGCAAACTACAAAACAATTTAGTGAAAAAATAAAATAGTATACACGCCGGTGGTGGCGCATCGGTTACGGCCCCGAACTGACGTGCAGCAACGTTGATTCGGGTCAGTAGTCGGATGGGTGACCGGTACCATTCACCATTGGGATACAATTAATGGTGCTTTAGAGTGACGGGAGCGATCCTTTAAAGTAACAAGCTCATTTACACACACACAAATACACAAATGACACATGGCGGAAGGACCACGTGGTCGATAGCCTAACACTACTACTACTACTAAAATAGTAGTTGCTGAAAATATTTGTAAGTTGTAAAGCAAGAAATCCTCTAAAAATGGAAGATAACTTACTAGAAAGGTAGAGAAAATGATGAAAAAATGAAAAACCAAATTTTAGTAATGAAATGAAATTACTGCAAAATATCGAAAAGAAATTCCCAAACATTTATTTAATAATAAATAATGTTCATTATCAGTTCCACCATTTTCTCTTCTAACTCCCAGAGGCAGCAACAAACTATTCTTTCCCGCCAACAGGAGGATGTTTATGCACTTAATGTCCTTATCATCACGAAACATATTTGAATATTCTTTATAAATCTCTATACTTGCTTTTATGGTAATTAGAGCCAAGGTCTAGTTTTAGAGTTGACGTAATACTCAATGTTAGCGCTTTGCCTTGGATCGATTTTGGCAATAAAGTTCCTCTGTTCCTCTTCACTTTCAAAACGCCTTTTTTGTATCACATAAGCACTCCTGAATATCGTGTACGAAAACCGTCGGCTTTCTCCAGAAATGCATCAGGAATCTCAACTTGCTTCGCGATTATCTTTCAGGCGGTAACCTGCATTCCTCCATGTCGAAAACAATTGTAGTCAAGCCGTAGAGAGCTGACCGCGACTCCTGCATTTTCGTACTAAGAAACGTATAGGAATTAATATCTATCTAATATGTATGTCCTCAAATTAATGTAAATTTAAATTCCAGTCATTTTCATGATCATATTAATAATTTTTAAATTAATGATGATGTCGAAATTCGCAAACGTAAACCTAAATTATGGAAGCCGATGAATGTATATTTATATAAAAATCAAAAATGTTTTTTCTATTAAAAAATAGAAACCCCAATTGTTCTAAGGTTTTTAAAAGTATGAAAATGAAATTTAGTGAATAATTTCTTATGGATTTATAAAGAAGCAAATGAGAACCCCGATTAATTAAATAAATATTACTTAATTTTATTAGATATTGTTTATTATATACTCTTGGTAATACATGGATGTATTTTCATTTGAACTTGGCCAGTTCTGCGTGTGTTTTAGATACATCCATCAAGCATAGTCTTCGGTGTGTCTAACAGTACACATCGGAATTATTGTTTATTCTGTGCTTGAAGAATTTAATAAGTAGTTGTTAGGGCCTTAACTCGCATTACAAACTCAAGGATGCTGCGAAGGACTCCTGGGAACACAGAATCCTTCAGCTGGTTAATTAATAGAATCGTTGTATTCAGGCCTATAGTGTGGGGTGTTTCTAAATAAATATCGGGGTAAAACCGTTAAAGCATAAAACTTAAATTTATAATTAATACATGGAATGAGAGAGCAACTCAAACAGTTCGGTTTTTTTGTACGCGCATGCCCTAGAGGGCGCTGGTAGCAAAAATGGCGATAGATAATCATCCAGAGATTATACAATTGCAATGATGATTAAAACTCTTAAATAAATAAATAAAAACCCTTAAAGACTAGATCACAGATAGATGTACGAACAGAATAAAACAGATAACAAATGTGTAAACGGCGTCTGGAATATCACAGAAGTAGTGCGTGAAGACAAAACCAAAAGAGCTCAAAAGATAAAAATAAGTTACAATAGTGTAAAAAGCGTCTGCAATATAACCGATGAAGATGTCATATGTAAAAGGTATGACAAGCTCATAAAGAGTGGTAAATACAAAAATATGTGATCAAACAAGTTTTCAATGGCCTCATGATTATCTCCTAAAATCTCTGCCAGGGTGTCATGAAGTCTGACTCGGCTGTAAAAATCTAGCCGACCTTCAATTTTGCATGCGATCAGAAAATGACCACTGCTGCAAATATCTGGCTTCACTTTCCACATTAGACCTGACAACATAGATGGAGTGACAAGAGTGAGATCAATGCATGAAAACGTGCCATTAGCAATATTATTTCTATAAAGGAACTGTTCAAGGTCATTTGCTCTGGAATCTCGATTTAAAGATCCTCATATTTGGTCATGCGCAGTGAAATCGCCCATGGATATGAAAGGTCGGTGTTGAACTAGAATGAGAGCTTAGGAATCTTCCAAGGAAACCAATTGTCCTGGGGGTGCATAAAAGGAACATAGTACAACTGTTTCAGTAATGTTTACTTTTACTGCGACGGTTTGTAATGTTGTGTCAATATTAATCGCCTCGCCGTATATATTTTTGGTCACCATTATTGCTTTTCCACCATAAGCATGTTATTCATTATCACTGTCCTTTCTAAAGAACCTGAACCCTCGTAGTGATGGTGAATGAGTGCGTTGAAAGTGTGTCTTCTGCAAACACAATTCAATTAGCTGTTTAGCGTTACACATCATTCTATTTTCTGGCATTCGTACATAGAAGCCATTAACGTTCCACTGAATTATGGTTTTTACAATTTTTATCTTTTTAGAGGGTCACTAATTAATCGTTTAAGTTGAATATTTGAACGACTTACCACTAATAAGGTAGCTTGTTCAATGTCCATTAGCTCATCACTTATTAAGTCAGTAAGACTACCGCTTCTCGCTTTTCTTTTTTTTTAAATTTCAGGACTTTCATTTTGGGCGTAGCTCAGGTATTTGGTTTAATTGTCACTGTGGTTTTCCTTTTTGGTTCCATACCTTTAAAGGATATTGGCCAAGTTACAACTTTATCAATATTACATTGTACGGATACGGTAGATGTTTTCACAGCAGCAAAGGCTTTAAAAACGGTTTATTTCCAGAAAACGATTCAGAACAAATTGAGAGATATTTACGCAACATATGACAGGCGATCTTCAACAAGAATCCTGTGAAGGGTGAATTTAATCTGGAGCCTTGGACACTGTCTAGACTGAGAGGAATGCGGTTCCACATAGTTGGCAGCAATTAAAATACCATAGAGGATAAAAGGTCGCACATCCAAGTTATATATCGAAGCAATATTCACATTTTTTGGAAAGTTAGAATGCGTTGACTGTTAATATGAAACATCCAATAACCGATTAATTTCCATTCTTCCTAGATATTAGTCTGATAATTTCAATTACGCCCTGTGATTGCAGGTTAGCCAAGATCGTTATTTGTGCAATGTGTTAGGTCAAAACAACTTCTTTTGATTAAAAATTTGAACTATTACATTATAGTCACATATTTTAGTTAATTTCAAGAAGGTGTTTTTGCTAACTCTGATTACCATTAATGTACTATCACGCAACTTCATAATATTCTCTACCTGAACAGTGCTAGAAACTAATTTACTTATTACGAAGAATAAAACTTACTCGAAAGTTTCCTCCTTCATTTGAATTAGCAAATATTTTTTTTTAATTCATTCTGGAATTTAAAACAATTCTAGGCCTAACGGTCGATGCAGTTTCTGTGCGATAGGTGGAAAGTTGGTTCTATCCATAAGTTTTAATTGGTGTTAATTTTCCATGCTCTCCTCCCCCAGACATGGAAAATATAGCCGCTAAAATCATAAGTATAGGTAGTCTAAACGCACTCTCGATCCCCACATGACTTGCCCCACCAGCGAGCCCGAAGACTTGGTGCCTAGCCTCAACCACCAGGATCATCTCCTGCCTCCGACATGGGTCGAAGCGTACAGCAAACGCGCAGATAGTTCATGTCTTGTAGACAACCGCAAGTTTAGACAAAGACTCACAGAACCCATAAAGGCGGGATAGACCACTAATCAAAATTATATACCACATATACACCTTGCTGGTACCTATTAGAGCCGGTACTCACTAGTCGTCTCTTACGACATGCTAAGTGGACAGTGGTTGTATTCTGCCCCCCAACCGCAGAGGAGCAATTACAATGAGACTCCCCTAAATGTCTTTTGTGCCATATCTCAGCCATAAGTTTGTGGGCGTTTTTATTTGGAGAAGCAACTATAACTGGTACTTCCTATATTGATGCTCTACAACTATGGCTATTTCACCAATTGTTAGAAGAAGTTCTACGTAATAAATATTACAATGCGTTAAACCCGCGATATTCATTTAGAAACATCCGGTACATTCAATAAATACTTCATTTATACACACCGAAGTTTGTTCCTTTGTTTTACGTGTTTTTTGTTGAATAGTTAGATAGAGAAATCAGCACCAACCTCTTTAATATTTAGAGATTACTTTTGGAAAATTGCGATTTATGGTCCAATCCATTCGTTCTATCGCATCATCTGATTGTGTGTAATGCAGATCCAAGAAAACACCAAAACAATATATTCAACCATTAACCAAAACTTTCGCGTTGATATTTCTTGATTTGATACCAAGTACGTATAGACCAATAAACTGAATAATACAGGACTACTACTGTGTATATATTTTCTTCGCGAGACTCTTGTCAAGGTCTAGCAAAAATAATTGCGATGACTTTGGCTACTATCGTTATACTGAAACATGGGTGTTTGTCCTTGTTATTGTGAAGCTTTGCATATTAAGTATACATTACTTATACCACTCCAAGTGGTAAAATGTATTCAGTTAAACTTTTCTAGTGGTTTGTACTAAGTCTTCAATATACACAGATATCAACAAGAACATCCATTATGAATCTCTTCAGATTGTTTAAATAAACGTTTTAGGCATTTGTTGTGCAATATAAGAAATTTCTACTGAACATAGTACAAATTCAATTAATTTGAATATATTTCAAATCCATTTCTTATTAAATTACGAGTTTTAAGATATAATTACTCTCCTGTATCTCTTGGTATTCTTTTATACTTATTTCACTTGTTACAGACGTTGATACTATCTAGATTTTGCATTGTTTCAATGTGTGGAATATTATAAGGAGCTGTCTAAGATAGAGCATCCGCATTTCTGTGAATTGCTGCAGTATAATATTCAGTAAAGTGTTAAATTTCTGGAACGTTGCCAGCAATTATCTCTTTGGACTCTTGAACTTAACTATATTTATAATTATAGTCCAAAAGAGACTGTTGGTTCGTTATCATCAATTTCAATATTTATAGAAATGCTTCATTGAACTCTAATCTTAGTCACGCAGTAATTCCTCTCTGATTTTAGAGTCTTTCTAAAATAACGAATTATATTTTCTAGTTCATTCTCGATTCCTAATGAAGCTCTTATTCCTTGTAACACTAACTTTTCCACCGACGTTCGTGGATTCTTTGGTGTGAATAATTACAAACCTTTCTCATTTTATTGAAACTTTTATTTTTCTTTAGTGAGAAGGGTTAACGATTATCTGTATTAGAACGTACTACCGGTAAGAGGTACATAAACTAAGAAATCTACGGTTCTGATGCAAATGCGTTTGAAAGTACTCCTTCTACCATCATTGAAATCTTTTCGATATTAATTACAACGCCTCTACACAAGGAAAATGTATTTAGATGATATACTTATTTTTTTAAAAAGGTGATTTTTTGGGAATGACTGAAACGTTAGAACACCTCTAAGACAACATAATTTCTCGAATGTCAAAATAATATGTCAATGAATTGCAATAATCTTGTTCTCACCGAAATACTATCAACTTTCATTTGCCAAAATCCACTTATTAGATTAAGCTTCCAGATAATAGTAGATTGATACTTGTGTCTATTAGATTAAATTGCCATAATCGTATTCGCACTGAAAAAATTTCACTTCTTGATTTTTGGGAACTATGCCCATTTCTTATTATATGCTATTATGATCAAATTTTTATTATCGTAAATCCAGAAAATATATTGAAAGTATATATCTACTGTATTAAATAAATACAATCATGTTAGCCCTAGAAATACTACATCTCGATAATTAGAAGCTACTTTTACTTGTCAACTTAAGGTCAATCTTTCATAACAGTTAGAGTAATTATATCTAAGAGGTTACCGTATTAAATTAAAGTTACTATGTCCTAACTAAAAATACTCCTTTTTTGTCGATATTTGGGAGCTACTTCCTTTTTATCTGTTGTTTGTGCGGTGGTCTTGCATATATATTCTTTATTCTTCCAAATTCTGAAAAAAAATATTTTATACAGGTTACTTTATTCAAATAAAACAGCTGGTATTAAAATACTAGATTAAAATTTTGTGGGTATTAAAAAGAAAGATCTTTACGTGTTCAGTGATTAATAATTAGTATATATACGGAGTATTATCATAATAAGGACAGTAGTCTTTGGACTGTCGTCAATCAAGCAACTCAATCCGGAAGAAATTGTGAATTATGGAGAAAATAGATTTCCGCGCCGTTATAAAGTTCCTTGCTAAGCAAGGATAAAGTGTTCAAACCATATTGGAAAGATGTCATCTGTTGTCGGAGACTCCTGGTATAAAAAGCAAAACTTCTTTAAGCAAGGCAGGGAATAAATTAAAAATGATTTTTGACCTGGGCGGTCTGTTCAGGCAACCACTTCAGATCTCAACAGCCCTCAATACGTAAATAAATATAACATACAAAATTCACACTCTTCTCTTTATGCCGTTTTCCCACCCCAGTCTGGCCAAAACCTTTACACCAGCTCACTCTTCAAATGACTCCATATGCACCTACTATACCTTTCTCCCTTCGAAACCTTTCTTCCTCTCTTTTCCGAACTGTATTTAGCTCGCTCCAGGGTAATCTAGTCTTCATTTGAGAAGACACCATTAGTTAAGTACCCTGGCATCATCCCATATACATCCTTGCCTCTTCTCCATCTCAACCTCCATCCAATATTTTTTTATCCATGCCTGCACATTTAGGCCATTCTCCAACTATCGAAAAAAAATCGAAAAAGTCGTGGATGATGCACGTTTGAAGAAAAAACAAATCACAGAAATGATTGGAGTTTCTGAAACAACCATTTTTAAGTTCCTACCTATTTAACTCGACATGTCAAATGTCAGTGCAAGATGGGTGCTTAGATTGCTTACACCGCCACAAAAAAGAGCAGCGCGTCGAGTTTTCTCGTGGGTTTTTGAACCAGTGTAATGAAGACAAGAATGGCGACAGTTTTCTGCGACACAGAATAAATTTTGTTGATTGATTATAAAGAAAGGGGTGTTTTAATAACCGAAGAATACTATGCTTCAATTTTAGAGCAGTTAAAAGAGACTATCAGAGAAATGAAGAGGAAAATTAACTAAAGGTGTCCTGATCTTGCACGACAACGCTCCTGTACATAAGAGTTGAGTTGCGTTGGCTGCTTTGCATAAGGTGAGCTTCGACACCATTCATCTCCCACGTTATATCCCAAATTTGGATTCCTGCGACTATTATCTCTTCCCAAATTTGAAAAAAGAGCTTCGAAAAAAGAAAATAACGGACATCATTTAGATTACATTATTTTAATGTTTTTAACATTTTCTTTGACATGAATATGAAATGGCAAATTCACACCTATCTATTAAACAAATAAAATTTTGATTTAATTATATTTTCAAAAACTTTATTCTTCTTTGTTGGACCCTGAATTTCTTGAAAAGGTATCCTAGATTTGGCTCCCAGCGACTATTATCTCTTCCCAAATTTGAAAAAAGAGCCTCCAAGAAAGAAATTTTCTGGCGATGAAAAAGTGAAGGATGCTTATTTTTCAGAGAAGGATTAATTACTTTCCCTATACACGTAGTATATAGGGGGAGTATTGTTTTCGTGATTTTTTTTTCAAAATTTTTTTTTGCGGAAATATCCGTTTTGGGGTCCCCTGAACCCAAAACACTAATTTCTGGAAAAAAAAAAATTGTGTCTGTGTGTGTGTGTGTGTCTGTCTGTCTGTCTGTCTGTCGGTGGGTGCTGTATCTCAAAAACGAAGGATCCGAATGGCATGAAACTTTAAACTTAAGGTTTTATTGTTAAAAACTCGATCTGAAAAGCTTTTGGTAAACATTCATAAACCGGAAGTGGTTGTTTACTCGAGGCGTTTTTTTGTTTTTTCGTGATATTTTTCTAAATATGAAAATTTTTAAAAAACGGTTCAAACAAAAGTTAAAGGGAATGAAAAATTGAACAAGTTTTATTCGAACATGTTTTTCATAAAAATTTTAACTTTCGAGAAAAAAAATAAAAATTGAAAATTTTGACATTTTTTGCCAATTGCTAATAAACTATTAGAGTTACATGAAACTTGTACTACAAATAATTGTAGAGAATTCAAAAGTCAACAAATCATTAAGAATAGCCTTTTTACGTAAACCTCATAGTTTTCGAGAAAAATATAGGGAAAGTACTATGATGGCCACATCACCATTTTATTTTTTTACAAAGGTATTTACAAATTAATTTATAGATATAAGAATATAGTTGCAGGTGAATATATTGAAAAAGAAAAATAATTTTGTAATATTATTTCATCCCCTTTTATTCCATTCTGTGAACTAAAAAACGCACCCTCGTACATCTAAATTGGATGTTCTGTAGTTGCTACACAACGCAGATTTTGAACATAGTCCAATGTTGGAAGGCAAGATCGTATTCTATGTGATCATCATCCTAAAGTGGGTGCAGAATCTCTACACTAGAGGACCGTTAAAGCCTGGAGTACCTGGAGGTGGAGAAAGAAGTTTCAGAATCCCTGAAAATATAGCACGTCGATAGGTAGTGCAGCATGCTTGTGCATTTAGGTTTACACTTTCATCCATACAAAATGTACAGAAACTGCTACCAAATTATTATATATGGAGACTACGATTTGCTGAAATAATGCAGGAAGAGATGGCGGATGACAGCATTACCATAATGAGTGGTGCACTTTCACTTATCGGGGTACGTTGATAAAGAAAACTGTCGCTACTGATCAGGCAACAATCCGAAGAAACTCCATTCAAAATCACTTCATGGCAAAAAACTTACTGTGTGTTGTGCACTTAGGAGATTCGAAGTTATCGACCCCTACTTTTTCTGATAGAGGGAACGCAGAGTAACTGTCAACACATAACGTTATGTCAAAATGCTGCATGATTTTCTTCTCCTATAGTTGACAAGGCGTATTATTGACATTTGAAGAGTCTTTTTTCAGCAAGACGGGGCAACTTGCAACAGTTCAAGGGAGCATTTTATAAATAACATTATCCAGGACAACATCGGATGCCCCTACGATCGCTTGATCTTACGCCCTGCGATTTTTCTTCGAGGGTACCTAAAGGCCCACGTACTTATTGAGAAACCATGAACCCTTGATCAGCTCTCCAATGCTATCACCCAAGAAATTCAAACGATTTTGGTCAATATGTTGGGAGGATGCATAAACAGTTTCTCAACTCTACTTCAGGAGTCTGTGGAAAATGCAAATGACAAATTCACACCTACCTATTAAACAAATAAAATGTTGATTCTCTGAATTATGATATTTTCAAAAACTTCATACTTCTTTGTTGGACCCTGAGTTTCTTAGAAAGGTATCCTTCAGAATTTTATACTTAACTGTAAGAAAATAAGTAAATGTTTAATAAAAGAAAATTTAATTACCGAAATAATTAAGGCCAATAATATATAAGGATGTTGATGTGACAGAGTGGAATTTATTTGAATGATTAGTGATCAGACGTATGTGGGCTAATTAAGGGTATTAAAATTTTGTGTGAGGGGTGCGTCAGAGGCTAATTTCACCGGAAAAGATAAATGCGCCTAATTAGGAGTGAATTTCGACCGATTCCGTGGTTAATATATTATTGTACCGAAAATAAGAGAGAAAAAAAAGGTGGGGATGAGTAGATGGTACTAATGCATTTTTTAATGGCCGCCACTTAAAAACAATGTTTGAACGTGTTAAGGAGCCGATAAATTTTAATATAACGATATGAATCTCGCGCAGTTGTTAAAATTGATGACGTCTGGTAATAGTAACGAGACTTATAACGAGCAATGAGGGAAAACCTCTAAGACTAATCATGGTAATCTTTCCCATAATGCCTGGTGCTAACAACTTTTCAACCGTTTAAGAAAATCACGGGCGATTAAAACTGCGACAGGGCGCTGGTTGTTTCGCGGTGCCGCATTCTGCACCAATTACTAGGGATGTTTACAATGCCGAAACGTTAATCACTGCCTTTTAATTGGTCCTTTAATTGACATTCCGCGGAGTTTTATTAATTTCCAGCTCTGGAATATTTTCGTTTCGGTCCGGGGCCTGGACGTGCTCCAGACGTGGCCTCAGCTTAATCAAAGGATGAGCGATTATTAATGCACACGATGGGCCGCGTATAATTAAATCCTTCGGAGGAAGGAACCCTCATCCATTAAAATCAATTTTAGAAAAGTCCCAACCGAAAAACGCCGAGTTTTGTGAACCGTAATTTCGCAATTAGACACAGCGCTTAATCAAAGGTTCATTTACCCGAAACGGCGTTTCACTGTTCGGGAAAAAAAAGGTCGAGATACTATTTTAGTTCTTGCGTTAGAAAGGATGCTATGCGAGCAAGAAAAATCGAGTCGAATTTATCAACGTTTTCTTTAGAGGAGATTGAAACTCAGGAGGAGGCGGCGGCGCCACCGACACTTCCATACGTAATGTGATTTTAGTTACCTGCTCATTAGCCGCGGGAGAGAGATCTTTCAAAATCTTGCTCGGATCTTGCCTCCCCTCGCATCTCTAATTATTTCAGGATGAAAGGCAAAAAAACATTGACGTGACAGCTTATTATTTTTTACTTTACCCGAGAGGCGCAATTACATCATCCCCTTTTTTTTCAACACACACAGCGTACAAGCAATGGCGTATTTTTTCACCGCCATCATTACTAACCTTAAAATTTGTGATAATAAAGACTTATTTGTGCTTCAAATATAATTAATTTAACAAATAAATAACGCTTAATTAATTTTTCATTTATTTTCATTACTTTTTAACATTTACTACAAAAATTAAAGAAGCTTATCTCCTAAAGATTAAACAGATTCAATTCAATTCAGTATATATATTATTTAAATATTAAGACAAATTCTACTTATTCCTTATATTGAATTCTGAAGGTGGTCAAATTCAACATCTTATAATATTTCTCAATATCAGAACTGTATTTTTTGCCGAACTCAAAGCATTAATGATTTTGATTCATTTATAGTTTCGTTCAAACAAATTTGGACAATGTCCAAGGCGGAAGAAAAATTGATGCAGCCGTTTTGTCAGAGACGTCTATTCTCAGCTGGTTCATATAATGGTCTACACTCAATCAAATTTTCTAGTTAATTAAGATTATGAAAGGACTTTTGCGCCAAAAACCGCAGGCACAGTGTACTCTGTGTTGTCAGACAAATGTTCTCACACTTTTTTTCGTGTACGCTTTTACGTGCACCATTCTGACAATGAATATGCAACGTTAAAATAGAATGATTATGTAATTTATTTAATAACTGTGGTATCACTACAAATAACCTCATAAATAAAAGAGATATTTGAGAATTTCTAAAATATAACAAGTAGTAACATTAAAAAGTACAAAAGTTTAGATAAAATTTGGAAATGATCTGGACAATGTTGAAACTGATGACTAATATAAATCGTTTGTAATAACAACAAAATATATTTGATTATTCCAAATGTATCACAAAGTAATGGTCTCAAGCCACAATTACACTAGATGAATTTATTTTATAAGCCAAGTAGAGTTGTTTCACTCTAATTTTATCATTTAATCAACTCTAACACTTTATAAATTAGCCAGAGCTTTTATTGGTCTTTATCTTTTGGGCAAAGATTAAATGAACTCTGAAATATTCCTCTTTTTTGGATGTTTGACAACTAAACAAACTTTCTAATTATGGTTAGCATCAAAGACTAGGTTGTGTGATTTATTGTTTGGGTAAATTTGAAGACCGCGATGTACGAGTTGAAGTATTATATATGGAATACTGGGAAGACTTAAAATATAAAAAATTAAAGCAGTGAATAATGTGGTCAACAATGACAAGAATTATTTGATTATCCCAAAACTAAATATAAGTCTTATTAACAAACAAAAAATCACTTTTTGAAAAAAACTTCTTTCCTTGCTAATTCTAAGCCAGATATTGAATCAGTCAAATGCAATTTGTTTGTTATAAATAGTACAACTCTCCAAGCATGTATATATTTTGGTCAAAAAAGCTATAACCAAGAATTTGTTGTAAAATTTTGAATGAAGCTGGTTTTTAGAAGTTTAGATGTAAACTTAAAATTTATTATTCCCTGGAAACAGCAGCCACGGGCCTGTTTCGATCTATTTTGCATCTCATCAGCGTAGCGCAATTGAAGGGAAACGGAGTTTTACTTTGGAGTATTTAACTTTCGGGATAAACTATGAGTGAAGGTAGTACCATAAAGGTGCCATCTTTAGGTATCTAAAATAAATATTTTCTTTGTATTCAATTATTGATCATGTCATTAAAATAAATTCATATTGTTAAGTAATGGAAATATCTTATAATAGTCATATAATATAAGTGACCTATAAAAAACAAGTATATTTGATTTACTTAATATTTTATAAGAATGACATTAAGATTTATATTTGCTACATTGCTGTAAAGTATCCAATTGGCCAATTAATAACGTTTTTAATAGCATATTATATTTTAAATTTAAAAAAAAGAGCCGTTCCAAAATTTTGTAACAAATACAATTGCCAAGCATTACGGAAAATTCATCCAGCTTGTCTTTTACTTGTAGCTGAGATAAATATTGGTGGGTCTCTTGCACACTATTTTATTACTATTGAAGACAACCTAATAACTTTTCGTAGCGCTGTTTCGATTTTTAAACTCATTGATAAATACACCATCACATCAGAACCATTATGGTGTGATGGTTTATTCGTATTTGTTGTCTTGGAATTGAGAATCGTCAATTGAAATAGCGTATATTGAGTTGTATAGTTTTTTTTTTATTTGGTAGATGAACCATATTATTCGCGTTGCATTTATGACGTTTTTGCATGATTAATTCAGAAATTTTTTGTTTTATTGTACTCCATTTCAATTTGAGCAAAAAATTAGTATGAACTTGTAAACTTTGCATTCAATTAGAAACTCATCGTTGTGTTTAATTACAGCTTAAAAATTTAGTGGTTAGAAAGCTTTTAGTCACTTGATTTTCTTTTTGGTATTGGCAAGTAGACAGATGTGTTTTTGATTTCTTTTTTTACAACCTTCTTAAGACATTTTCTTTTTTGTTCTTGTTGTTGTCAAAATTTAAATTAATGTTGATACTAGATTAGATGTGTGGATTGTAATTGTTTTAGGATAATTGGCTGGTACTTAGAGGTGGTACATGCTCGGCCGAGTCAACTAGATTTTTAGAATAAGAACTAGCGCTATGCTGAAGTCTTTTAGAATTTAGATAACTAATTGTCACTTAAATGGGGTGTGAGCTGAACCCAGTTAGAGTTATAAGTTTGAAGGACGTGCGAACCAACTCCTGATAAATCCAGAAACCCCATGAGTAACCCATTCTGATCGTGCTAAAATAAGCGACGTACTATAAATACGCAAGCCGCGAAATGGATAGATGATTACCGACTAACATTATAGATGTGCGAGTAATTGTAAACGAGAAATCGTAGAAATAAAGTGTATTTGTAAATATACTCAGAGATACGGAAATCGCAACACCAAAAAAAAGTAGGCATTTTTTGACCAAATTTGGCACTCATAATTAATTATAAATAAAAATAACACTTTGAAAGCAAATAATGAAAAAAAAATGAACATAATTTTGTATTTAAAACGGTTTAGTAAGCCCTATTGGTTACACATTCCCCTACTCTTTATAGCATTGATTTTAGCTAGTCATCGATAATCTGTTGAGGTGTTGTATCCCAAACAACCTGTAATTCGTGCTGAAGGCAAAGTGCGGAGAATGCTGTAAGCTCTTTAGTCTTATTTGCCCAAAAAATTTCTACCTCTTCTTGATGTTGAGATTTTCATGCCACTCACGTTCATCAAAATAGCAATACGGGATAAATTATTGTTATTTGCTATGAATTTTGCAGTGCCAGTTTGAGATTTATTTATTTATTTATTACATCTTTGGTATTCTTTCTAAAAAAATACATACAAGAAACAAATTACAAAAAACCTACATAAAATTTTGTACGAAAGAATCACGGGCGGAGTTCACAATAAATTATGATCTTCCACTCAAACCCCATTTACTCCACGATGTATAACATATATTATATTAGCTATAAAATTAATATTCTTCAAGTAGAATTACTAGGTTAGATACAAAGTAAGGATGATTGTACTCCGATGTAGCTAAAATATTATTGATAGAAATAGAATAGAATCTTGAGATGGCTTTCGTTGGACTGCAGTTTTTCAACGAACGCTGAACTACTACAATGAACATATACGAGGGTGTACTGAAATGTTTCTGGAATCGGCAAGAGATGGCGCACGTTGGTTGAAGTGAAACTATTGGTCAGCAAGGGCAATCCTTTTTATAGCAACTGTCAAAATTTCAGTCGTCTACTGTCAATAGTTGTGTTTTGTACAGCAAGTCACGAGGTTTCGTAAAAATTGATGAAATCGAATTTCGTACAGTGATAAAACACTTTTGGATGGATGGGAAAACAGCCATGGAAATTCTAAATATTTTGCGCACGCATTGAACTCTCAAAAACCGCTAACGATGATGAAATGGTCGACAAGATTCATGACGTCGTGTTACCCAATGGCCGATTGAAGCTGAAAGAGATAGCTAAGATAACAGGCATCTCAGAAAAACGCGTTGGCCATATCCTACATAAAATTTTGGGAATGAAAAAGCTTTCGGCGTGATGAGTACCGTTTGCTTACACCGGAGCAAAAACAAAAACGGGACATCGTTTTGGAGGAGTTTCTGGCCAGAATTCAATGAACTTCAAGCAATTTCTTCACGCGTTTCGTAACCGTAGATGAGACTTGGATCCACCACTAGAGACCAAATACAATCGAAGCAGTAGAATTTTCCGGACAAAGCAACTCCGAAAAAGCAAAGACCGTTCCATCGGCCGAAAAGGTCATGGCGACCATTTTTTTGGGATTCCCAAGATGTGATTCTCAGCGACTATCTGCAGAAGGGAAGGAAGATCACGGGGCAATACCACATCGATTTTTTTACCCGATTTGATGTAGTATTGAAGAAGAGGAGAAACGACCACGATAATGCACCTACCCATTCACCCGGCATCGTCGTATTTAAATTGAATAAGTTGCGCTACAAATTAGTCTCTCATTCTCCAAATTTTTCCTACTCTCAAACCTGAAAAAATCGCTGTAAGGAAAAATATTTGACTCAAATAGGAAGGTCATCGCCGCTAAAGATGGTTATCTTGCACACCTCGAAAAATCCTACTTTTCCGACGGCTTGAAGAGATTGGAGAAAAAGTGTTTTGATCTTCGAGGAGATTACATCGATAAATAAAAATAACAAACCACATCAATATCGTATTTTTCTTGTCGATTCCGGAAACATTTCAGGGCATCCTCGTTCATAAGTAGAGGTTAGCTGGTGAGAAGTCCAAAATTATTTTATTTTGTAGGGAGCAGTGAATATAAAGATGTTGGTTTATGCTCTATTCGCATAAAACACTAAATGCATCTTCACAGGCCTAGCTTTGACGTCTTTAATTTTCTTAAACTGCTACAGTGTAATAATTCAGGAAAGCGATCTAGATGCACAGAATTATTGATAAATGTAAGAATTATTCAGAGATGTCTCCAATCAAGTTAAAATATAAGTTAGTTAACAAAACAATGAAAGAAAAGTTCTAAAACAGTAGGAGAGCACCTAGATATTTTTTGACATTGGAGTGTACTTAAGCGACATTATATCCAAAAGAATCAGGCATATTTTTTTTAATATCTTGAGATGTACTTGTTAAGAATCCAAAATAAAAATTTGGCGAACAACACTAAATTTTGTATAACTTGATAATTTAAATTTCCTAATAATGATTTATTGATTTTACTTTACATTTTCACTTAAAATAATAATAACAATTAATATAAATTTACTAACTAATTTTACAGCAGGGAACATGCGGGCGGAGTTCACGTAGTGTTCTTCCAGTAACCCATATTACTGAATGATGGTATCCTCACCAGCAATGTATTTTAGCCATTTTAGGCAATATTTTAGTCATTGCTGCCTCATTCTGTTTGAGACAATTATGTTTTATGTTTCACGTCATTTTTGACATTTATAATAATGAAAATTATGCAAAAAATTATGGTTTTTGTGAGCAAAATATTTGATAAAAAATGCAAACAACATAAAGCAAATAAAAAAAAAACAATCACAGGAAAAGTCACATATAAATTTCATAATATTAAATATTATAAAATTATATTATTAAATATTTTCAAATGTAAAGGATCGGTTCTTTATTTCGCTCTATATTTATTTAGGTTTTCATTATTACGTATTGCTTATTATTAAATTTTTAAATTTATTGTTTAAACATTGTTAAATTAATTTTTTACTTTATATCAATCATATGTATATATTCTAATATTTCTCTGTTATTGGATTGTATTTTCTGTTGAGAAATAAATCATTATTATTATTATTATATTGTATTATAAATGTAAAGGATATAAGATATTTTTTTCTGAAATTTAACTATACTGAATAATTGACATTTAAATAATAAATAAATTATTCAGAAATATGTGCCTGTTAAAATTATTAAGTCTTCATCTTATCCAAAATGGTTCAGTTCTACTTTAATTAATTTAATTAAATTAAAAAAGAAAGCACACATTAAATATAAAAATACTGGCAAATATTATGATTATGAACAATTTAAATCATTACGTTCACAGTGCAAAATGCTTGGTGATCAGCTCTATTCCAATTAAATTAATAGAGTAGAATCTAATATTTCCAGTAACACACGTACATTTTGGAATTATGTAAATGAATCTAGGAAAACTTTAGGCTTTCCTAAGAATATGTATCTTAAAAATACAGAATGTGATTCTGGTGAGAACTGTGTGAACTTATTTGCTGAACATTTTTCTAATGTATATATTAATAATAATAACGATATTGATAACAGCACAGAAGGTTTGTTCAATCCGAATTTAGTTAATTTATCTACATTTAATATTAACATTTCGGAAATATTTAATGCAATAAACTCTCTCTCTGATTCATGTAACCCTGGACCTGATGGCATACCTAACTATTTTGTAAAAAGATGCATTTATTCAATTTGTTTACCATTGAACATTATTTTCAACTTTTCATTAAAATCGTGTGAATTTCCTTCAATCTGGAAAGAAAGTTTTATTCATCCAATATTTAAGACGGGCAGCCGGAAAAACATTGAGAACTACAGAGGCGTTTCAATTCAATCTGCCATTCCGAAGATATTAGATAGACTAATTGCAGATCAATTAATGTTCGCCTGTAAAAGTATTATATGTGATGAGCAACATGGTTTTTTTGTAGGCAGATCTACTATATCAAACTTACTCATCTACCAATCTTATATTAACAATGCACTCGAGAAAAATTGTCAAGTAGATGCAGTATACACAGATTTCTCCAAAGCCTTCGATCGTGTATCTCAGTCAATTTTAGTATCTAAATTGCATTCTATGGGCTATGGAGACTCGGTGACGAAATGGATTAGTAGCTATTTGTCGAATAGAAAACAATTTGTTAAAATTAATAACTATATATCTCATCCAATTACTGTTACCTCCGGGGTTCCGCAAGGATCTCATTGTGGACCTATACTATTTTTGTTATTTATTAACGACCTAAAATCATACGTTAAACATTGTAGATTTTTATTATTTGCAGATGATCTGAAAATATTTCGTGAGATACATATAGATTCTGATGTTGCTGATTTACAGGATGATCTGAACAATGTTTATAAATGGTGTTCGGATAAAGATCTCTATTTTAATTACAACAAGTGTATGTCAATATCTTTTAGTAGGGGTCGTATTATTAATAATACTTACGAAATTAATGGTCATGCGTTACCAGTAGCTAAACAAGTTAAAGATCTTGGAGTATTATTTGATTGTAATCTCTCCTTCTCTAAACATATTGACACCATTTGTTCTAAAGCTTTACAGACCTTGGGATTTATAAATAGATTCGGTAAGAATTTTTCAATTAATACTCAGAAATTATTATTTACCTCCTTAGTAAGACCTCAACTGGAGTATGCGTCTTGCATTTGGTCACCATACTACAATAATAAAATTTGTCAAATTGAACGTGTTCAAAACAAGTTTCTTTTGACCATTTCTTATAGATGTGGTATTCATAGAACAGAGTACAGTCGCAGTAATATGCTGTCTTTGCTTAAATTTTCTACCTTGCGCGACAGGCGCATTCACGCCGATTTATGCATTGTTTACAAGGTAGTGAATGGTTTAATTAATTGTTGCGAGCTACTGGAATATTTTAACTTTGTTATACCCTTCAGGACAAGAAACGTTAATATGTTCAGAGAATCTTTCCACAGGTCTAATTATTCAAGAAATAATCCATTAAGTCGTATGATTCGTATAACAAATGCAGTATGTAGGTCACCCAATTTTATATTATACGGTTCCTATAATAAATTTAAAAAACATTTAAATTACATTGATTTTTCAGTTTATGATAATGTTTTATTTTGATTTACTTTTATTATAATAGCATTGTATTCATTTAGATTTCACTTTTATTGATTAATTTATTACTTTTGTTTTATAGGGTTCTTGTTATTTTGTTTTCATTGCTTATTTCTAATTTTCTTTAATTTGGTATTATAGCGTTGTATATATTTATTTTATTAATGGAGATTATTTTTATTTGTTTATTGTTTTATATAGTTTTATTTATTACATATCTATTGTTAATTAGCTTATATCTTTACCATATTGTTATTTATTTATTGTTATATATTTTTGTAAAAAGGATTTTGTCCGTAAATAAAGTTATTATTATTATTAAAATATGTAAATAAAGTATGCTGCAACATAAGGAGAAAAAAAAGTTAGAAAAGAAGGCCAAAGACCACATTTTTTTGAACTTTTTTTAAATGATGCGTAAAATCATTTACAAGAAATATCCAAATAGCAACTTCAACAATTCTAAACAATTTTTATAAAATAGAATGTAATAATCAAATGTTACAATATAATAATTTAGATTTTGTACAAAGATTTAGAAGAGGAGGCCAAGGAGCACATTTTTTCAATTTTTTTTAAATGATGCACAAAAATCATTTACAAGAAATATCCAAATAGAAACTTAAACAATTCTAAACAATTTTCTTAAAATAGGATGTTATAATCAAACGTTACAAAATAATAATTTAGATTTTGCTACAAACTGCAAGAAGTTTTTAATAAAACCTGCTTTAATGGTTAAAATTGAGGTCATATTTAATACTTTATTTTGAAGAGAAGTAAATATAATTGTGTGAGATATTTTTAGAAGACACAGATTGAAGTTTACATCATAGAGTACTTGACTATCGACCACATAGTTATCCTACCGTGCTACTTGAGTATTTGTGTGTGTAAATGAGCTTGTCACTTTAAAGCATCGCCCTCGATGTCGTTGCCCCAATAGCGAATGGTACCGGTTACGCATTCAGATTTTAAGATTTATATTTGTAAATTTGAATCCGCTAATTAATTAGGTATATGCTTAACAGCAATTAGTAAATGTTTAGTAAAATTAACTGTTGTACAAGACAAGATGGATGTTCAATTAGCGAGGTAAGTTGTTCCATTAAACTGAAAACAAAATAATCAGAACAGTTGCTTAGTAATAAATAAATTATTATTAACTTTAAAAATAATACACAGTGTATTCGTACAGAGATTTCAAACTTTGAAGAGAGATAGATGGTGATGGTAAATCACATTGTTCATGGTCGTAATTATTTTCCTAACACATAATACAATAAATATCATATAGGAAGAAATAAAAACACTAAGAAATAAACGCTTCATTATCAAACCGCGTGCGCGCATGCTTCAATTGACGCAACGCCATCTATGGCGTCCACCGATCATTTTTACCATGCATTTAGGTATACTAAATCACTCCCGAGTTTGTAATTATTGTACTAAAATACTATATACAATCAAACATGTCTATAAAGAACAAAAAGTATTGTTAAAGAAAATATATACAAATAATAAACAAACATCATCCATAAATTTAAAAACGAATTAAACCAAAATTATTGAACGAATTCCAATGAATAAAAAAAACAGTAGACAAAATTGTCAACGAGCTTCGATGATTGACATCATGATGATAATTATAATAATAATATTAATAATAAAAAATTCGATTCTTGCTCAACAGGAATAACTGACTAGTAAAATGGTAATAACAAGATCCAACGATCAAAACTACAATAATTTTCGAGATAAATGACACATTGTACCATGCCTAGTTAATAACGAAGCATAATCAATATTTTGAAAAAGATATCTAATTTAAACGAAAGAAACTTTAGGAAGTCGTTTTATTCACTCAACCCTGGTAATATGGATGCCATATTAAAGCTGTATATTCCAATGTACTAACAAAAAAAGTATAAAATAATGAATTTGATAAAGAAAAACACTTGTTATGTTCCATATTTTTATTTTCGGTTTCCTGACACGTGTTTCGAACTTTGAAGTTCATTATCAATACTAGTATTACGAGTGAGGAAACTGAAAATAAAAATGTGGAACATAACAAGTGCTTTTCTTCATCAAATTTATACAACCGATTCAATCAAGAATTTAGCATAACAAGCATTACCTTTATAAAATATTGTGCTTAAAACAGTTATGTTATGTTAGTATTTCGATGCCCGTATAATAAATCCTAACACTTTAGAAGACGAGATACACATGTTATCAACATGTTAATAGGACATAAGCTTCTAGTCAAAGCGAACACTA
Source organism: Ontholestes murinus (assembly GCA_963969525.1). Lineage (NCBI taxonomy): Eukaryota > Metazoa > Arthropoda > Insecta > Coleoptera > Staphylinidae > Ontholestes > Ontholestes murinus. The sequence goes on along the minus strand of OZ018392.1, from coordinate 57,041,269 downwards.
AGATCTTTGACGGTAGTACTTTCACTGATATGTTACGAGTATATTATACTGAACTGAATTTCTAAATATTTAATTTTAATTTATTTAGAATGTACCACTGATTAAAATGTCATTGTTAAGTTAAGGTTTATGAGGATCAGCTTGATTAGATAACATGTTATAGATTTTAATTTCGTCTGTATAGCGGAATGTTTCACGGGTTAATAATTTAATAAGGTTGTCCATGATTGATGTAGCGATAAATTCATATAATCATTGAAGAAGACACGATTGTTTAAAGAGTTTTGCTTTATTATGTTGAGCTACAATTGTTTCACCACACTGTGGCAAAACAATTATAGTAATCTCTCTAGATAACAAAGCAAAACTTTTTAAATATCCGTGTTTTATTAATTTAAGTGCATAATGGAGGTTTGCCAACTAACAGCCTTATTAATTCAATACATTGAAGAAAATAATAAGTAAGCTTATCTGTAAGGTATGAGGATGTAAGCTTGATAAAACTGAGAGAAAGACTAAATGCACACGGCTTATTTAGCAATATAGTTATCTATGTATGATTTATTTATTAACATCTTTGTATTCCTTTCTAAAAAAAAAAAAAATTTATAATATAAAATATGTAAATATACTGAAAATTTTTGTCAAAAGGAGGTCACTTCATCGAAGGATGAAACCTCAAACTCAAACCCAAGATTATGTACCATTAATACTGCTCCAGAATACATTTATATTTTAAATGCTTGATAAAATTAGAGAATTTACTTAATTCTTTAAATAATTATTCTGGCGATAGTTCAATTGAGAGCAAAATTGATAGAATGCAAGTAGAATTACAATGTTATGATGCAAAGAATTACACAGATTGGTATTCCATTGAATGTAAACTTACATTGCATTGAAAAATTGACTATGTTTTAACCACAAGTTATTTGTGTGAATTTTTCAATTCAGTGTAAGTATAGATTACCACGTAGTAACGGTCGCAACCATTTTCTTTATTGAATGCAAACTTTGTAAAAAAAATCGGAAGTAACTGTTCAGCTGCTGCAACTTCTAATCGAATTTCCCATGTATTCACCATGGAATCGAACAAGGTGCGGGAGCTTATAAATGCTCGATGGATGCAAATTTTAGCCTTTCACCTACTGGATGTTATGAATCACTTCAATCAAATAAATTAAATTATATATATATATATATATATATATATATATATATATATATATATATTTGTTAATATTTTTGCAGGCTAATGCTTTTATACCAACTAGACTGATTCAGATAGATTTTTTGGTAAGGCGAAGGTTCTTTGGGGATTCGGATAAATATACTTACTAGATTATTGGATGCTTGCAAAATGTTAAAGATGTAATACAAGAGAGAGAATGATGTTCACATCATGGTCGTGAATGAAACTCGGTGAACGTCGGCGACCTAGGATCCCGGATTTTATTAGCCATATCCAAGATAATAACGACATCAACCACTATGTTAAACGAGGGATTGACCACTCACGTTTTCCTTTGAATGCTTTCTCTAACCTAGAGGCAACTACTATTATAGTCAACACAGACATTTGTCCGCTGAAGATCCTGTCAGTTTATCACTCACCGAGCACACATCTGCTCAAAGGCGATCTAGATCTTGTGTTTTCCGACAACATGCCCACGATCTTGGCTGGTGACCTAAATGCCAAAAGCCCTAGCTGGAATAGCAGGCTTCTGAACAGAAATTGGAAATCCCTTTCCGATTTCCTTGACGAAACGAGACTCGACATGAGAGCGGTTGGGCCAATAAGTCCCACGTTCTATCCCTCGATAACTCACCACAGCCCTGACGTGTTAGACATTGCTGTTCTCTCAAACGTTAAGAGAGACAAAATCGGTTGGTAAAAATACAAGAGAAAGGTAGAGCAATTCGTCTTCCCTTTTCAGATCGTCAGATCTACAGCGGATCTTGAGGCAGCCATCGATAAGCTTTCCTCAGCCATGATCTCGGCTGTGAATGAGTCCACGACCAGTAGAACGACCCGCCAGGTCGATCCTCTGGCCATTACCCCGTGCTAAAATCTCTGATCGCTGAGAAAAAGACCGTTCGCTGCCAGTGGCAGAACACGCGAGACCCGTTACTCCATACGGAATTCAACAGACTCGCGCTCCAGGTCAGAGACGAAATACGTCGCCTTTAAATCAACCGCTGGGAACGTCGCCTCAAGCCGATGAATGAACACCCACACACGGTGTGGAAGTTTGTTCGGATACTCAAACGCGAAAGTAACTCGAACCAAGCGTTATTACCCCCGAAAGGCCTCTTCTACATGGATTCCGACTAAGCAGAGGTACATGCGGACTCGCTAGAGCGCCAATTCACCCTAAACCCCAGCGATAATTTTGACTTCAACACCGAAGTCAGTAACACCGTCGCGTCCTATATCAGAAATCGTAACACTCGGCCACCTCCGAAGAGCTTAATGAGCTGATAAATCCGTAAAGCTCCTGGTATCGACGGTATCAAAACCGCGATGGTTAAAAACCTCGCTCGCAAGGGCAGAATCGCGTTGCTCAACATAGCAAACGCCGCGATGCGCCTAGGACATTTCCCCTCAGCCTGGAAGCTAGCCTCTGTGGTTAGCATCCTCAAGGCGGGAAAATCCGCACTACATCCATCGATCTACCGCCCCATTAGCTTGCTAAGCGTCTTAGGGAAGCTAGTGGAAAAAGTTCTACTGAGTCGCATTTCGGTCTTCATCGAAGACCAGAAAATCATTCCGGACTCCCAGGTCGGTTTTCGGGCCGGCCTGTCCACCATCCATCAGCTCTTGAGGGTGACAGAATTCATCGCTGAGGGCTTTTCGTTCAAACGCGACGTCACCGCAGTTTTCCTCGACATATCGAAAGCGTTCTATAGGGTTTGGCATGATGGTCTCATTTTTAAAATGATCCATCTTAAATTCCCCGAATACCTGATACGAGTCGTGCACGACTTTTTTCGTAACAGAAAGTTTCGCTGCAAAATTAATACAACGCTATCCAGCGAGCGTAAAATCCGTGCAGACGTACCACAGGGCTCTGATCTGTCCCCGAGCCTGTACAATATCTATACAAGCGACCTTCCGAATATGGCTCCGGTAATGGTCGTCCAATACGCTGATGACACAGCTCTACTTTGTAGAGGAGGCACCACAGATCATCTCGAAAGAACTCTCCAAGCCGCCCTTGACACTTACGAGGAGTGGGCAGACAAATGGCGACTTGAGGTGAACGCTGATAAGAGTGTTTCCATGCATTTCAGCAGACCAAAACGAAAGATCGATTCCCCCGAATACACCTTTGGTGGGGAATTAATTCCGGATAAAGACGAGACCAAATATCTCGGCATTATTTTCGACCCGCACCTTAGCTGATCCAAGACGATCACTTACCTGTGCGAAAAGGCCAGAGCCTCGCTTAACAAGTTGTGGCCTATAATCAATACGAAATCAACTTTGTCTGTGAAAAACAGAGTTAAGTTGTTCACAATGATGATTAGGCCTCAGTTTACCTATGCGACTCAAATTTGTAGCTACTCTAGCCCCACGCGAATTGAAATTCTCCAGCGTACGCAAAATATAGCTCTGAGACTCGTACTTAACGCTCCGTCATACACGCGGAACTCTCAGATTCTTCGTGACACTAAGATTCCGAGTTTCTTGGAGTATATCAAAGAGATCGCTGTAAATTTTACAGCAAAGCAGACGACAATCCCCCCTCTGGAATAATCATTCCAAAATACGAGGTTACTGCTAAAAGCAAACACCCTAGGCCACGAAAGATCCTAATTGGCACACAATTAGCTCCCCAAAATCCTTGAGCCACCGTAAATCCGCTCGGTGTCACTGCTCCTTTCGAGGAGTGTTGTCATTGTCAAATTACAACTTGCATATAGAATGCTTTATACTGTTAAAGGCTCTGGAAAAGGACGACGGCAAGTAAATGTTGTGTCCTCCGCAGACCAAAGCTTCTGTAATAAACTTTGTTATTGCCGCTAAGTTGGTTAATCAATGTTGCCTAGGTGTAAGGTTAGCGCACGAATTTTTAAAGATTATGTTATGCGCCACTTGCTTAAAAACAAATCCTCGCAAGTTTTCAGAGGTCAGGTAACGTAGATGTTTCAATCGCTAGTTTAATTATAATTCTTAGTGTTTTAGTAAGTACAAATCTAGTATCTCTGAGAAGAAAGCTGGAAATCATTTCATCACCTGCAGTGAATTTGTTTGCTAGTGTAGCCATTATCATAAAAATGTCTTTTTAGTGTGGAGGTTGCATAGAAAATAAGTGATAATTAGTATGACCTTTTAAAGTGTTGAATAGGTATGCTTATTGGAGAAACATTCTGAAAACGCATTCAAAATATCTTGTGGATTATCAATATATAAATTATTTTGTTTTCTAGGGATTCATTGTTTCCTTCGGAATAGTTTTTTATTTTTTGTTCCATATTCACAATATGATTTGATTGTTGCAACTTTTATGTCTTTTATTTTGGTATTTTATTTGCCTTTTTAGGTTCTTCAAGATAATTTACATTACTAGTTACTTTCCACTTAAACCTTTAATATTGTTTTAGTTTTTATTTTCTTATAATCTCCGAATTAAACCATGCATTTTTGTGGAACTGCATTTTTTAAATCGTCTGGTCAAAAATAGTGTACAATGTACAATAAAATCTCTTAACTGCATATTTTATGCCAGTAATCTCATGAAGTATAGTTTGATGTAGTTAAAAGAGATCTTTATATAATTTATTAAAGTTGACCTTTCGAAAATTGAATCTTAGATTGTTAGAAGGTGGAATTAGCAGATGTCTTGTTTTGTTAAGAAAATCTGTAGTACTACAACGGGGGATGATAAGCAACAATCATTGGAGATGATTTGAATTTGTGAATCTATATCACTTTAAAATTTAAATTTTATACTCAGCTTTGATTTATGTAAGAAATAAAGTTGCTATATTTAATTTATCGACAAAATAGTCTACTGATTTGAGGGTAAAATACAATTGCTTACATCTAATAATATTTGTTATTATTATTTCTTACAACATAAAATTAAATTTAATTTTGAACCTTCTAAATAGAAATTATGTATATCCTGTCTAGGTTGTAGAAGACACATTGTAATCATTATAGCTCAACTTCAAAACTACTATCAATTAACAGTGTGTTTCACATGGGACGAAATAATAAAAATTTATTTAGGAACTAGAAATGCATAAATATGATACTAATTAAAAATAAAATGCAAAGTATAAGTATATGCCATAAAAAATTCATATTTCATTGGTAAAAACTGTAGATAGGTAGATAATTATAGATATACCATATATTTTACATTTTAAACACATTTATTAAATCGATATGTAATTAATTATTTCATACGTTATAACTTAATTATAAAGCAGTTTTTACAAAATAAAAATGTAACTGCAGTGATTTGTCAGCAATTATTAATTACCTTGCTACATACAGACCTAATGCCACAAGGTAATACGGCTAATAACATTTCACACAATCTTCACACGCATCTAAACCAGGGCCAATTACCACTTCTCCAGTTCCCATTGGTGACCGCTCCAGTTTTTCCTCGTGTTCGTTTTTAAAACTCATTATTGTTATTAAATAACTATAAAACTCGTGTGAATACATTACCGTCTCGCATGTTCACGATGGCTAAACTTCCGCTGCGGCCTGATCGTTATGCACCGACATTTTTCACGTGACTCCCAGCAACACAAAAAAAAAGGAGAAGAAAAAGGATCCGTCGCCGGCCATTATGCACGGTTCTGGGGCTTTCTGAATTAAGTTATTAATTTTCCATGGTTCCCACATACGGGGCACGAACACGGATTCTGGGATTCGATTATTATCGAGGGGTGTCTGAATGGATGCGTTTGTGTTGGTTCCGAGGGATGACTTTGATTGATCCGCACGTAGACGTTTGAAAGAAGCAATGGCTCACTTGATGGGCCGAAGAAGACATTTTGTGAGTGTACCTGGTGGTGAAAAATCGGTGACGGGATAATGGCGCATAATCAGGCAATCAATTGTTTATGACTTTTGAATTAAGTTTTTTTTTTTCGTTTCTGCCCAAGACATATTTTTTTATATCTATACAATTCATAGTTTATATAAAAAAAATATTTATGCTCAGAAATTATATATTATATAACCTTGTATTTTACTACAGATTATGTTTTTAATGTAGTAAATATAACGCCTAATTAAAATATCCTTAGGTATTAGATATTAGAAAAAACACGAAAATATTTCGTAAAATCTACAACATCTAGTTATTAGTTAATTTTCTACAACGTAAAGGACTTATATGTTTTTTTAGTATTAGGTATTATTTATTTTCTCTAAAATTCTAACAAGATTCTAATATTACATACATAATAATTTTCTACAGGAATTTTGATCGAATTTGGAAAGGCTTGAATTCACAAAATATGTGTTCTTCCATTCTCACCCTCTATTCTTCTTGTAACTGTTGCTATTTGAAGACTTTCTTGATGCCAATTCATCAAATTATTTGCCAAATATGGACTTTTTCTCATTTGAACGGTATTTATTTGACACTACGTGCGATTACATTTAGGAAATTTATTAAAATATCAATTGCTAATACTAATACTATATTAGCTGTATTAGCTTAAAACTGTAACAACTGCATAAGATAAATTCGTTGACTGTAATAAAAAATATCTTTTCAAAAATAAAACTTTAATTGAAAATTAATATAATCTAAATAGTTAAAACATTTAAGTATGGTCCAAAAGCTAATTCTATCAACTAGAATGTCTAAAAATATATGCTGAGGCCTGCAGTACATTGAGGTTTCATTGAAGAGAATGGTTGCGACCGTTACTACGTAATAATCCTTACTTGAAAAAATACACTATGCTTTAATCGCAAGTAATAAAATAAATAAATAAATTTCTGCATTTTTCAATTTAGTATTGAAGTTTTATAATTCATACCTATTGATCTGAGTTTATAGGCATTGTGCGAGTGAAAATTAAATGATAATTAACATATTTGACGGCCTTATTTGTAGAATGTTCGCAAGAACCAGCGTCGGCTTGCGGGGCTTCATCGGAGAAAGTTATAACAATAATTTATTGCATGCGAATGTGCGATTTCGTCGCGGGACGAAATAAATTTTCAGTTGCGCCTTGTAAATCATCCGCTGGCATGGGAAAGCTGATCGGGAAAACGCTGCTCGAGCTATTTACTTCCTTTAATTTGTTTAATTTCTTCGAAATACGCAACTACGCTTTTTTGTCTTGTAATCAATTAACAAAATTTATGATAAGTTTCTCCAAAAATCAATATTCCTATACTTAAAAGCATATTACATATTTCTCGTAATTTCGAACAATCCATCCATCTATTCATGTTGCAAATATAATTGCTTGTCAAATAAAATATTCCTTTTTTATTGTTGCAATAACGAGGATATTTTATGACCACAATTATTTCAGGTTAACAATGTTGAAAATCTTTTCAGCAAATAAATAAGCACGTTTGGTCGTAACATTAAGACTGACCATTTTTTTATAAGAATATACTTATGAAACAAAAGAAATTCAGTTAACATCTTGCAAGTATACAAAACTTTTTTGCAATACAGATAATGTCAAGTCTCATTATTTCTCCACTTATTCGCAATGTAAAAGTATCGTCATAGTAATTTCATGCGTTTTGTTCCTGGAAATCAAAAGTGTTAAAATTACAAGGCGTCTCCCCTGGGGTCATTTGGTGTGCAGCTACCGCAAGAAATTACAGCCTCCAGACTGTTTTCGGCGTTGGGCGATTATGTGAGCAATCAGGGCGTGGGTTTTAATTTTCGGATGCTTTAACGTGCACCCAGCCTCGCGAAACTGCGCAAAAAATCTTGGCCATTAGATATTCAGCGACCTACCAACTGCGCCAATTACATCAGTACAGTTTTTGAAATAATTGTTATTAACATTAAGTTTAATTAAAAATTTTATTTAAAAAAATTTCAATCCTTTTCACATTTCTTAGATCTCATTATCATATCCTAATACTGAAAATAATTTTCATGTTTTTTATAATCCTGTGAAACTATACACTTTTCAGGAATATGAAATCGTTAATACGGTTTGATGTAATCAAGAAGTTTAAAAGTGTATCCTGTGTCTAATTTACAGAAACTACAGCCCAATTAGAATTTCATTGGGTAAAAGATTGAGGATGAAAAATAAACTAACTAAATATAAAAATGTAATGAATCTAAAAAGTCTGGGGTACCATCCCTACAATATTCAGAAGATTTTTAATTAATTTAGGGAAATAAGTTTAGTCGAGATTTGATGCTTCCCTTGTACAAGTTCAAAAATTAACTGGAACACTATTCAACAACGAAATCGTTTCGAAGAGTGGTCTCAGCCAAGCTACATCATTTGCTGCCTTGCCTGCAGCAACATACTTAACTTCAATGATTGAAATAGAAATGCTCTGGTCCTAGATAGAGAGTATTCCGCTCACAGATCGTCGCGACTCGTTTAAATAGTTTCCGTCATTATAAGTTTCTAGATATCATGACTTTTGTCTCCGCTAGACTTACGTTTCACCATGGTCTCAGAATTCTTGAAAAATTATGAAACCTAATCGACAACAAAAGTGAAGTCTGCACCACACCGGGTGTGGTACTTAAGACGCCTCGGACCATAGCTCCCATACGATAAAAGCTATCGAAAAATATCTAAGAGCAAAGTGGTGCATAATTACCGTCGCTATGTTTCAAAAATATTTCTAATCATCAGTGGCGTGCCGTGCTCCAGTGGCGTACCAAACTTATGTTTTTTTTTTAAATGGAATGCCCTTTTTTTATTGCAGATTTGGAAAGTGCTCGCAGAGTACTTATTTTTTTTATCTAACATGTTATACCCTTCACTTTAGCGGTTTCGCTGTTATAACCCCTTCTTTCAAAATTGCGCCCCATTTTTGAGATTTTTTTGTAGAGAAACTAATTGACGCCGGCGCCTAAATTTTGAATTGAGGTACAGGTTAAGACCTCGTATACCTTCACATATTTTTTTTTGATTGATCTTCGCATGTTGTCATTTTTTTCGAAAATTTCAAATGGCACCCCCCTAAAAAAATACGGCGTTGTACAGCCAAAACTCTAAATTTTTCATTGGTACAAGAAAAATTCACATTGCATAACAAAATTTCGGAGAAAAAAGGAATTTCATCGCAAATGTCGGGAAACGTTTTCCGTTCCCAAGTGTGCCATGAGAAAACAAAAACACAAATATGGTCAACATAATAGTATGTACCTATTTATTCAACATGATATGAAAAATGCAGATAAAGAAAATTTAATAACTTAAACTAAATGTTCGAAATGACGACCTTCCTGCTGGAGGCATAACCGCAACTTCGACTCACAGGCTCTAGACACTGCCCTAAGGACTTCTGGTGATATACCGCGGAAAGCCGCGCGGATTCTCTCCCTCATATCCTCGACAGTAGTTGGTACCGGCCTGTAAACCTCATCTTTGATATGGCCCCAAAGGAAGAAGTCAAGGGAAGTTCCAAGAGATCATCCAAGTCGTCGTCTCATGGCACCCTTGGGAACGGAAAACGTTTCCCGACATTTGCGATGAAATTCCTTTTTTCTCCGAAATTTTGTTATGCAATGTGTAATTTTTTTTGTACCAATGAAAAATTTAGAGTTTTGGCTGTACAACGCCGTATTTTTTTAGGGGGGTGCCATTTGAATTTTTCGAAAAAAATGACAACATGCGAAGATCAATCAAAAATTATTCTTTTTCCATAAATTACCCGAAAAAAAATTATGTGAAGGTATACGAGGTCTTAACCTGTACCTCAATTCAAAATTTAGGCGCCGGCGTCAATTAGTTTCTCTACAAAAAAATCTCAAAAATGGGGCGCAATTTTGAAAGAAGGGGTTATAACAGCGAAACCGCTAAAGTGAAGGGTATAACATGTTAGATAAAAAAATAAGTACTCTCCGAGCACTTTCCAAATCTGCAATAAAAAATAGGGCATTCCATTTAGAAAAAAACATAAGTTTGGTACGTCACTGGAGCACGGCACGCCACTGATGATTAGAAATATTTTTGAAACATAGCGACGGTAATTATGCACCACTTTGCTCTTAGATTTCTTTCGATAGCTTTTATCGTAAGGGAGCTATGGTCCGAGGCGTCTTAAGTGCCACACCCTGTATATTAGATATTTGAAACAAGAAATGAATTTACATTGATTTAATTAAAAATAAATTAGCAAAAAGTTCTAAATTTGTCATACCATATACACTCACAAACTGTTTAACGTAAATTTTATTATTTTCTGTTGATTTGACAGAAATAAATACCTTCAAACTAGTCTTGCTTTGATGGACTATTTGTATGATCAAATTGCTGTTGTATTATTCAATGTCTGTCAAAGTATTAGCTAAAGAAGTAGTTGTTTCAATAAGTGATTTGTTTTGTAGTCTTAGTAAGACTCATTTTTGTAGATTTACGAAATGATTACACTTTTTTCTAATTATTATATATCAAGGGTTGTTTATAGAAAGACACTTGGTTGGTTTCACAATAAAAAAAAAATGTGAAATCAACCAAGTGTCTTTCTATAAACAACCCTTAATATTAAAAATGTTTCACCACGTGATAAACGAGAACCAAATTCAACAAATATTATATATCAGCCTATCCTCTGAATATATTTTGGTGCCTTCATCGTCTTCGCCCTCCACTATAGTAAGCATAAAAGTCTTTCAAATGTTGCAATATGACACATAGTCATTTATAAGATCCAGATTAAAGTTGAAAATTTGACTTGAACATTATAAGCAGCCAACTGTTGCATTTGCTGTTCGCAGATAGTATGCAATTTAACCTAAATATCTCTCGTAATATCATGTAATGATAAATTAAACTTTATTTGACTCATCCGATTCATCTAATAACTTGAAACTCGCTGATTCCATGCCTGCGTTGGATCCTACCTCTTGTGCCTTTAGTTTTGTGTTTTCTTTTTCAACTTCGCTAGCAAATTGAACATTTTTTAAAGGTTTTTAGTTACAAAGTGCTTTTCACCTTGCTACTTTTAATTCTCTAAAATTTCATTCTTGTACTTAAATGTAAATAAGGCTACATTAAGGCGCATACGGGTAGTAAAGAGAACACTCTCGAAATAAGGGATAAGTGAAAAATCATCGGAGCTGTATGAACTCTGCCCACCTTTATCTATCATGTTTTTTTAATGTTTTGGACAATATTCTTGTATCTTCATATGTATTTTTTTGGAAATAATGCTAATGTAAAATACACCATGTAGTTCTCCAATCCGTTTGTTGCAAGTCACTATTTTTCAACGTAATCTCTATTCAATGCTACGGCTTTACGTCATCTTGAAGTGAGGACCTGTACCAGTTCACTAGTCTATGTCTATGATTGCGTCTTTTATTGGGCCCAACAGATGAGAATCCGACGGTGCGAGATTGGGGCTATTGGGTGAATGAGGAAGAACAGTTTACTGAAGTTTTGTGAGCTCCTCTTGGGTGCGAAGACTTGTGTGAAGTCTGGCGTTGTCATAGAGAAAAAGATGTTCGTTTGGATTTGTGTGCCAAGGAATATGCTAAATTCCAGAAAATCGTAGCCATGACTTTACCAGCTCAGGGTATGGCTTTAAACTTTTTCTTGGCAGGGGTGTGGGTGTGGCGCCACTCAATTGATTGCCGTTTTGTTTCGGGTTCCAAGTGATTAACCTATGTTTCATCGCCTGTAACAATGTTTGACGAAAAATTATCACGATCAGCCTCATAGCGAGCAAGCAATTCCGCACAGATGGTTCTTCGTTGCTCTTTATGGTCTTTGAAACCCAGCGGGAACAAATCTTTGAATATTTCAACCAGTAAACAATTGTGACAGAACTACGAAAATGTCCAGTTCAGCAGCGAGATGTTGGATTGTGATCCGTTGATCATCTGGAATGATGGTGTTAGTACGCACGGCCGGCCGGCATGCGGGAGATCAGACAGTTTTCCTTGACCTTGTGGCCAACGACTCGCCGTGCTTTTGTCCACTGCCAGATCTCCGTAGACATTCTGCAAACGAATATGAATATCTGAGATACCCTGGTTTTCTGCCAAATTCTTTTCTCTCAATCAATTTTAGAACGCACCTCCGTTATAGACACCATTTTAACAGCTACGTATAGCGCTGTTACCTATCGGAAGCGGGAATATTGAATGATGTTCCACTAGGCGAAATGTTCAAGTTTTTCAACCAAACATGGCCGAGAAAATAGTGTGTTGCATATATTATTGAACTCCACTATGTGCGTAAGTTAGTAACTAGTAATCTACAACGTATTGGATACTATCACAGAACATTTAAAATGATTTTGAGGAATATATTTAATAAGTATGTCTTCGATTTAAGTTTCTCCTTGCATGTATTCGCCAATTAACTGAAGTACTCAAACACGTAATCTCTGACTGACGAGAGAGCAAGTTAGCGCACATCGCCGTGATAGTAAAAAGTGATAGACTACTCTTTTCTGCTATCTGAAGGAATGACTCCTCTTGCATATTTAAAGTTCGCTCACTATCCGCTATACTGATACATTTGCGTTATCTGCATTACTGTAGGCTTCTACAACCCAATAATTTTTGTTAATGAAAATAACGTACGATATTACACAAATCTCATGGCCCAAAACGTAATTAATAGCAAATGTAAGATCTGATCCACATAAGATGACTTCCTAGTTGGTCCGTTACCTGACAACATGCTGATGCTGTCAAGACTGAGCAGATTGAAACTAAGAAAAATGACAGGAGTAGTCACTGGGCATTGAAACCTGAATAAACACAAACATAGGATGGGAATTGAGAAAAGCCTCCTATGCCGTGGGGGTTTGGAAGAAGAGGTTACTCCTCTACACATAATATGTACTTGCGACGTATATAAACGAGAATGCACGGCGAAATTCGGGAAGCCCGTAGAACAGCTAAAGAGTATCCCCTGGCAGAATATCCTGGACTTCATAGAAGACACAGGAGTACTCCACGAGTAAAACATGCAGAGGCGCATAATTGGACCACGGAGACCATAGTGCATGGACGCTAAGCGTCACCACCTCACGAGGAAAAATAAAAAGATCTGGTGTAGTAGATTTGGCCAGGCATAACAGATCCTACACATTTCTCTCGATGTAAGAAAGGTGTTGATTCCGGGCTTTCATCCTCTTTGTTTAGGTAAGCCGAGAGTATGAAGACCTTGTTTTCGTATCGATTGGTTTAATTTTTTTAACTATCCAGCTGGTGCTATAGTGATCTTGAAGTTGACTTATATCATTCGTAAGAACTAGTTAAAATTTACTCGGCTAAGAGCAGTAACTGGCCCACCATCGAAGTATTGAAAAACGACGATATTTGCCTGAGCCTCAATTCGGAAGAAAAGATAAGGGTCGGCCATATTTTCATTCGTTCGTTGATAAAAAGTTCCTGCAAGTTCTGTCTCAGGACCTAGGTGATTGGTAAAGCCAATATAAACTATTTCTAAGTTTAAAGACACAATCGCCCCCCGAAGAAAAGGTATTAGTGTGGTCCATATCTCCAGCTAAAAACATGGTGTTTTTTTTCCGCCCCACACCCATTTATTTAAGAACTCATCAAGGGTTGCATCCTCTTCTCTATCTCTCATCCTCCATGACTATGTTTCAGTGTTGTTGCTTTTCTGATGTCCTCCCCTCTCAGAAACTCTTCAGCTTGTCCACCGTAGATATCTTTGGCTACGATGTTGTCTCTCTAATAATGAGCTAAAACTAACTAACTAACTATCCATCTAACTTAGTGGTACCAGATAATATTCTTAGTGTGAACGACTCAATACCTTGACTACTCCTAAACTCGAAAAGTCAATATCTTCAGAGTATTCCAGAACCCTTAATGTCCAATTTGTTTTACTTTACTTTTGCGGAACATACTTAAAGTACTAAAAATATGTAATTAGTTCAAGCGTAAATTAATTTTATGAGTATTTTATGGTATTAACTGCCTCTGTTTAAGGTTATTTGGTAGTACCTTTGTATGGATCTTTGTGTAATACTAATTTTTATTTACAGTACCTGTACTCGGAAGTGAAATAATTCATTATTAGACTCATGGTATTAGAGCTCAGGAGTTTATTTCACTACGGGAAGCAATTTCACAAATCTTACGTAGCTCTTATTGATGGTTCACAACATATAATAAATACGCTGTAATGTTTTCAGATTAGATAAATCTCATGATAGAGTAGTCGTACTTGAAGTATATAAGATATTTGGCTTCTATTGTTGTAGAAAATTTAAAACATGACTCTTCCTCATGAACTTTGGCTTCCTTATCCCATAGTACTCGCAGTAAAATTTTATTCAGAGAAAATGCAAAAGAAAATAAATTACTGGGAATTTCAGACTTATTCAAAACATTTTCCTATCATCAACTTCTGCCTCAAAATGTACTGTACTTTCAGCATACATTGGTAACATTGGTAACAATTTTTAATACTTACAAGATGAAAGTTAATCTCGATAAAATGTCTGATGTAATGTAGTCACAGAGTCGACGATACGGTCTCCAGCTCCACAATTAGACCCTCCCTAATTACTTGTTTGTTCCTGTTGCCATCTTGCTGGCCTTTAAACTAACCAACTATTTCTCTTTCTTCGAATTGCGGATTTAAATAGCCAATTAACCCAAATTGACGTTCTCTTTTTCGTAGTTTTTATAGGTGCTTTCTTCTATCCTTTTTTTGCTTACAACAACAAATTTTAACGCTTAGGACAGCAGGCTTCTGATAGCGTTTGTCGTACGAACCCAAAATATTCACCAATTTATCTATTGTTTTCTGCAATCCTGTCTGGCCTACCCAGCTCATCTGGTAAAACATATCGAATACCTTCATAATGAGCAATGATTCATTTAGATTCACTATTAGCTAGTACCTATATACGTAGTAATTCACATGTTGCAATATAATAAAAGGACGATCCATACTGAAGTTAATAAAATCAGTTTGATCAGTGTAAGCAGCTTATTGCGTTTGCTGTTGGTAGACCGCATGCAATTTAGCTGAAACATCTTTCTTATGACATTTTAATTTAATTATTCAATCTATCCGTCTCTTAACTTAAATCTTACGCTGTTTGCTGCCATTACGCTTGTAGTGACTGCTACAGGTTGTACCTATGGTTTGTGATTTCTCCAACCTCTTAAGCTTTTTTGGTCTTTCGCAGATTTTGAATTCTCATAGATTTTAGTTCTTCACACCTACCAGCTTTTTAATTTTCCAAAGTTCCAAGCTGCGAAAATGTTCTACATACGAGATTCAAGTTTTATAATCCTATGACAACCACTCATTATTACTGTATTAATGGTATTAAATGAAACAAAAAGTTACAAAACAGAATAATATGACTACATCAGCGTTATAGGCTTTAGAACAATAAACTATAAACGCATACATAGAAGTAGTACAGAACCTCAAATGAAATACTAACTCTTATAATAAATTACTAATATTCTTGATGATGAAAACCATTACTTTATGATGAATCTTAAAAATTAGAACTTTAAAGAATCTACACTGTGTGTGATATAAACATAATATAGTTTCTTTAAAGTTCCTAATTGACTACTAATACGAATAGTACTACACAAAATTATGTACGTAGGGCTTTAGATGTTCAAGGATGGTATGTATTTTGATAAAATCTGGAATC